>VZSV01000080.1:757419-775654 GCA_013398735.1 Nothocercus julius
GACTGCTTGAGTCAAATATCCCGTTTCTCCTGATGCCCTCTTACAGCCCAGCCTAGCGAGCTCAGGTCCTTGATTTCTGCCAGAGTGGCTCGCACCTGGAGAGCAGAGCTGAGCTCTCAGGCCCACAGTGCTGCGGTGGCTGAACCATGAGTTTGTGTGTGGGCTGCAGCATCGCTGTGTCACCAGCCAGATCTAGCACCTGTCTCTTTTCGTGGTTTTTCTTGCAGGAAGGGCCAAGATGACTGATTATCTTCACCCCCCAGGGTGGTACCAGGACACAATAACATTTGACCTCTCTTCAGTTTTTACTGACTGAACAGCTGCCTTTGAGCTGTGTCATGAAGCAAATATATTTGTCTGAGCTCATGAAAGCATGAAATGTCCTCTGTGTTTGATAAAGAGCATAGCAAAAGGATGTTCTGGATGCTGAAGCAGTTTGGGATTGGGCTACGATGCCCAAGTGCAGGAGGAAGGATGAGCTGGGGTCATATCAATTCTCTTGTCCTGGAGCTCCAGGGCTGGGCCTGGCTCATGGTCAGCCCCAGGGCTGTCCCCTGAGGGCTGAGGCTTCCCCACCATCCCCTCCATGGTCCCTGGGGCGGCCGCAACCTTCCCAGCTATAGCTCTGGCCCCTTGGACCTACCTTTCATGTCAGGAGATGGGGTGAGAACGGCCAACAGTGGCTGAAGTGACTATGTCTGCAGCATCCTGGCCTCAAAGTGCTCTGCAAGAGGTTGTGCATGAACATCACTGCGGGAAATATTCTTGTGCCTGTCTGCTAGTGGCTTATGCATAAGGGAACCGAGTGACTTGCCCAGCCCCTCCAGAAGACAAGTTTGGAGGCAGAGAGGATGAGTTCTTCTGTGCTAGACTCCAGCAGCCAGACTAGCAGCAGGCAACCTTTCCAAGCCCTGTACTAGGCCAGTTTTCCTTTTCCTATGTTAGAGGCTATGTGCACTGGGAGACACTCAGCAGGAGATGAGAGGCTAGTGGGTGTCTCTATCCTTTTGGTGATATTTTACTTCTTGACGGAGAGCAAGATCTGGGAGCTCATGACACACATTCCTCTAAAGGTGCTGGAGGGCCCCATTTCTGGCCTTAGAGCAGCTCTGTGTTTTGCCATAGCAAGATGACCATGGGCTGCCACGGTGCAACTCCCACATTAGACCACACAGTTCTCCATTCTAAGAGAAAGTTCAGTCACTTTCTTCCTAATATTCGAGTACAGCTGTACAAAGTTGAATCTCATGCCTTTGACTTCTGAGTTCAAGGCTCAGCATCCATTTTATTTTTCTCCCAGGAAAGCTAGGAACTTGGCTGTGTTTGCTGTAAATGCTCTCCTTTTGCAGGTAGTGTGTGAAAGCGGTTGCAAGAACCCCTCTTGGGATTAAACAGAAGACTCACTTTGAAACAAATCTTTCATGTGAGTCTTTTTTTTTTTTTTTTTTTCCTAAGAAAAAGAGTCCAGGCAAGACAAAATGTTTGTGTGGTTATCTCAGACTGCCCTCTTATGGCAAAATTTGAAACTGTTGGGTTTCTTTAGGTTTTCAAAGATTTCCAGGTTCAGCTGTTGAAAACCCCAGTCCTAATTATTTCCAAAGATCCTGTGGAAATCATTCTGGCCTGATTCATTTCTGTTCTGCACAGGTTCTTCCATCGATTTGTTTCTGCAGTGTCCAAGCACGTCCCAGGCGGCGTTCAGCAGCTTGGGCACCATCTGCTACACACGTGCGTTGTCCCAGCCTTGCTTCTCTGGCAGAGGCGTGCCTGGTGGGATGAGCTTGTTTTGGAGACCTTACAATGCACTGCTGCATGTATGTGCCCACACACACTGCTCTTTGTGTATGCCAGAAAAGGCCTGGCCGCAGAAATGTGTCTTTAGTTTAGGATGGAGCTATCCCAAATGTGGGTGGAAATGATGCCGAAAGGGCATCTCTGAGCGGGGGATCTGCAGCCAGCCCCTCAGAACTGCTCTGCACGTGTTGGTCATGGATGCTCCTCCTCAGGGAGCTCAGTCCAGCCCAGCCCAGCGGGACACTTGCAGGGCTATATGCAATGGGGACCATTTTTTCACCATTTTGGTGCGAAGTTGGCAAATCGATCTACTTTGAGGATTCCTTGTGACAAATCAGTGTGCAAATACTTAAAAAATATAGCAGTCACCCCTATAAACACACTTTTTAAAACATGAGTGAGAGATGGAGAGTGAGGGTGTAGATTTTCATGGTCATCCCGGCCTTTAAAGCCAGTGCTGTGGCATCAGATTGGAAATCCAGGGGCTTGTGATGGTGGCACTTTTGTCCTGCGGGTACGACAGCTCTTCCTCTTGACTTAAAGCATTTGCATCAGCGTTAGGACCGTGTAGCACATACCTGAGCTCTGCTGAATCCGTCCACTAGAGGACAGAAGGAGGGTGCCGTGTAGCCAGTGCTTCACCCATCTGAATAAGCACGCCTTTGCATGCACTAAAATGTGTAAACATTCTGGCAGTGACATGCTTTGGTAAGAAAGAAGTCCACGTGGATGTCTGCAAGTAACTGGAAGTTGACTTGACATTTTGGTCTTGAGATCCTAATCACAGCTACCCTATGAGAAGACAGACAGAACCCCTGCACTGTCTCTGGGCTTACTTTATAAAGGAGGGAGCCAAAAAAAAAAAAAAAAAAAACTGTACCCCAAAGTTGTTCCAACTCAAGTCACCATTCGTTTCTTTGAGGACAGTGCCCTGGGTCTTCTTATGGGTGTGAGATGCTGAAAAAGGCTGAGGATCTTCACCTGTTCCTTTACAGACCCCTCTAAAGCTCTTTCAGTTTTGTCAGCCATCCATAGTGTAATATAATCCATAGATACATTTACATCCTTCCAAGAAGCACACACATTTCTGAGGCAGAGCATTCCCCTGACGGCACCAATTCACCCCTTACTGAAGGAACATACATCCCCTACATGACACTACAGCTCTCTGGAAAGAGTTACTTCCTCTCACAAGTGATTTATGGATAGCAAGGTAGCTTGAAAAGGTGAATACACACTTGACTCAGCTATATTTTTTTTATTCCCATTTGGCTCCCCGCTCTTAGTGTATGTTACCTTTCTGAGTTATGATCTCCTGTGTGACCTCTTTTATTTAGATGTTCTGTCTGGAAAAACAATACTCCAGACTTTTGATTTCTAAACCAGGAGTAGCATCTGGCTTCCACATTACAATCCTGCATGAAATGAGGAAGGAGAATATTAATACCCCAAAGAACAACTTTAAAATGGTTCTGAGGATTTGGTATAAGAAACAGTTATCTTGCACAAATGTTAGCAGAACACTTTCCTTTGAAATCAGAATACAAACAAGAAACCACTGAGTCACCAAAGCACCAACATTCAATGTATGAAACCAATGAGGAAGCAAAAATAATTAAAAACCCAGTTCTTTTCTAATGAGCAGGTGTCCCTGCTGCTAAAACTATTGCTAACAGGAGCTACTCGCTTACACGCTCAATTCTCAGCTTGGGAAATCTGGGCACTACCACTGCGCTGGCTGCAAGGGCTTGGAATAAGTCATTTCCCTTCTTCAGCTAGCTGTCTTCCTGCACTTAAATCAGAGATGATCATCATTACTTTTATTGCCTTTATCCATCTTCATGATGGATTCTGTGAGCACAGGAGCTTTTACAGGTTCTGCTTTGCTCGTGCGGGGAATATAACCTTCAGGCCGTTATTTTCCAGGCCGTCAGCTTTAGCGCACTACGTGCCGGCTCCAATGCCCATCGTGCTTCCCCCAGACAAACAGCAGCAGGTTCGCACGCGCAGCGGTCAGGCTGCCTCCTCGCCATGCAGCAGGCCCTGTGCGGCCCCCAAGTCCTGCTTCCAGCTGTTTCCTCATCCATCCTCCGGGAGCAGCTCATTTCCTGGTGCTTCTCGTGTCCTCAGACGCCCTGACGGACATCTAGCGAACGGGGATTATTTGCACACCAGAGCCACAGTTTTGCTAGGGCCCTCGAGCCCCTCAGGTTCAATGTTGCCCTGGGGATCCTGCAGGCAAAGCCACAGAGATCTGCCTTTCGTGTGTTTTGACTTTTGGGGACGGGATGTAAAATGCAAGAGAAAGAATCATTTCTTCATTAAAACTGAAATCCCTGCTTGCTGCATGTACCAGGGAGCCTGCACAGATATCACCCCGAGGTTTGCCAGCGACCAGGAGCGGTAACTGCAGTTGTGGACCCATAGGGGTCAGTTTATACCAGCAGAAACTAAGTCAGGATTTCATAACAACCATGATCACAAATATTTTTAATTTTAAAAATAGCCCTGCTAACCGAGGACTCTGTCTACAAAGTTGTCTACATCCTCCAGCAGCAGGGACGTTTCCCATCCGATGGCCTGGAAATCTCTACTAGTGCCCAGAAACTCCTGCGAGTTTATGCTTCACTTCAAATGATCTCATTCTGAAGCTCTTCATCGTGGTTATCATCCTTCCCACCACCGAAAAAATACGGCGGTCACCCCTGGAAAGCCCCAGCACTCGGCACCAGTTGCCACGCCATTTAAGGCCCGCACTGTGTGGGAGCAGCCTGGTCAAGCCTGTGTGGTGCCCCCAATATCATGCCCAAGATACCTCAGCATCTGTAATTAGAGCAGGAAATGCCTGTGGCATTGCTATGGCAAACACCACGAGTAATTTCCTTCCTACCGCCGCCTGAGCGAGCTGGCTGCTGACTTGCTCGAGGAGCTGTGTTGCCTCTGTGTTGGGTTGCAAGAGCAGCATGGTTTTCCCTTTCTCTCTTTGTGCAACACAGCCTGCGCCGACGTTTGTCTCCTTGCTCTTCATTTAGCTTATAAGCGCCTCGGTGGAGAGGCTCTTCTTGGCTCTCTGGCTCCTGTCACAAAGAGGCCCCAGTCCTGGCTAGCGCAGTTGCAAGAAAACTCCTCCGCCTGCAGCACTGACGAGCAAGCGCTAACTATCCAGCACAGCGTGGCAAATCCCATCTCCTCCAGGCCAGCTTTGCCAGCAATTCAAAGCAAAACTTCAAATTTGACTTCTGCAGAGGCACCCAGCGCATGTTGCTGGGGGCTGAGGATTACAGTGGTACAGGAGAAAGACATTAAAGAGGAGTACTTCAAGCTTTGTAGTGTAAGAGTTACCCCTTTGTTCCCTGGCTTAACTTTCATTTCATTTTTTCTTTTAATACCCCAAAATACATCTATTTCCTTAAGACTAAACTTCCTAGAGTGTAAGAGTAGCGCTGACTTATTCTCCCGCCTCGAAATCGCACTGCCAAGTTTGTGACGTTAGGTTACATGAGCAGAATCCCACCTTGCACAGCTGGGGAGCACAGAGACTGCTTGTAGGGGGGTGGGAAGTCACTGGCAGAAGCAGGAACCGCATCCAGACTCCTGATTCCCAGCACTCCAACAGCCAATTGGAGAACAGTAGGACTATAAGGAAACGCTGCTCCGAGAAAGAGGTAAATCATTAGCAGGTCTGCTCTGATATATTCGTCTAATTTATTTGTTAAGAATTCAGGGACAGCAAGTCCATGACTATGCTGGTTACTACCATGAACTGCTCAACTGCCTGTCCATTTGAATGTTTTTTTCCTTATATCTAATCTACATCATCTACACTGAAAATTATGCAGCTTTGGGGGTCTATTGTTTTTGTTGTTGTTGTTGTTTTGTGGGTTTTTTTCTTCCCTTACTCCCAGTGGCTATTGGGAGCAAGGCACTGTCAGCTGCTAAATAGCAAACCTTTGCCGATGAGCACACTTTTGATATATATTCCCAAAATCCTGCTCTGCATGTCCTCCACTCATTTCTAGGGTGAACAAATCACTTTCGTTCAGTCCTTTCTAACAGATCCTTTATTCTCTTTTTTCTTGCGCTTTCAGCCCTCCCACCATATTTCTGAAATTACAGTGCCCAGGACAGGGAACAAACAGTGGCTGAGCCCTTGCTGGCAGCAGGGACGACCAAAGAGCACGAGCATCGCCTCACCTCACCCAGCCAGCTCACGTTGATTAGTCCCACGTAGCTCTGCCCCAGGAGAAGCGGAGGCACCGGGGCTGGCTCAGCCTGGGGCAGAGATGGCTTCAGAGACACCTAACAACAGCTCCGCAGTGCCGACCGGGAAGAGTATCAAGGAGAAGGAGCCAAACTGTTCACATCAGTGTGGGGTGGGACAATGAGAAACAACAGGCATAGGCCGAAACGTGAGAGGTTATGACTGAATACAAGGAGAAACTCCCCCCTGTCCCATGGGGATATCTAGCAGTGCAACAGGGACCCAGGAGAGTCTCCATCCTCAGAGATTTTCAAGGCCCAACTGGCCAAAGCCCTGAACGACCTGGTACAATCTCACAGCTGGTCTTGCTTGGAGCAGGCGGCTGGACTGCAGACCTCCCGAGGTCCCCTTCAGATGAATTAACCTGTCATTCTGGGGTCTCCAAATGACAGTAGTGATAAAATCATATATATGTTGTATATGTCTTCTCACAGAATATACATTTAAACCTCAAGCAGAGAGATGTTTGCAAATAGGGCTCATGAGGGCATAGGAGGAGGACCGACTTCAGTACAGCATTTCCTTATCAATGTATGTTTCAAGGAAAAATCTATCAAAATGATTAGTTTTGGCAAAAAAACTGGGACTTCAGAAAGATACCATCATTTCGAAATCCAGGCAGTTTAAAAAACTCAAGGTGATTTCAAAGGTCTTGCCTGCTGGATGCACTTTGCCAACTTCCGCGGTTTCACAATCTTGTCCTCCCACTTTATGGCCTTATTTTCTCACCTTTATTGCATGAAAGACTCAGCCATACAATGGAACAGCAAAAGAAAAGATAAACTACAGAAAGGAAACAAGCAATGAATCTTATTATATCCAACGTGCTGTTGACAGCTTAAAGTAAGCAAACAGGAAAGACATTTTCTTGAATTTGCCTCAGGTTCTAGTGAACTGTGGTGGTAGATGTATCTGTTTTAGCTGAGACATATCCAGAAATTAGTTTTCAACTGGTATTCTTTAAAATGACATCTCAGATCTCTCAGTGCTGCGGCCTGCAAGCAGTACAATCACATGCAACAAGCTTTGGTACTTGAGTATCTTGGCAGTAGAACCAGGAAAATTACACCACCAGTTCCTTCATGTAAACCAGAGTTCTTCATTTGTTTTGCATTTGCAGCTTCTATAAAACTTCTCAGCAAAACCACTGAGTAACTGCAAAATAAACTCTGCTAAATGCCATCACTGTATAACCAGATTTTGTTAAAATCCGAGGTTAGGCAAAAATTTTACGTTTTCCTTGTGAACCACAGATGGTGGAGGAAGGAGAGGCCTCCAATCCATTTTATTAAAAGTGAAACACAAAAGTAGACCCTTCCAGTGTTGCTGTTTTGAAATAAGCTTAAAATGGCTTCAGATGTGTATTTAAAGGGTGGAGAAAGTAGATGTAAGTAAAAGTGCATGTGTGTGTCCCCGCAGGTGCAAGAGAGGGGAAGAAGGCAATACATCCCCTTCCTCCGTTCCTGCAAAGGACAGCCCTCGTGAGCTGAGTGCTGAGCTTCTCACAGGAGGGAGGCCAAGGAGGGACCAGTTGCTCCCCCAGCACCATTTGATGGACATTTTGGAGGAATTCCAATATCCACAGTGCCCCAAGCACGGTTACCCTCCGCCCGGCCCCTTCCAGACCAGCGAGGACATGCCTCACTGAAGGCTGCTGAGAGCCTTGTTGGTGCATAAGGCGACGATCAGCTTGCAGCCACACGTCTCACCCACCCTCGCAGGGATTTTGGCGCGGGGCTGCCCAGGTGGAGGTCGGCTGCTCTGCAGGAAGCCCCATGCGGACACTGCAGGGCCGCGGGCGTTTCTAGATGGCTGTGCTAGCGCTGCCTTCACAGGCGCAGAAATATGGCATTTGGCTGCAGGTGTCCTGCTGCCAACGATGGGGACATTCAAACCCAGGCGAGGGAGCCCACCCATTCCTGGCTCTAGCCAGCAAGTCATGGTATATGTACGTGGCCCCTGGGACCTGCCAAAGTCAAAATTCAGAAGGCCTGAGAAAACTGTCACAAGAAAAAAAAATGTCTTCCTTCTCTGTGGCTGACTTCCACAGTTGGAAATCATCTCTACTATGCCCCGGTTGCAGTCTTTGCAACAGAAATACCCTAAGAATATCAGAGGAGAACCATATAGAGTTGGCTGCCGTGAGCTGTCACTGCTTCTCCAGCCCCAGGTTTCCATAAAATTCCTTCTCCCTCAAGTTGCTTTCCTGCTCCCATCATGGTACTGTGTCCACCTGTATTTCCCTCTTCCATGACATTTTCCCAGCCAGGGCTTCCTTGAGCCAACAGGCTGAACCCTGCTGAACACCTTCCACTTTGGCTTCCCAGCTTCATCCCTAACCCTCTAGCCCAGCACAGAGGGAGCCTGAGAAGGAATTGCCACTGGAGCTACCTCCTCGTGTGATGAAACATGGCCCATCCAAACCTGGTTAGTATGGGGGGGAAATTCTTCTGTACAGCGCAAACATAATTAACTTTCATTAATGTCATTATTAACTTTAATTAATGTCATATTTTTCGTTTAATAACGGCTTTCTGAAAGGCACCTCAAGTGTTCTGGAAAATCAGTTTTAACCCAGAATTTACTGGTGCTTAGACCATGCAGATGAAGCAGCCCAAGAAGCATGACATATAAAATAAAGTAATACCATACACTTCCTCTCCTATCCCCTGTGTCCATATCATCTATATTCAATTAAAATGCAGCCTCTTCACTGCAGGAACTTCCTCTTTCTACGTAATTGTACCGTGTCTAATGGAGCAGGACGCTGACTTAGGTCTGTCCCATTTTGTGCATTTGTGTCAGATTTAGTTTTTCTGTTCCATTCTTGCCCCTTTTTACACTTCTGCAGTGCTACTTGGTGGCCCCTCACCTGCCGCAGCCATCCAGGCTTGCTGGGGATACACCAATGTCTTGGAGCCGGCATGGCAAAAGGGAAAGGGGAGAGGTTGGGGCAATAGCCCTTGGGAATATGAGGTCCTCATGAGCCTCACTAGAGGCTTTGGGGAGCCTGGATGAGAGATTCCCATGCTGGGACGCCCCCTCAGGGTGCCCCGTCCCAGGCTCTGCAGCTGGTCGCTCACTCCTGATGTACTCCATCCCAAACTGGGCATGCAGAAGATGTATGGCCAGCATCTGGGGCTCTTGGGTGTTGTAAAAAATTATAACGATCTACTTAATGGGTTATATACCATCTTATTTACATGCACACACATGTATGTGTGTATAAGCCTGCAACCATTCTACATAAAAATATGTGAATGTTTCCAAATGCAATAGGAAAATAAAGATAAGAGGCATAAATCATCCTTAAAGATCCGTTCTGCGATCCTTGCAATTCCTCAAACTCCCACTGGATTCAAACGATATCCAGCAAGCCCCCAGAATGTGCATGGTCTCATAGACATTTCTTTGTCTGTATTACTGTCCTGCTGTGCATGTTGGTGTCACAGGAGGCGGCTGTTGCTCTCTGCTGTCAATGTTTAGGGAGCGAAGCAAAAATTAATGCAGTCTAAACTCTTGGAAAAACACAAGTAGATGTAAACAGTTGGGAGTTAAACAGCAGTTTTTCCACACCCCCGCTGAGATTTTGTGGTCTTCGCCCACAGAGGGATTGCTGGGTGAGAGGTATTGCAACCACCAGAGAACAAATCTGAACTGTTTGGAAATCATACAAAGTTTGTATACAAAACTGTTCATCTAGCAGCAACAATTTGGAAAGCTGAAACTTCCCAGGGCTTCTTTCCCCCGCTTAATGGAGCTTCTTTTTCCAAACAGAAGTCCTGATTTGGAGACGCGCGCAGAGCTCTTCCCGTGTGGAGCACTGAACCCACCGCAGACGGAGCTCCGGGTTCCCACCAGCCCGCTCAGGGAGCCGATGTCTACGACCAAGGCCCATCTCTCGCTGCCCAACCACGGCTTTCTGTCTGTGCAAGCAAGGGACGACAGGAAGTGGCGGCTCCCCATGCACACCATAATCCACAGCTCGTGACAAATGCACCGCTGCTCGGCCCCCGCGGCAGTCCCGGGCAACTCGCGCCTATCTCGCCTTCTCCAAGGGAGATGGGGAAAGGAACGGGAAGCAAGCAAACTACTGCTCAGCACTCAGGAAAATTGCAGGAAATTTTACATTTACAGCTGGCTATCAAAAAGCAAACATTTTTACAGCAACACTACTGTTGTCATTTTATGTGCCACTTGCCCATTCTGTTTCTGTTTCCCCTCCCTGTAATTTACTCAGCAGGGGAGATGCGTATAAATTTCCTGTGCATGCTCCAAGCAGTTTTCCTGGAAAGATCAGATGAGAATGCAGTAAACCAGGGCTCCTTCAGATCAACACCAGAGCAGAAAAATCATCAGGCCATAATCTGGAAGAAGCAACGAAATTGCATTAACTTGTTATGGGTGTAATTTAGGAAATCTCTCCTAGCCACAGGCCTTGAAAAATAGCAACCAGAATACCCTGCAAGAAGTAAGAGTGATAGCAGCAGTAGATATTGGTATGCTTGCAATTGAAGTTAAAAAAAATTAAAAAATAAGAAGCTGAAACAGCCTTCCTTTGTTTCCCAGGGTTGCTCTCCTGCAACTTGAAATAAAGTACTGCAGCAATGTGCTGTTCTCCAGGGGTTAATGTTGCATTAATCAGAACTGACAAGCATGAAAATCATGCTTTGTTGTCTTTAAATTGCTAATTTAAGATTGAAATCTAAAACGCTTGAGCACCTATCGTTAACACAGGCGCTCAGACAAAAAGCAAATATAATCTTCTCTACTACGGGCCCACTACGCAATTGTTTTACATTTGGTTGAGAAAACAAATGCAAAGTCTGTAACTAAATCCTAATGTGTTGTTTAAGTGTTTCCATTCAAAGACCCGTTCTTTGGCTAAACTTCAACGAATTGTACAACAGTTTAATTTAAAAGCAGCATTTGAGCCGACATTTACATCAGAAGGCAGAAATACTCTCATTGAATCATGCAGTGTAGTGGCAGCAATGATTTCCCCAAATGCAAATAACTTTTTTTGCACTTACTATTTTTTTTTCCAGCTGCAGCAGTATTTTAATGAGCTGCTTCTCAATGAGATAGCAAGCAAAGTCTGAGATACTCATTAACAGAAAGCTTACTAAAAAAAAAAAAAAAACTTATTAAAGCTTTCACAAACTTTAATGGTTTTTAATGGTACAGTTCATGTCCAGTGCCATGAAGACAGGCACCAGATCAAAACAAAGAAAAAAATGTCACTAAATATGTGCATACAAAGCAAATGAAAAAAAGCACACAGCATCACATCAAACAGCAACAAAAAGTGGTGGTGGGGGAGGGAGGACAAACATGTCCTTCTAACTGTTAAATGCAATTCCATTGTATTCCGGGCCAAATCAAGCCAGTTTCACTAGCAAGTTTGAAAAAACTGGCAGATAGATCTACTCGCAGGTCCAGCTCTCCCTGAATTCTATGGACAAATGCACTTGCAAGCAAAAGAAGTTGAAGCAGGATCTTTAGCTGAGCTGAGACTGGAGTAAACTCCGTCGGCCTGGATCATTTCTGCAACTCCAAACCCATCAGTGGATCTGATTTGAATTGGAAAGAGGAATAATGACATCTGGGGGAGAGTCACACTCAGCTCCGTCGGGGACCTGGCAGGACGGGAGGAGGAGGAGGAGGTGCAGGGAAGGCAAGCTGTGCACCCCTTCCTCCCGCTGAAAGGCTCGTGAACTACAGTAGTTGCTGGGATATCCAGCCTCCAAAATAGAGGGACACATTTATCACATCCGAGCACTTTGCTTTCTTTGTGATTACAGTAAAGCAGCCCTGAACTCTGCAGACACGTCCATTGACCCTGATGGGAGATCCAACAGCAAATCTTGGGGCAGAACTTGCTACACAAAAGACTTGCTAAGACCCAAGCACTGTCATGCAGAACGAGCTCCCAGCGCACAAGAAAAGGGCTCAGCATTTGGCCAAGCAGTGGGGTCGTGCACCGAGTGCTTGGTGTCCTGGGGAGGACGGGGCATGATGGCTCTCCAGGCTCACGCAGAGCAAATGCAGCAGAATATGGGGTCTGGACAAAGAGCAAATGGGAGAGAGCCTAAGTGCCGTCTCATGTGGCAGCCCGCTCCTCGGTAGGAGGATGCATACGAACAGGGTCTGCAGAGAAGAGCGCTGAGCTTTCCTTCTGCCAGGTACCAGACCAGGAGTGCAAATTGCCCTTGGGTTATAAGGTAATCGAGAGCAAAGCACCAGTGCGCATGGACTCCAAAATGATTAAGCAATCTGCATAGGCAAACATAAAATAAGATATCCATCCTGTTCCTTCACAGCACCCCATGTGCAGAGTAGTAGGGCAGTAGAGCAGACCAAGAGAATATGGATAAGCAGGTTTTCACCAGAAGGATGTGTCAGTTGTTGTGTGCAGGTTTTTGCTTGTTTTCTGGATTTTTATTGGGTTTGTTTTGTTTTGCTTTGTTTTTCTTTCCAGTCATGAATCGCACTGAAACTATTAAGGGCAAGGAGTTCTCTCACTGTAGACAACACTTAGGAAAACAAATCAGCCTAGGATCATTCAGTGACTCTGACAGAAGTGAGCTGATTTACAGCATGGCTGAATGTAGCTCTTGAGACTACCCTGGATTCAAAGCATTAGGGAACTACTCCTGAGTGTCAAAAGGAAAAGTGTTTTTTGCTGTACAGTTGTCCTTACAAGGAGCAAAATCAAGATTTGACGGGTACATTCCTGTTGCATTAAATTCTGCCTCCGGACTGTTCCAAAGCATGTTTATTTTGTCCATGGGGATGACTGATAAAAAGACCTGTTTGAGCATAGTTAATAAAAATATTTGTGTTAGAACTGATGTTGAGAAGCTTAGCATTGGCACAAGGACAGAAGCCCAAATGAGAAATAATGGAAAAGAGTCTTGGAACTCTATACTTTGAAGTTAAAAACAGTAATGATCTCCTAAACAACTGAATTGTCTGATTTCAACTTCTTTTCAGAATCTTTAAACATGAGAAAAATGGGGGGAAAAAGTTTTGTAAAGCATTTTACTGCACCTACCGCTGCCAGTAGACTTTAAGAATCCCGGGCCTAAATAACTCCTTAATGTTAAACCACTTTAGCCACAGAGATGAGTTTGTCTTCATTTGTCTTGAAAAGCCCATGTGAAGAGGCGAAGAGATGCCGAAAGGGAAGAAGGGAAGGGGGATAAGCATAGCATTAACCTTGACAAAGACAGATTTCCCTCCGATCAGCATCAGAATGACTGTCTCCTGTTTTCTTTATTCTAATGCAGAAACTCAGGAAACCCTTGGAAAAATACCCAGTGATTCATAATGCCATATTTACACATGTTTAGTGATTGACGGGCAGCAATTTTCTTTTTTTTAAAACCTGCAGGTCATTTAGGCACTCAGGAATTCTCCCAAACATCCACTCCATTGCGAGAAACAGGTATTTGCAAAAGCACAAAAGCATCTCCTACTTGCTGGCCCAAGCCCTGTTCAGCCGGAGGGCTGGGATCTATTGCGTGAGTCAGGTGCCTCAACAGAAGTGTCGGCGGGGAGCTGTGGGCAGGCCCGGGCTGCCTGAGCCGGAGGCTGGCGCTGCTGCAGGACACCCCGCTCCATGCCTGGGACAGCGGGGCTCTTCTGCACACACCGAACCCTTCCCAAAGGGTCTCCTTTCCAGTTATAACGTGACGGAGACCCAGGCTCGGTTGAGTTGCCTCCACAGGGGCAACTAAAGAAATAGACCCCCGAAGGTGTGTGACCTCCACCTGGAGCTGGCAGCATGACCCACGAGACAAGGGAAACCCAGGGCCCTCCCAAGGGGTAGCTCCGGGCCAGGCACGCTACCCCTCTGCCTCTCAAACAACATGAGATGTTTGAGTTTGTACATCTTCTTCCCAAACTGAGCTGCTGCCCAAGAGTTTCACAGATGCTGGAGAAAAACCACTGTTGATTTCAGGGTCTCACCCAAGCAGAGTTACTCCCTGAACTTCTCAGTCTGTTTATATAGAAATTAAAGCATTTTGTTTATACTGAGAAGAACCAAGCTCCTACACAGCAAATACCCTGTGCTAGTGTTGCATGCAAATATTCCTAAAATATGCAAATGCTGCTGCGTATGTGCACAGAGCTTTTAGATGAGCTTTCCGAGATTCCCTCTTTTTTTTCTGTATTGTTTTAAAATGCTTCCACTGTCTTAGAAAGAGACGCTTCTATTTATCATCTAGGATGATAATGGAAATAATGGAAATAACTGGGAACCATTAAACTGCTCGTGTTGTTTTTTGCAAATCTATGATTTATTATCGTGCCCCTTATCCCATATATTTTCTGGGCCTTAACTCCATATCATCAGCCCCATCCGCTCATATCTATGTGGAATGTGCCAGCAGTACCATAAAAGTGAAAGAGCAAATTCCCCGGTAACCCATATTCCCTACCCATGGCACTGCGCTCCAGGGAAGCCAGCCGGCTTTTTCTCTGGGGCAAGGGTTCAGATCCAGCTCATTCTGACACGTAGCTGTGCCTGTGTTTGCCCTGCACCGCCTGATGTACCGGGGCGCGTCCCTGCACGGCAAACCAACAGCCGCCGCACCGCCGCGAGGCACGAGGTCGTGTCCTGCCCGTTTCCAGCTCGCTTCTCACTTCTTCAGCTTCCACGAAGCGCCCTCTTTGCCTCCATCTCTCTTTTCACCCTTTCTGAACATTCAGAATATAAAAACGGATCCAAGGCAATATAAATCTTGCGGGAACAAGGGTGCACATCTTTCCAAAGTCTTTACTGATACACTATATCATTTCAACTCTGTTCCTGATATGCTCAAAAGGTTTGCTTGACTTACCTCTTTGTTGTTCAAAGTACCAAAACCTATTTTTGTTTTATAATTATGTTTGTATTTGACAGAAATTTGGAATTTCAAACATTTCCAGAAGTTCAGAAGCGTCATTCAAAAGAGCAGCTCTTGCTGTCTCCAGCCATCAAATGGACTAAGTAAATATTTCATCAGTTTTATTAATGCAGCAAGTACCCACAATATATATAATGCTAGGGACCATTAAAAATACATTAAAACTCTTTGCCATATTACAAAGGTTATAACATTAAGCCAGAGGCGGTATTTTGCTCTCCTGAGAATGTTTTTACATATAATAGGAAGATACGAGGTTACGTTACTTTTATAGATTTATTACTTTTACTTGCTTCTCAACACTATATGATATATCTGGCAACCATTTTCATAAATATCCAATGAATTTAAAATTAGATTACATTTGGGAAATCAATTTCAGGCTGTCTCAGTAAATCACAAACCTTCTAGCTATAATGTCTGCATGGTGGAAAGGAACTGGATCTTATATGTGTCCCTATGGCTCAGGAATTTTCTTACCAGCCTTGGATGTTTTTAATGCAGCCATTACTTAGAAGAATAAACGTGTGGTTGTGTGAAAGGTTAAAGGAAGGCCATAGAATTTAAGAATATCACAAAATGCTCACACGAAGCAGGCGGAGATATGGTACAAACGGCAGAGAGCAATTCAGTGATTTCTCTCTTATGCTGGAGCCAAACTCTGACTCCAAATCAATACTTTGTAATTGATTAGCCAGCATGCAGGAACAGAGTTTGAAGGCTGCCCTAATCCAATAACAGTATGAAGTGTGCTTAGTAAAATCAGTTGAATTGTTGTGAAATGTTGTTTGGGAAGCTTAGGCAAAAAAAAAAAAAAAAAAAAAAAAAAAAGAATAAAAAGCATACAATTAAAAAAAAAAGGAATTTTATCTATTCTGTGTAAAATTAGGTACATGGGAAACCTCTGTTATCAGTAGGACAGGGTTTTGGAAAACACACTTTGTAGTGGAGGAGAATGGAATGGAGCAATGTGCATTAGAGACGCAATAGGCTGCCAAGATACAGAAAACAGCATAAGTAAAATGGAATTTGTTGGGGTCAAAATCACTTTGGGAATGGCTGGCAAAAGTGGCCATTTAGGGCAGAAGGGAAGGGGGTGGTGACAGGCCCCAGGCTGCGCCTGAACAAAAAAAGGGCTGGGAGCAGGGTTAAGTATATGCACGGCTAAGACCCACTGTTTTCCACCCATATTGTTGGCCGAGTCCGTCTGCAGGCGGCTCAGCAGCCACGTCTCCGTGCCATGCTTGGGGAGCGCGGCGCTCGGGATCTCTCTCCATGCCCGGCAATATCCTGAGGCCCACGGAGCCTCGGTGCATGCCGGCACTGTGGGCAGCACCGCGCGTGTCTGCAGGCTACTCCCGTCCTCTCCCACCGGCCGGAGGCGCAGGCACTGACGGACACAGCGGCGCAGCCTGGGAGGCTGCGGGATGCGGAGCGGCTTCGGCACGAGCTGTACCGACACACAGGTGTGTGCCGAGATGGGGCAGCTGGCTCCCGCCTAGGAAAAAACACAGAGAGGCGGGTGTTAACTTGACAAAAATAAATATGATAGTTATTTGAATGGACTGAAAGGTGTCTTAAATACACCTAACAAGGACGGGCAAATGTATAAATGGTTAATTTTCATATTTTAATTAAGCAACATCACTCCTCAATTTAAAGTTTATGATAGAAAGAGATTGAAGCTGTAAAAGAGAAACACAATGAGTTTACTGGTCCATATACTCTTTACACAATTTTCTAAAAGCACCAAGATAAAAGCGGCGCTGATTTGTGTCCCTCTCGGCCACGTTCTGCCGGCTACGCCTCCGCAGGCTCATTAGAAGCAGCGAGCACTAAAAAGCACTGCTGGAGCAGAGCTGAGATGTATTTCATTTCAGGTTTTAAACTGAAACACGTTTTCTGCGATGACACAAGTAGAAACACAGAAACAGATGCCTGAGATTTCAATGCCACAGTGAAACTTCCTGACACATAATGGATTCAAAATGAGAGGGTGGCCTCACCTTCTGAATCAAACAGCCTTTTGTTTACGGGCGCTAATGGGAAGCAAACAGGCACTACCAGCGTTTTCCCAAGGCCCTTCGCAGCACAGCCTTTGCTGCCTTTTTGGATATATTCACACAAAACAAAGGCAAACCTGCAGGAGCACGCATGCAAAAAAATTAAATCAGCCCAGCGTCCAAAGTGAGCTTTCACTGCACACTCGTTCTTAGCAGCTGCTCACCCCCTGGCCACACGCAGGGCACTGCAGAGCTTATATGCAAGTGTAAGTTAAATTAATTGTCAACATGCAGCATTGGCAATCAGCTAAAAGTAGCCAGTAAATATTTCTGGGACTTTTAGAAAGGGCAGTGTAAAGAGGACTACATTTTAAAAGTTAGGACAGCTACAGGGTGTGAGTTTACAATTTCTTCTGTGTTTAAGTGTAATGAAAACCAAGGACTGAAAAAATACTCTGTGTAATATAGGCCTCATAAACCTTTGTTGTTGTTTTTTAATGCAAACTTGCTCACAGAGGTTTTCCCAAAACCATGAGAAGAACTGCAGACCAATGCAGAGTGACCTCAGAGAAAGCGCGTTTTATCACCACGGCCTCAGCCCGTAACACCCCGGGCCCTCGTGAGCCCCACTGATGAGATACAGAAAGACGCTTTGAGGGCTCCCGTTCTCAAAGTGCCACCAAACACGAATGAAACCTAAGGGAGACCCCTTGGAGGGAAAGTCCCCAATTCCCCCTGGCACGGTAGGGACCTGCCTCAGCCACACACCGATCCTCTGCAGTTTGTTAGCAAAGTTTTAAGCGCATACACTGCTCGTGCGCGCGGCGGCCCGCGGTCACCGCGCAACTCCAACGGATTTTGCAGCTGGTAACTCGCGAGCCATTTAATTTTGGCAACGCTCCGTCGCAGCATTTCCCGCAGGCAGCCGCTTCCCAGGTCCGTGCTCCCCAGGGCCGCGCGGGTGGGCAGCAAAGCCGCGACAGGCGGCGGCGGAGACGGAGCGATTCCCCGCCACATCCAAGCCCCTCGGGAAACCCCCGCCCGCCCGCCATGGCGCCCCCGCCACCCTCCCCCTGCCAGGCCCGGGGGCGAGGCGGGCGGGGAAGGGGGCGGTGGGAGGAGACGTGGGAGGACTTTGGTTGCCGCTACAAAGCCCGTGACAACCCGCCGCGCCTGGCACATGGCGCTCGGCCCTTCCCGCCCGCGTCCCGGCGGCAGGTGGGTGCGGGGTGGCGGCGGGGTCCCCCGCGGCGGCCATGCCG
>VZSV01000080.1:787703-808015 GCA_013398735.1 Nothocercus julius
AGAAATTAGTCATTCTGTGTTTATGCTGGAGTTGGCTTGAACTGTAGCCAAACATACAATTTGTCTCCAAGTCAGGATTCCAGCTCTGAATTACTAGTAGTTTGTGGCTTTGAAACATTGCCAGATGTTACCACTTACAAAAGTAGCTCCTGTGAGTGTGTGTTAAAACAGAAGATTCTCCTCTCGTGCCATGTAAATTTAAAAGTTTTTGTTTGTTTTCTACGTGCAAGACAATGGCATTTAGTTTCTCTCAGCACTTGAAGCAACTTGCAGCTTCCCTTGCGTGTGCGCCTGTGTACAAATATCGATGCGTGTGCAGTAGCTAATGCACAGGTCATATATAAGCTGTTGTGCCTAATATATTTATTAAATAGAGAATTACTTGCAAGAATACCTGCAAGAAAATTGTCCTAAAGTGATAGATCTGCCCTTATTGTATATAAATGATGAAGACTTTGCAAGGTGACTAATAATGCCACAGCAAGTGTTCAAAGGAAAAATAAAGGAGGTCTTAAACTGGTTTTCTTTTTTTCCTTTTTTTATGCTTTTGTGGGTGCACTAATGTGGTGCAGAAGTTCTTTCTGAAATATATGCAGAAGAGCAACACAGAGGCGTGCCTGTTAAATACCAATATGCAGATCCCTTGTGGATCTTCATTCCTGTACTACTGCATCTTTGTATTAGTTGTTCCAAACAATTTGTATTTTCCTAAATGGGAAGCATTATTATAGAGACTTTCCTTTGGTAATTAGTTCCCCTTCTGGTTTTAAATTTGAGTAGATATTTCAATCACTGTAAAACATGAACGGTGCTGTCTTGACAGGAAGTCATATATGAAAACTTTGAGTTCCTTTAATACTTTTTGGGGGAAGTTTGTTAACTTAGGGGTGTGTTTGATGGCTGGGAGCTGTGTCAAAGCTGTATCTGAGTCCCTTTACAGTTCAGTTTACTGCATGCAGGGAACTGAGCTTGGGTTAGTGATTACCTGCAACTGCTAAGCCAATAAAGACATCCTGGACAGTAAAACTCAGGTAAATCAATTTGTGCTTAAAACAGCTACTACTCCTAATTTGCTTTCCTAAAAAGTTGATGTCTGTCATAGATTAATTTTTCCCTGCTTATTATCTTACATATTCCAGGTTGACTCACTTCATTTCTTTACATTTTATTTACGTTCTGTCTTACTGCTTGTCCTTTCCCTAGTGTGACGATGGATCCACTTACTGAAAGAAGAAATAAATAATTTTTACCTGTTAATTTTTCTTTGAAGAAGTGTGCTTCCCAATCCAGGCTTCCCTGGAAGACTTAAAAAGTAAGAAGGATATGACTTTAAAACCCCCCAGCTTTTTTTCTTCCTTTTTTTTTTTTTTAATTAGAGCTAAATTATAATTTATTCATTTCATGTACATAATCGTTTTGGAGTATTTCGTTTTGGAGAGAAGGCTCGTGTGACTCCTCCTGCTTTCCCTTGGACAATCCCAGGCAGATCATTTTGAACGTTGCTTTTGTTTCTCAGTAAATCATAACAATACTTATCTGTTTGTGATAACAGTATTGGATGTGTTGCTTCAGAGAAAATAAGTTAGGTGCATCATTTCTTTTCAGTTAAATTAGTTTCTTTTGCATCAGTGATCCCTGAAAGAAAAAAAAAAAAACTTTTGTTCAAGCTACACTGTTATGGTACATGCTTAGCAAAGTAAGTTTTTCTGAATGTGAGAAACTTGGGAAGTAATTCTTTTTCAGGTTACGTGCCTTGCCTGTGACAATAAATCAAATACTGTAGAACCTTTCTGGGACCTGTCACTGGAGTTTCCTGAGAGATATCACTGCAATGGCAAGGAGATGGCATCTCAACATCCTTGTTTGCTGACAGAAATGCTGTCCAAGTTTACAGAAACTGAAGCTTTGGAAGGGAAGATATATGCGTGTGATCAGTGCAACAGTGAGTAAAGGCAGTATGTACTCAGGCATATGTTCTCCATGTAAAATGTTAATTAAATGGACAGTAAAAGCATAGCAGGAAAACACTACAAATCTTAAAAGTATATAGTGTTAAAAGCAAACAGTCAAAACCTACAAATGCTTCCTCTTATGTCCTGGTGTGGTCATTGTGACAGCTATTTACCTAAAAGGCAAAATTGCTGAAAGGATATTTTTAAAATGTGATACTTCTCTTAAATTGAGACTCATCACACACAATTGAGGTTTGTGATGCTCTCAACTGAAGCACC
Source organism: Nothocercus julius (assembly GCA_013398735.1). Lineage (NCBI taxonomy): Eukaryota > Metazoa > Chordata > Aves > Tinamiformes > Tinamidae > Nothocercus > Nothocercus julius. The sequence goes on from VZSV01000080.1 coordinate 789,935, forward strand.
GCTCAGCTTTCTAAATCAGTGCAAATAACTTAAGAGACTAGAAGTATTTTATATTTAAATCTAATAAGATAAGCCTCGCAGAATGGATCACAAAGCATGTTGCTGATTAAGGAGGTGCATTCAGTAGCTGTTTAGGCCCATGGAAATGCTGTTATCTAGATTTGTATGTACGTAACTGTGTGTTTGGCCTCAGCAAAACGCAGGAAGTTTTCTTCTAAACCAGTTATACTCACAGAAGCTCAGAAGCAGCTTATGGTGTGTCGACTACCTCAGGTTCTCAGATTACACCTTAAACGGTTTAGGTAAGTAGTGCTACAACAAATGTAAATCTTGCAAACTGAGCAACTTAGTCCTCTTCCATTGATCCTTTGGCATCAGTGATTTTCAGCATCTGTCTTTGAGAATTCCATTAAGCTTATGAGTGATGAGAAATAGTTATTAGAAATTTATTTTCCCTACTTAATTAAATATTATTAAGATATGCAATAAGCAGGGAACTGACCTTTTAGCTACCAACTACTAACTACTTCAATACCAAAATGATACCTTCTTTTTTTGTCAGTCAAACCTGATAAGCTTGCTGTGAACTCTGTTCATAAAAATGAATCTTGTGTTATCCTCAGGTCCAGTGAAGGATCATATTCACTGAGGTATAGGCCGAGCCTGTACTCGGTCCGTGTCTCACATAACTCTCGTACAACCAAGTACATGAATGCAGTAACCTGAGAGGAAGGAGGTGAAGAGTGCACGTCTTTGAAACCTTAGTGAAGGCACTGGCAAAAAAGTCTGGCCTGAATGGGAAGGAAAACAAAATTAAGATACAGTATGTGGGAAATACCAGACTGCACTCACCAGACACGTGGGCGTATTTTAAAAGGCCTTGAAATAAAGGAGAAGTGACAGGGGAAGCCTCAGTGGGGGGGAAAAAATATATATGTATGAAAACGAGCATGTATTTTATGTGAAGATGCTAGCAAGGATAACTGGTCTAGTTGCTCAGAATTCTGTGTTTTGAATTTATTTTTCTTCAGGAAAAAAACCTACATTTTTCATTTGGCTTAACTCTGCAGGTGGTCGGGGCGCAATCACCGTGAGAAGATCGGCGTGCACGTAACTTTCGAGCAGATGCTGAACATGGAGCCCTTCTGCTGCCGAGAGTCCCTGCGCTCCCTCCTGCCCGGCTGCTTCATCTACGACCTGTCGGCCGTCGTCATGCATCACGGCAAGGGCTTTGGCTCGGGCCACTACACGGCCTACTGCTTCAATTCGGAAGGAGGTAATGGTCCGGAGCAGGGAGAAGGGCTGCCTGTGTTCCTACGGAATAACCTGACGGCCTTTTCCTAAAAGCCCAAGGGATCCTTTGCAGCTGAGCCTGCCTGAAATGACAGTCGCTGTTACGTAGACCCAGCAACAGCTGGAGTTTTGCATGGGCCAGTTAAATTTATTCTGGTTATAAACTCCCTTGAAGATCTAAAGAAGCGAAGCGGGGCTTTTATATTCAGGGCAGACATACTCTATCTGTTGAAACAGTGTAATATTTCTATGTAACTCTTTTTTTTTTTTTTTTTTTTTTTTTTTCTCTCTTAACTGGGACTGAACATTAGTTAGGTATTAAATACAATGCAGGTGCCTCAAGTCTATGTCCTAATTATTTTCTTTGATGTATTACTTCATTCTAGGATTCTGGGTACACTGCAATGATTCCAAACTCAACATGTGCACTATTGAAGAAGTATGCAAAGCTCAAGCCTACATTTTGTTTTACAGCCAACGACTCACTCAGGAAAACAAACAGGGTAAAATGGCATGGCCTAGCACAGCTGAAAACCAGCAGCACACAGAACTAGCTGGCTGTTGCACAGACAGCAGTAGCAGCTAATCCAAAGGCAATTTACTGTGTGTATGGGAAAAATTTTAATTGTCAGAACTATATATTTTTTTAAAAAGTGAAGTGCAAGTACAATTATTGTACTTTTTTTTTTTTTTACTTTGAATCTGTGTACAATGTCTATATACTTTTATATTGGCTAAAGTACTCTTTACAATTGTTAGTAAAAAAAAATTTTATTGGCAGTAAGTAACTTTATAAGTTCCTAGAATTTCAATTCAGCTATTTTTTTAATGAAAAAAAAAATTGCCATTTGTGTTTAACTTTTACCTCAGGCTATTTTTTTCTTTTTGTATTTGGGAATCTTTTTGAATTGGTTTAGAAAAATGACTTTCGACAGGCAACTGATGGCTTTTGTCAGGTTAATTTTCTATACCTGCTTGTGTACATTTTATAGTTTAGTTCTAATGGTATCATGACTCATATCTGCAGACATGACTCTCATGTCTACAGGCGTTGCTACTAGATGTTAGAATATTAACATTCACCAGCCAAGTGTCTTTACATGTCATTGGTAACTGAACTCTTAGAAAACTCTGTTCTACGTGACTCAAATGAAACTAGTTTTCAAGCTTTTCCCCACGGCCTCAAGGGAGCTACACTAAAAGTATACTTTGATAGAAAATCTTGAAATATGAAATTAAGGAAATATAGCATGTGCTTATTTGCATATCAGTATTTAAGCAGGAGTGGTTTTATAGCACAAGAACGTATGTTTACTAAGACTTCTGTATTTTAGCCTTAATCAGTTTGACAATTTAAAATTCAAGTGCCAAATTCAAAGAACTAACTTTGACACCTAGGGGCGTTTTATTCCAATAATTTACAAAGCTTTCTTGAACAAACTCCAGCTGTCACAGCTACGAGAAGGTTAGTGCTTCCTTTGGTGTGTTAGACAAGCCCGCTCAGGAGCGTAGCCACCTCCATCTGTTTCGGGGCTAACATAAACTGGTGAAAAGAAACTGTAAGTGTCATGTGAGATACTTTAACCATGACTTTGGCTTCGTTCACTACAGCTGCTGTGAGTCCTCCACCCTCCTACCACAAGCATTAAGGGATCTGTGCAGTGGAAGAATGTAACAAGCCTGAACTGTCAGTTTTTCTCCACATCCAGGAGTTAATGCCAAATAAAAAAATCTCGTTGTGAAGTTATTTTGCATAAATACTATGCACATTGTTACCTCATCTTTTGCAAAGTTTATACCTCAATAAAATGCCTCAATGTGGACAAAAAAAGGTGTGTGTACTGGAATTAGTTCCTACATTATCAAAGGCCATATGCCTAAGGTGAGCTAAGGCATTAGCAGTCCAAGTGCCTTGGCCCTCCATCACTGATTTAACAGCTGTCTTTAGTCATTGCTTTAAGGTAACTGAAATTTAAGTACCTCACTACCTTCTGCTTAGAAGGTAGTTCAGGGGCATGGGAAGGAGGGGAGGAGTTGTGCTAATTTTCTCTCAAGTCTTCTGACGCTTTTTTACCAAGAATATCTGAAGTAGATTAGCAGGGGCCCTAGATCCCTGGAGTCAAGGGAGGAGTCTATCCCAGGACTGCTGAAGAACTGTGGAAAACGGGTTCAGCCTCAGTTACCTCTGGTTAGCAAACAAACACGGTCGCTCTGGCCTTTTTCTGCTGGTGCCCTCTGGGGTAGCGCTCTGAGTTAGAGCTGCAGCCCAAGGAGCGGGGAGAGCAGGGCTGAGGGCTCTGCTCCAGCCTGGCACCGAGCACTTGGGACACCCTCCTGTAGCTGCTGGTTCCTCGCAGCCGGCTCTGCCCCCCTGAGCCGGAGTAAAGCTGGGCGCAGTGCGGCTCTGCTGACGGAGCCGTGCTCTGCCTGGCTGCCCGCCCGTGGGCTGCGGTGCGGCCGTGCCCGGGGCGCCGCAGCTCCTGAGCTGTGGTTCCAGCGCCTGGCGGCTCTGCTGGAGCGGCCGGCAGCAGCAGCAGGGATCTGGCAAGGCCCAGGCTGCTTCCAGCGCTCCCTGCTTCAGCAGCAGTGGGAAAGCCAAGGTCCTTGCTCCAGCAGGAAGTCCGAGAAGAGGCAGCACGCGAAGCCGTAGCCCTTTCCTCCTCGCTACGGTCTCAGGGACACGGGCTTGGTGTGGAGGTTCTGTTCTGTCACCAGCCCTGCTCCCTGCTGCCGTGTCCCCCAATGCGCCATGGTCTGCCCTCCCTGAACTGGTTTCATTGCACAACCCATCACCACTAAGAACTCGGTAAAGCAGATTCGCAGTAGGTGAACAGTTCCGATCTACTTCATGAGTAGTAACTTTTTGGCAGTTGGCCACAGCATGACCACGCACTAGTGGACAAGCTACTTACAGGTAACGTTTCTAACGAGCTTGTTCTGCGCCTGCTTTTCACTTCACTCCCTATCATTCAGTCCTTCGGAGACGCAGGAAATGCTCCGCAGTGCTTCGGCTAGGCGGGAGCGCAGGGCGGCTGGGGCTGGCAGGGTGCCCGGGGGATCGCACAGTGCCGTCCCCCCTCCTGCTCCACGCAGGTCGACAGGAGCAGGTGGCTCAGGACAGTTTCCAGGGGTTCAGGATGGCCGAGGTGGGGGCTCTGTGGGCACCCTCCTCCCTGGGGCTAAGGGACCACCTGCACCCATAGCGTGCGGAGGGTAAAAAAAGGCAAAAGGCCTTTTACCTTAATCGCTGCCTCCTCTGCAGGCTCACGGCTTTCCCCAACAGCCATTAAAAAAATGACTGAAAATGACTGAAAAAAAACAGTCAGCATCACTATAAAAGCATAGCTAAGGCTACATGGTTTTTACTCTTGCCTACAGGAGTTGGTTGGCTGTCATGGCAAAAACACAAATCATTTTTTTGCTACAACAACCCTAAAAAATGAGGCACCACACGTTTGTCTAAATTGCTTTTACTTTTAAAAAAGTTCTCAAACATTTCAAGTTATAAAAACAGGAACTGCCTCTTGATTCCATTTAGTGAAAAAAAATACTATTAAAAAAAATTCTTATAAAAATAACATCTTTAAAGCACGCTATACATTTCTCAAGTTACATGGTCTCTATGTCTTAAATGCACCTTTGCAAAAATGTTCGGCAGAAACATTTTCTGAACGACTTACAGCTACTCTGCTTGATTTTGCTCATGACGCAGCTAATAGATGTTTCTTGGAGTACTGTGTAACAACAAGCTTAAACTGTAAAAACCTGGCAAATCATTAACCACGCCAAGCCAACGGGGGTGAGCTGTCGGAAAAATATTTGAAGTGAGTCATGCTTACAAATCACATCATTAACTTTCCCAGATTCCATCGCACCCCGGGTTTGCACTTCTACTGTACCAAGGATAGTATTTTGTTATTACTCAAGGTAATTAATATGACACAAAGAAGTTGAAGATGAAACAGCAGCTTTCTCTCGACGTGTTACCAGCAGCCTTGCTTGGCTCCCTCTCAGGATGGGCCTTCTTAAACTCCTCAAGACAAGGCCGAGGAAGCTCCAGGTTGAATCAGAGATGGCTTTTTTTTTTTTAAGCCAAAATGTGAACTGCAAAGCTCCAAGGAAATCTGTCATCAACTCACAAATTGTTAAATGCTTTTAACAGCACAGCCGTGACTTTGTATACTCCCAAATGAAAGTCTCTGACTCACGTAAGAGCAGCAGAACACGGCAGTTACCAGGAGTTTTAATGAAGCTGGATTTGCTTTCTGCAAAGTGCCCATGTTACAGGAGTGAAAGAAAACCAATCCCACCCTTCCACAGAGCACCTCCCCTTCAATGTCTTGCTGTAGGTGTAGCCAGGTGAAGAAGCCCAGTATGTTTTCCCCATGCACATATATCTATATAAAAATATATATGTCCTCTGCACTGTGCCGTCCTGTGCCCAGCTCAGCCCAAGGGCACGCTGCCACAAAGAAAGCCTGAGGAGGGGGAAACCTAAACACAGAGCCTGGGCAGAGTTTTATAGTTGGGAAGGTAGTAAAACACACCCTGAAAGCAACAGTTTTATTTAGGGAGGAAGTTTCTAAACAGGTGATCAAAAAGCAGTAAAAAGAACTTAAACAAGGATGTATTAAAGAGTGTAAAATAGCTCTTTCGGTTAGGAGCGTTTTGGGTCATGCCTCACCAAGCCCTGACAGCTGCTGTAGGTTAAGCTGCACCTTCTCTAGAAATGTACACCTCTCTCTCACCAAATCTGCGCAAGCGCAAAGAAAACCTGCCAAGCGGGACAAGCTTCAGCAATGGGTTTGCTGAACTACTCTGGCATCCCTGTTAAATGCACTCGCCCTGGAAACAGTTAGCAAGTTCTCAAGAAACAAGGGCACTGTTAATCTGCACAGCCAGGCTTCAGAATCTGACCTTATTTGATAAAAATTAAATTTTAAGTCATGAGACAACAGTCCACAGAAGCGCCTGCCCAGACTTTGTAACTACTTCCAGCTAGAGGAAAGGAGAACGAAAACACTGGAAAAAATTCCATACGAGGGGGAAGGAGGTGGAAGCCAGGCTTGACTTCTGGGCTGGCCGAGGCAAATGCAGGAAGTATTGGGCAAACAGGGAGTTGTTGAAGTTTTACTTTGGCTTGTTCCTGTAACTGCTCATCTGGGATCTTCCCCTTATGCTTAGATAAAAGCAGGAAACATTGGCAGCGCTAGCAGCTGCAGGAGGGTTTCATATGATACCCAGATTCTTGAATGAGGTGTCAGTGAAGCTGCAGATGGTCTGCCTTAAGCTGGTGGAATAGTATCTGATGTCACGGCACTGCTACAAGTCTGAATTAGTGAATAATCACAAGTAGTTCAGATGTTAAGAACTGACCTTCCTTTAACTTATTTCTAGCACCAGGAGTGACCAGGCTTGTTACAATGGAGAAAATTAGCTGGAAGCTGGAGCCTGTTGGCATGAAATCAAGACATGCATCAGCCCTGTGCTCCTGGTACCACACACAGAGAGCAGCAGTGGCCATGCCCAGCAGGCCGGCACTGCCCAAAGCCCTGCTGGTTTTTGCTCTGCCCTGCACAAGCCCCAGCCCCCGGGAAGGGCAGAGCCAGGCGGCCACGCACAGACACGAAGACACCACCAGCAGCAAGAGGAGCACAGACTGCTTCATCCACCTCTACCCGCACAGCTGCGCCAACCGCAAACAAACTACAACCCGACAGAAAGAGGCCGTTTCCGAACTCCAGGCAGGCCCCGGCCCTGGGCGCTCCCACGCCGATCTCGCAGAGCAGGGCCGGGTAGCTCTGATTTCGACTCCTGCAGCAGTAAGCAGAGGCCGGCACTGCAGCGCGGCCCGTCAAGTCCCAGGGGTATATTCAAGGCACTGCTGTTGACCTTTTACAGAATCTGTCATTTTTGTTACATATTAACATTTTACAGTTACTCGTAAATCATAAAGGTAAATATACAGCATTGGGAGGCTGCAATCTAGGCCTCCGAGACCATGGGATTTAATTCACTTCACAAATGAGATTCCCCAGTCATTGCAACAAGACAACAAATACCGACCTCCGTTTTGTCAAGAATACATCAAATACTGCTAATTAGTTTGGTTATATGGAAGAAGCTTCAACCTTAAAAGCAACAACCACCACCCCCTCTTCGTCGTGACCACAGCTTGCCCAACTGTATCCAGGACAGTGGGAACCGCACCAAGGAACCTTCCAGCGCATGCAGGAGGGCCCTGCGAATATTCTTAATATTCACAGCTTGACTTCAGCCCAGAGTTGAAGGCTGCTGGTAACAGCAAGCGAGTCCATCAAAACCTATCTGCCACATTCCAAGAGAAGGTAGATTGGGTTTTGAGTGTCAATCACACCCACATCCTTCTGCAAAGTTGTCACACTGTCCTCCCACAAGTTGAAGACTCCTTGCCCTGTAGGCCTGCACAAAACAACTCCTTACACAAGCAATATAGCGCCAAATTTCACATAAAGGGTAAGACAAGTCCAGGTTCAAGACAAAAAATGGCAAATCAAGTTTGTAAAATATTTAATAGAGCGGTTTCCCAGCAGACTCCGGACCAGAATCATAACCAGACTTCTAAAAAGTATATATATTTCAGATCTGAAAATTTGTCTTTATTTTTTACAAAATGGATTCCAGGAAGTTTAAAAGGCAATATCATAGAGGACTTAGGCGCAGAAACCAGGTGAAGTCATTTGAAGCATTCAAGTAGGAATATGGTAATATAAATATTTGAAAAGCATCTTTTATCATAAATGTTCAAAACAAAATGTATAACTCATTCCAAACTAAAAATTGAGCTTTAGAGCCACGTATTTCCCTGAACAGAAAAAATAAGTAACTTTTGAAATATCTCTAAAGGTCTGAAAGCTTTTTTCCTTGGTTAGTTACATTAGAAGACTTGCCTTTGATTAAATTCCTTCCTCTCCGAACACGGAAAGCATCGCATCAGTCCACTGTTAAAACAGACAACACGTTGCAAATTAATTCTGGTATAATGTGTTCCAACAGAGCCTAACGTATAAAGGTGCTGAGGTGGCTTCGAGCTTAGTAGTCATCTCCCCTGCTGACAACTTCTTTGCACGTGGGGCGCAGCAGGATCGTGTGCTCAAACTGCGCCGTGTAGGAGCCCTTGATGTCACACAGGGGCGGATATGGATCCACTATCCCCAAGTCACAGAGGTTCTTCAGGGCCATGAGGTACTTGCTCTCGCCGAGGCGATCGAGCCAGCGGCGGCAGAAGGCCAGAGTACCGAAGTTCTCGTTGATGACGTTGAGCAAGTGCTTCGCCCGCGGGAGCCTGCGCAGGAAAACGCAAAGGAGAAGAGCTGACCCGTGGCGGGGCTGGCGCCACTGAGCCGGCCGCGCGCAGAGAACCGCGGAGGTTTTAACCTCAAGGCGCTTTCAGACTGCACGGTCTCGGCAGGCCTTTCTACGTCAACCTGAGACTCGGGTCGTAAAACCGAGTGCCCCTTCCCTTTGGAGACCCTTCCGAAGCCGGCGCTGCCGCACGCACCAGGCAGCCCTTCACAGAAGGGGAACGCCAAGGCCTGAATGTCCCCACCTAACTTCCCAGGCAACACTGCAGGAATAGCCACCCTAAATAGCACAGCATCACTCATTTTATACAGAAAAGCACAGTTCCTCCTGATCCAGAGTGCTACATATTCTAGACCTATTCAGGAGTAACCCTGGCAGTCAAAACTCTTAAGTCCCACTTTGGAAGTCCATTTTTATTTCTAACCCTGAGAGCCTTCCGCCCTAAAGATGCTGCATTTCTGTAAGTGCTATTACACACTCTTAATAGAAACTAAAAATTAAGAATCATTTTATAGCAACACACTGAACCAAGGCCTTAGAAGCCAATAAATATTTAAACAATCAAAACAGATGACCTGAATAGTTTAATAAGACTTTTACCAGAGAATACTCATATGCCACATATACATTTAGTATATAATAATATGCCAACACAATCTACATATTTATATAACTACTGTAAGATTTATTAGTTGACAGGAATTTTTTTAAACTGCTTTAGATTTCTGAAGGCATCATGTATACTTGATTTCCCTGTTCTCTGGAACACTTTATTATTCCACATTTAGTGACACACACCGATGCTTGTTTCGGAGCATCTTGTTATTTTATAACAAGAGTATTACTGTCAAAGGACCTTTCTGAGGCCTCTGACAGCGTTAAAATTAGCCCAGACTTGTGTTGCACTATGTCTGGATTGTAAAAGGGCGACACCTCTAGTGCAAAATAAGAACAAGAAAAATCCAACCTTATTGGCACATGCCCAACATCAAAGTTCTTCATATAATGAGAACACTCCATATCATCGTGGACAACACCTTTTCCTGTGCTGCCAAAGGTTTCTATAGCATATACTTCACCTTCCTAAAAAAAAAAAAAAATTACAATATGAAAATAAGCGTTGATGACAATCTCAGTATTACCATTTATGAATACAAGAAATAAACGTTAATCAATGGAGTGAAAAAACTCGATACAGCAATTTCATAAAGTTATAGACATCTCTGAATAAACAGCTATTAATACTGCTTTATTTGTCTCAAGCCATAAATACTACCATGTTTCTAGTCACACAATTTCTCAAAGTCATTGCCGTTACAGTACTGCCGACGTGTGTATCTAGCACAGCTAAGAAACTACATTCTGATGTAAAATATTTGCTTAACTGGAAATAATTCTGGGCTATTCAGACAAAAGTCCTAGGAAATGGGTAATTCAGACATGGCAAACATTGATTACAAAGACTTACTGCACTGAAGCACTTTCTGCTCAGTTTCTGCAAGAATTTTCTGGTAACAGCTGCTAGCATAAAACCTTAACCTGCTCACTTCCACTCCACAAGATGAATTTCTTCAAGAAAGGAGGGTGATATATATCTGCAAGGGCATTATCAAAATTCTAGCCAAGAATGTATTGGAAACGCCATTATATAGTAACTCATTTCTGCCAAGGGCATTCACATATCCCTAATAGTAGGACTGTGACAGGAGATTAACAGGACAAGGTATCAAACACTGACAACTGCAGTTACATCTCTCAGTTTCAAGCAGTTTTGAAATCCCCAATTCCAAACCTATGTAAAACGGGCTTCAAATTCAAGAAAAATTCTTGAAGGTGTCTTCAATGCTTAACTGGCTTCACTGACAGTCACCATGAGAGTCAGTTCACACTGACTTGCTCAGAAGCAGGGATTGTGAGAGGCTGTGTTCCTGCCCCCGAAACTCACTGCATTATATTCTGGTACTATAATTAGAGCAGCACAGTAGGAGCCTGGCAGTGCTCCACGTTTCTCATAGGACACAATCTTACATTATTAACGACTAAGTAACACCGAAGCTGAAGAGCATTTTTTAAAAAAGTCTTCTCCCCAGCGTCTGTATAGTCTGTTAGAAACAGTCTCAACGGTTCTGAAATCTTTAACTAAAATTTGATTAAAGATTCCTTAAGTTGTTTTATCTTTTTTTTTTTTTTTTTTTTTTTTTTTTTTTTTTTTTTTTTTTTTTTTCTAATAATGTATCAAAGATGGGCAATTTGCAAGACCTAGCCACTCACAAAGCTAAAGCAAGAAGGTCACAACACGCTCCTTCCACCTTGCTTTCGTAATGCTCTATAATCCTTTCTATGTGCTCCTAGAGAGACTAGGATAGTTGCAGCTTCCTCTCTTCGCCCACATCTTTAACCAGGTGTTTAACAGCTATGCTCTAACTCTGGGGTGATGGAAGTGAGCTTATTTCAGGAAAAATACTACTACTTCTATTAATAAAATCAATCTTGTCTAGTCCCTTTCCATTCCTATTCAGGTCTTAAAGTTTTGTTTACTAGTGACCATTGCTGAACCAGGCTTAAAATGAAATTAAAAGCTTCTTAGCCCATTACCAGTCTAAATAAACCTTCTTATCTTTCTAGAATCCAAGCTTACATTAAAAGAGTCACTTGACAAATCTCAGGCTACATATTTTAATGCTGCTTTTCTGATGGGCACAATTTCCCCTCATCAGCAACGACCTCTCTTCGGCTCCAAAGCACTATTCAAGTCACAGATTCCATCCAGCTTCTCACACAAAATAAAAAATCCTCAATTATTTTGTATCTGGAAAGAAATACTGCACTGGGAGATTCTCAAGAAAAAGATGGTGTCTAACTATTTTCCAAACCTTACCCATAGCTACAGGGTTATGTTAACTGTATCTATAACGCTGCAGAAATATTTCCCAAATATTAGTTGAGTAAGAGAAGCTTCTTATTTTGTCATTTTAATAACAGAACGAGTAGACATGAAAAAAATGTGAATGAGTGGCAAGTCCAAACATCTTTGGAGGCATCTTTGGGACCTCAAGCCTACCCTGAAATCTATATTCTCACCTTTTTCTCCTGTTACTAGCTCTAACATTACAATATTTTAAGTAATGTTTATATATTCAGAAATCAGTATGCAAGAGTTTTCTTAAGCACCATAAGTACAATTCACATTTCAAGCGCTTATAGCCCAAGTCCCCAGTTTCATAGGTTTAGATACCAGAACACCGATGGGGGCAGACAGAGAAGCCTTAAGCCACTGAGATGGAAAGAGTCTCCAAAGTTTGCCAGGATCACAAATACTACACAGAGACTACACATGAAAAAAAATCTGAGGAAATATTCTTGCAGTGACATTTAGGGAAACTGTTAACAGAAAAATTTAAGAACACTTTTTACCTCCATTCTTGTTGCCTCTCCTCCTTTCACAATGGGCACTGTTTTTCCAGCATGTATCCTGTACGGCCCAATTGAGTGCCCATTCAGATTGCGAATTGGCTTCACTTTTGAAGAAAAACAGGACAGGTAAATCCCTAACTAACCTTAAACCCTTAACTACAAATTGCTCTACCAGCCCATACTAAAAGTACAACAGTGACTCATCAGGTTGCAGAAGGGCTGAACAGCCCCCCTGCACAAATTCATTTCACATACTGCATCGCAGCTTCATTTCCTATTCCCTAATGGAATTGCGAGTAAAGTTATCAACAAAGCCAAATAACAAGTATCACATCATTTGTGTATTTTAAAAAAAGTTGCCCAGCCCTCACCTTTCCTATTCAAGATACAGTACTTAAAATATTTGCAAGGAAAAGCTGAGAAAAACATTACTCCAGAGTACAACAAACCAGGCAGAAAAACGTATTCAGCGAAGTTACTCATATCATGCTTCTAGTACAAATGTCTATTTCAATACAATAGTAAAAATAAACAAACATTTGTGCAAGCATATATACTCTGAGAATAGCTGCCCTCACAAAAACAAACAAACAGAAAAAGAACTTGCCTTGATATGTTTTGCCGTCGATTTCAACCTCATAAGACTCCATGACTTCTTGGATGGCCTCTCCAACATCGCAGAGACGCACATCTATTCCAGCACACTGAAAATAAGGTGAAAATATAAATGGAAAATAGTAAAATAACAGTAAAGCTTTTATAGAATGACTTAGTAACTTACATAATGAACGTACCTTTATTCCAGTGTTAGTGGCATCCTTTACTGCTTGTAATAGTTTGTCATATTTTGGATTGAACGTGACTGTAAAAGCACAGTCAATAATACGACCTGAAATTAGCAGATATTAATAAGTTTCACAGTCCTAACATGCTTAAACGTGCTTTAAACACTGAAGCACATTTAAAAAAATTAGTTCATAAATAAGTAAAAACTAACCACTAATGTGTGTCCCAAAATCTATTTTGCAAATGTCATCGTACTGCAGCACTGTAGGATCTCCAGCATTTGGAGTGTAGTGGGCGGCACAGTTATTCAGAGAGCACCCCGTAGGAAATGCAAGACCTGCATTCAAACCATTCTCTTTTATCAGCTTACGTGAGCAGTCTTCTAGTTTTTCACTACAGGACAGGAGTGAGGGAGAAAAAAAAAAAATAGTTATGCTTACTATGTTTTATGATGACTTTGAAAAAATTAATCCAAGAACAAAAACTCAGAAAAAGCAGGCAATCAAATGCTTTAAATTGAAATCTTACAGTATTTGTATGCTAACTAGAAAGAAACCCTATACTGAAAAAAATAAGCACTAGATAATGACCTTTAACTCTGTGTTGTTTCTTCTGCTTTTTTTTCTCAGGCAAAAATAGAGCACCAGTGTTTTACCTGAATTTAAAGTACTGGTCCTTTTCACAGTAAATTTAGTCTGGTCTACCAGAGGAATGAAGGTTGTACAATTAAGTTTAGGAAAAAGTTTGGGGAAAATAAAAAAGATGGAGAAAAAGAAAGAAAGAAAAAAAAATACAGAGAGACATTTAAGTTATAGCCTAGTAACTGTTAAGAATGTGACAGTATGGTCTTTCCTTTCATCTTAAAAAAAAATTAAAACAAAAATTTTTTTTTAAATTTTAATTTTAAGCAATAGCTAGGATAAAAGAAAACTTTTAAACTAGCATTTTCCCTCTTTTTTTTCTACTTTCAAGCTTTTAACTTGAACTGGAAAGCTACAGATATAATAAGACCAGTGCACATCCCTATCTATAGCTACAGTAAAGAGTGTAAAACATAACTCACATCAGTGCAACATACTCCAATTTCATTTAAGAAAGCTATTCACTCAGAGTAGTCTGGAAAAAAACAAAGCTTACTTTATATGGCAAGTTCCCATAGCCTGAAGTATTCTAGAATGAAAAATCATATTTTGAGAAAATTACAGCTTATAACTAAAGCAGTCAAGCAGAATTGGGCACAACAGATCTGTTTCAGCCAGTCTAATGATTACAAAGACAGCTGCCTGTTGGCATATTATTTCTTTCCATTCCTCTCACGCAGCTACTCTCAGAGTCAGCTCCAAGTAGCTTTCTGCCTACCCTACTCTTCTTAGCACAGTCCTTGCTCGAATCAGGCTGAAAGCAGCTGCTTTGGGAAATTAAACCACCCTGGATCTGTGCCTACCTGGGCACAGTTGACATTAATTCCAGACAAACTGAAGGATGGAAAAAGGAGTAGGATGAGCCAATAAAAGTTTAGGCTAGTTATTCTCTTCAAAACTTTCACCAAATGAATGCTTACATACTAGCCGACTTGTTCAATTATTTATGATCTACTGAGAATAATATGAGGAAATGTTTTGGGGTTTGCCCAGAAACATCAGCCAGCGGGGAAGAGATGCAGACAGAACCCTCCTGTGCTGGCCGGGTGTCCCCATGCAGCCTGCATGCCTCTTCCCAGCATCAGGCAGCACCTGCACCGCTCCTCCTGAAAGGCTGCGCTGCTAGCTCTGGCAAAGGTTGATGTTGTTTTTTATGATCACTGTAACTGCTTCTCTCGGTAGCACTAGGGAACTTGCAGACAAGAGCAACAGAGAAACAGAACAGTAAAAATCAAACGCATCTGCCGAACGTAAGTGGAAGCTGAGTTTGAATTTCAGCCTTATTCCAGGCCCTGCAAATCTGCATAAACTAAACAACATGTTAACAGAGGAAACTAAGAGGGATCCATTGAGGATACTGGTTCAGTGCTTCAAACAAGAAGCCCTATAAAACTCATGATGGAGGCAGTTAAGCACACAAAATTGAGATTCCCTCTGAAGAAAAAAGAAGTATCTATAAACGAAGGTCTTCTTTGAGAAGACCTGTGTCCTCACCAAATTTCTATCATTGTCATTCCAGGCTTTATCCAGCTCATAACGTATTTCCTCACTTGTCTGTGTGCCTCTGCAGCTTCCCGAAAGTCATTCCAGATTTCCTCACTGGCTTGATCTAGTGCTTTCTTTTCTTCACTAGTTGTCCTCCAAGCAGCTGTACGCCTTTTAAATAGGGTGTAAAGAAAGGTTATTATAATTACAGCAGTCATTACAACACCTAATGCAGCACATGGCAACTGTGTCACTTGTTGAGAAGCTACTTCATTCACATTCTTTATTTGCTGGACAGTGAGCACCACATGGTTCCAGGAGAATACCACTAATTCTGGCTTTTTGATAGGGTCATGGAATAAATGTAAGAAGAATTTTGAATACACAAGATTAATTTTTAATATTCCTTTGTTAAACAAAACCCCCACAAATAAAGTTCCAAGAAAACACATAATTTTAAAACACTATCAACTGCCTGAACTTAACTAAAAAACAAACACCTCCCCCCGACACGCTCCTATAACTAAGTAGTAGATATACAGTTGAATGGTAAAGCTGGAGGCCCTGTAGTGACACACACAAATAAAGTAGTGATATTTCAAAAAGCTCTGTGCATGCTGTGCAAAACAAGTACTACCCAAACCAGTACAAATCTACAACCCACCTAATCTACGGAAAGATGACCAAAGAAAAAGGACAGTGGACAAGATGGAAGGCAGATGCTGAAGTATACTGTAACTTGGTCTCGTGTTTCTGAGCTTCTAAATTCATTTTTATCTTCACCTAAGTGAGTTGATTCCAAGCTAGCAAAGGAATACGAATTAAAGGATAACTGTTTGAAATACAGAAATGCAGTTACCTCTTTCATGGAATAACTCCACTGAGAGGTCCCTTCACATCCAAAGGAGGAATGTGAGACTCATCAAAGAAAACACTCCCCAGAAGTTTTTTGAACTGGATATTTACACAGTGTTAAGAGATGTGCATACCTAAAACTGACTCGAGGAGATAAAAGGTAAGAAGCTCTTTCTTAAGACTTTTCTTAGGACAACTACAGGACCTAAGTATTTTGAGACATTTCTGCTTCTGTCCTTTGAACTTCTTCCTCCTTTTCAAACAAAGAGCAACACAAAGAGAAAAGGCTTCACAGTTATTGTTCTAAGAAGTTTTCTTGCTCTACGAGCAAGCATCACATGAACTACCTAAATCCCTAAAATTCGCCTCCACACCAGTGAATCCCACCAAGAAAGCAAGAGGCTGCTGCAGCACTCGAGTCTGCCTGCAGCAGCGGGAAACTGGGCCACTGCCAGCACCGCTACCATGGCTCAACTTGGCAGAAAAGGCCTCCCAGAAAGCAGGAGGGAGGAGAACTCAGGGGCTCTTCCAGACTGCTGGTAACACCTGCCAGGAGAAAGAGGTGCGGGAAGAATTTGGGCAGCTGCTCGGCCACTGGAGAATTAAGTGCAAGCTCCAACAAGTTGGCAGGGAGCAGTCCTAGCTCCATCATACTGAAAATTCAGTGCATATTCACACTACAGGGAGAACTAGGAGCCTTTTACATAAAAAACAGCAACACGCGCGCACGCACGCACACACACACGCATCATCAGACCAAAAGCTGTTTGTTGCCGAAGTTGTGCCACTGCCACCAGGGAACTCAGGAAAAGAGGCCACCAGAAATTGTATTTTGGCCTTAGCACTTCAGGAGGCATGAGGAAAAAAAAAAAAAAAAAAATCAAGTGGACACCAAGTCCTCTAACAGGTAAAAGGAGATAACAAGCCTTCCTGAGGACATAGTTTCCTTATGTGTTGGCTTACACATGAGCCAGCATAAGAAGTTCACCTCTGTATCACAGTTCTCTATTTGTGCTGCTGCATCTCTAGAGGATTGTGCTGTAAACTGGATTTTAGGGATCCGAAACAAGAATCCTAGATAAGAATTCCCCCAGATTATTTTAACCCAGATAGCAGCACAGGGGCACAAAGAAACAGCCATCAATATGGGACAAAAATTTAGAGTCAGCTTAACTAAAACAATCATGTAATAAAATATTGCTTACAGACTTCCTGATCCCCATGCAGAGTTATGTCAAACTCAGATTCTTTAATAAAAATGCAAGGCTTCAGACAGAACTAAATATTCAAGATCTAAAAAACAAGTCGCAAGCCTGTTGTCTATATAAATGTCAATTTGTTATTTTTCACCCTAAAAGTGAATGAAACCCATTTTATATCAGCTTCCCACACAAAACGCCATCCTAGGCATGATGAGAGGTAACTTTATAAAGCATATGAATGTTAGGAGAAAAAAAGTGTAGGAGAAGAACAAAAATGCTTCATGAACATATAAAAATGAAACTTGCTCAAAATAGGAAATATTCTGATGCATGTGAACTGCCCACTTAATTAGCTGCTTATGCTAGGAAATCCTAAAGCAGCATGTAATATTTTAATATTTAAAAGAACTAAACTACACATATATTTGCTTTAATGGAATTTTTAAGAGCAGCTATTTCAGGTTCCTTGAAAGACATTGTTCTTCTCCCATTACAGAATATTCTTGGTACAAAAAAGATGCCTCACTTAAAATCACTTAAGTTCACTTAGAAAAGCTTATTTAAAATAAAGAGTAGCAAAACAAAACATCTAAACTTCAATAGTTGGGTGCGTAACAGATGTAAAATTTGCATATGTCATTTGTTAATAAATTATGGATGACATGTAACTATTTGCTGGGTTACATAAAATATATTATTCTGAATGAGGCATACACACAGAGGCACCAAACAGAAAAAAGTCTTTTTTGGATCAGCCCTTCA
Organism: Nothocercus julius; assembly: GCA_013398735.1. Lineage (NCBI taxonomy): Eukaryota > Metazoa > Chordata > Aves > Tinamiformes > Tinamidae > Nothocercus > Nothocercus julius. Next base: position 807,717 of record VZSV01000080.1, read on the forward strand.
AGAGTACCCTCTGAAAGCCCTACCATTAGCATATTAATACCGTACAATCAAATAAGGCAGTCATTTATAAAGAAATGCCATGTGTCTTGTGATCAAACTGGAGTGATTAAAGAGTATGGGGGGAGGGGGGGGAAGGGGGGAATTAGTAGTTCAAAAGTTCAGAAGGTTCAAAAAAAAATTCTCAAGGGAAACTACTATCTGTGAATATCTGGACACAGTTTATAAAATGTATTGAACTCTTAACTACATTGCTTATGCTTTGTCAGAAACAGGCACTGGCTTTAAGCAACACGTAAGAC
>VZSV01000080.1:815162-830999 GCA_013398735.1 Nothocercus julius
ACTCCAGTTTACTTCCAGCCTGTCAGCTGTAGTCCAGATATCTTGGCTTTTGTCAGCTTGTTTCACATCAGTGTCTTTTGGAGACCAGATTTCTAAAGGATGCCACAAGTGCTTCCACAAAAAAGCAGATTTCATCTATCTTCCTGCTGAAAGTCATCTTGAGAGTAATAGACTGCGATTTGTACACTCAGTGGGACAATGCAAATGTGCTTCAGTTTGCATGAATGGATGTGCACCATGAAACAATCAGTCAGCTTTACTGCCTCCTTTGGATCTCATTTTTAAAAATCGCTTTTAAATGCTAAGATCCACATGAACAGAATTGTCCACTGTATGGATGTGTGCTTCAAAAAGACTATATTTCCATGGAGTAGCTGAGGAGCTACTTTATTAGACGTACACGGGTATAGGATGTGACCTTAGGGTGTGACCCAGGGAATATATGTCCTGAACCTGAAATTGTGGTATGCACCCAAATTGTCAGAAGCTGATACTTGGATTTTTGGTTTTGCAATCTACTTCATATAATTTAATCCACTAAAACATGAATGAGTTCATGTTCATATGGTAGTCATTCCTATATTATTTTATGTAGATTTTCAAGATGTCACAGGGAAAATAATTAATCAGCTTTACTTTTAGTGTCAAAAAATGAACTTTGCACTGCCTGTTAACATAACAGTTTTCCTCTAGGGTGCTCCACCCTTTCTTCATTCTAGAGAGCAATGGAACCAATGCTTGCTGTTGCAACAGTGGAGGCAGGATCTGTGTATTTCTTTGACCAGGTATTTCCATTCCTTTCCAGGATATTATTCTTTCTTCTCCCTCCCTTCACCCCTCTCCCAGTGTTGAATTTTTTTCATTTTGTTTTAGATGAAAACTAGAGTGAAAGAAAGGGACAAGAAGATACCAGAAGAACTCTACTCCTATTTCAATTTCATCACTACAGATCTTCACCCTTTAAATTTTACTCCCAGGTAGTAGTGTTATGCCAGCATTGGTGAGAGAGCAAGGCAGTTTCTGTCAGCTGGGTTTTCAGGGAAAGTTTCAAAGACACGAGAAGGAGTCGAGAGGCGATGTGGCCAAGGCAGTGATGGAGGAGGCACATGACCCAGACCTATCACCATGCCATGCAGAGCAAACTCAGGGTTATGAGTGGGATGGTGACAGTGTCGTATATGTAGGCCCTAATTCCTTAAGGTGTGGTACCTAATGTTCATTTCTGCTGTCAGCGTTTCTCCAGTTTAATATATTTAACATACAAATCATGAACAATTAGTTAAAGAATGCCATGTAATAACCTTGTTCTACTAGTTTTCCAGGGATTGGACAACAATCCATTGCTGCATGCAGAGCTCTGCAGATTTCATGAAGTTCATGTTTGCTGACTAATGTATTAGGAGCTCATGTCCACAGCATTCTCTGGGGATAATTTCTGTTCTGGATAGTTTGGCTTTAAATTCATACTTTCTCATTTTTACCTTAAATGGGTGTTTTTGTGCCAAGGAGTTTGTTGTTGTTGTTTTGTTTTGTTTGTAAATTGTCTTCATATTTTAGGTTTTTAAAATCCTAAAACTCCTTGGTACATATTCCATATTTGCAATCTGTAATTAAGCCATTATAGTTCCAAATAAAGATGCTTCTCTCATAACCAATGAAGATATGAGTTCATAGACCAAAAAAAAAAAAATAGGATATGGGTTGCTGAAAAATATTTCGCTAGACATTCAGAATTCCATTTAATTTAAAAACTAAAAGTCTTCTGCACATTGCAGAAAAGTCTTAGATTTGTTTGATTTCTTCTCTTACTGAGGCAAGAAAAAATTATTTTACATAGGAGAGGGGAAGTCATTCAGCATGTTCCACTACCTCTCACTGTACTTCTGCTGGCATATGCTGTCAGTGCAGAGACTCCCTGGTTTGGCAGCAGTACTAAACTCCCACATCCTGCTCTGCGCAGGTATTTCTGAGCTTGAGTGTCTTGCCTGGGAAGAGATGTAACTCAGTTTCAATTGCTGTCCAAGGGAGCATTGCCAGCCTGTCCACATACATTGAAGGTGCCAAACCTAACACATCTATGCCTTATATTTTCTTTAACTAATTCTGCTCTTACTTAACAATACAGATTTTTTTCTCCTCAGCCTGATTAAAGGCAAGAATCCCAGCTGTACAAGGGAGTGTACAGAAAGGCATGAAGATGGTTTCTTAAACGATGATTCCTCAAGGAAAGAAAAATACCCAGTTTTGCATGAGATGACCTGTCATTCCCTGCATAAAGCTGCCACTGAAGATGCAAACTCAAAGGTCTCCCAAATACCCTCAGTCCAGCTGGCAGGGGAAGACTCACCACCAAACATGTTAAATAAGTGTGTGACTCCCAGCATGTTAGAGGAACCAGAAGAGAAGTTGCAGTTTTTTGCTAATGAGACTGGTTTCCCTCAGGGACTTGTGAACACGCTGACCTGTGATGGCAGAGAACTCACTGAGGAGACTGATTATAACAAATGGTGCCAGGATTCACTAGCTTGCAAAAATGCAACGGCCAGGGGAAGCCAGGCCTTGAAGGAGGCTGACAATGGTGCTCCCAGATCCACATATACATGGCATGAAAGCTCTGCAAAAGCAAAAAGAAGTGCTGAGACAGCATCCAGCGTGCCCCTGGGAAATGAAGTTAACAGCATTCTGAGTAAGTGCTCTGTTGTAAGGTTTGCCCCAAGAGGAAAGAAGCACCCGTGTTAAGTGTACACTCTCCTGGCTGCATAGGCCAACGTGCTCTGCTTTACAGACTGATACCGTGCAGTGCTCTGCAAAGCACTGGGTTAGGGCGTGATGAAATAGCTTTGCAGCTGAAGCAAACGCTGCAAACATTTGGAAGAACAAAGCCAGTGAAACTGGGCAAAGTTTCAAACCATTTATCAAAGCATTGTTAGTTTCTATTCCAAGGTGAGTGAGAGAGTCATAACATAATGCACTAATAAAGATGATCCGTTTGCAGAACATTGCATTCAGCAGGCGTCAGTAATCATCAGTGCAGATTCACAGGTATGGGGCAAGCCTGGTCCAGCTCTCTGAGTGCTGCTGCAGTCTTGATTCTTTAAAATAAAAGGAAAATATATGTTTTTAAAAGCTGACTCACCCTTCTGTGTGTATGCATAATCATTATGCTCTGCTCTTCTCCCATTTAGCTCCTGTTGCACAAAACGATGCCAGCCAGTCACCCGTCACAATCAGCTTCTCACTGTCATCCAAAATTTGTGAGGAAAGAGGTAAGAGTCCCAGGCACCTCCTCTGTGTATGGCTAGTGTTAAATAGAGATATTTGGGGTAATGTTGTACCTGGATGCCTGAATGCTGTCCTGGATGCCTGAGTGGGACTAAAGCATGGATTAACTGGGATTAGCTGTCAAACAACTTCTTTTTTACCAAAGTCCAGTTTTAAATGCTCCATCCCCTTGATTACCTCTGATCACCTGCCAACCAAGTTTGCTGCCTGCCTCATGTAATAACTGCAAGTCCGCTACTCTTTGCTAGCAGAATACAGGCCACATCACTGCTTTGGGATATGTTTTTAAGTCTTTTCCTGGTGGAAACTGTCTACCCACATACATTTGACCTAATAACTTTTGCAATGAACAAGAACGCTAGTACAGCAACTGAAATGTTAATCATAAGGTACTATATAAGTTCTCCCTAGAATGTGTGGACAAATTTGATGATCTAGAAGGAAGAACTGCTTTTTCTTTAGCACTCATTGGATTTATTTAACAGCATTGCCTTGCGAAAAAAAAAAAAAAAACATTTGTGAAATCTTGTCCAGGAAGTTGGTTGGGTGCTGCCAGGGCTATGCAGAACTGAAATTCCTTGGCTGTTGAAAGCTAAAAATGCTGCAGAGGTATCAAGCATCCTTGCACTGACTGATAGCTCTACGAATAAATACATAGGCAGTGAAGGGAATGAGTAATATCTCCTCTTGTTATTTTTTGAAAATCTGGCATCCAATTTCTTCTGGCTGTACCAAAGCAACCGCTGACTGAACCATCAGGATGTGCTTCACTGCAGGGTTGTATGCCGTTTGGGGTCACTGGGCTGTTAAATTTGGAAGATTACTTACTCAGTCTACCCTTATACCTACCCTCTTCTTTCTCCAGAGGACTCCCATTTGCTTAGTCTGTTGTCACAAGCTTGTTTCTCATTTGGTGATGGGAATGTCCAAAAGTGGACTGGCTGGTCACAGTGTTCTGTGATTATAACCCACCAAGTGCTTGTTTCTGACTGACTTAAATTTCAATATGTTCACAGTAAAAAGGGAAAATTAGGGAAACTCTGTTCCTTTGTGTTGCTTTTTACAACTGCTGGGCCATTCCCTGGCAGTCTGTATGCATGGCCATTCTTTACTGCATGTCCCTGATTTTCACATTAAGTAACCTGCTGACTGCTTGATAATAACCATTGCAACAGAAGATGTTCAGACTGAGCGAAGATCACACCTTGACAATTTATTTTGGGCTTTCTTACTTTCTGAGAAAACAGAGTGAGAAAACTGAGACTCTCCAGAAGTAAAGGAACTTCTTCCTCCATATTGCCTTAGGTCTTCTTAAATGATCCGTAAGCTCTGCAGTGTGCACTAAGTCAAAGATACCTGCCACAGTGAGCTGCAACAACATGTATCACACATAGCACGCTAAAAGAACACTACGGCCCTGCTGTCCACAGTGATGCTTTATTTTCCTAGTACATCTCCAGCCTATTCTTAGCCTGTTGCTAAGAATATTTGGAGACTTCCACTTCCAGCCTGTCTCAGCAATGATTCTCGGTGCGTCTGGCTGTATCCCAACTAAACAATGACTGTAACTCCAGTGGGAAGTCAGGGTTAGTCCAGATAAACATCTAGTCTGGAATTTATCTGAAAAATTTAATTTTGTGGAGGTCCTCCCTCCTTATAGATATTGTTCTCTGATTTTAAGTTAAACACACATTCTCTCACATTTCTCCCACTATATTTTGCAAGGAAGGAGTATGTTAAAGAAGAAAATTCCCAATGCTTCATCATAACCCTACTTTATATTGGCAGGTGCCATACAACAGGGCTGACCTGTTAACCTCACCTAATCTCTTGCTTTGTCTGTCTAGGTTGGATTTGCCAGCCTTCTGGTTCAAGTTCTGAAGATCCTTGGAAGCTGCCTTATATGCGGGCATTGAAGAGACTACAACAAATTAAAAAACAAATGTAACTGAGGTTTTTATTTCCATAAGCAAATTTAGAATATATGGCAATGTTTCTGTGAAGAAGAATAGAAATGATGGGAGACCATTTAACCAAATTGTCTCACTAGTATAGAAAGCATTATTATTATGAAAACTTTGAGGGCTCAGCTTAACATTCCCCTGTTCATGAAAAGGAAACATCTACATTTATTTTAATTACTGGTAATCACTGGAAAATAACAGAGATATTTTCAGGGTTTAATGATAAGGCAAGATTAATATTCTTTGGTTTTCTTCAATCTATAGGTAAACTGTCCAACAGTTGTAAAAAACTGTTCGAATATCTTTTGCAACAGAAACCGAGGCTAGGGAAAAGTGCTCTGTATTTTCATCATCTGCAGTGATCTGTGTAGCTTGTTGCCTTACCAGGGTCTGGGCGAAGCCTGCCATAAGGGATTATGGCCAGAATCAGGCCATTAGAATTCTTCATGCTGCTTATATGTAGTCCTTGTATTTGCACATAACACAAGATGGCTTTACCTTCCTGAAGACATCTCATACAGAATTGTCATATGCTTAATATATAGAGTAGTCTCCAAATACATCAGTCATTCCTGGAGTGCCAGCTTTAGCGGTAAAATAGAGAGTATCAAGGAAGGCAAGTGAAATCTGAAATAGTTAAGTTCAACTGAGGCAATCCTCTGTGAAATAGGTGCTGGAATTTATACAGCAGACTATGTTTAAGTGAAAAGTCTTCAGTGAATACAAATTACAAGCATTAATTACTTAGAAGGACAGTTATTAAGGTTAACCAGTGTAATTTTGTATCCACAGCAGTTTATGAATTTCAGCTATTACCTATCCTGCTATTTTACTGGTGGTACATGTACATTGGGAATAACTTTAAACATACTCAGATTTAATAAAACCAGCATAGTACCTTAGGTGAAAAAATCATAATTCATTATAATGAAGGCTAGTGGCTGTATAAAAACTAGCAATTATCAGTATATAAGAATGTATATATCAATAATGTAGAAACATATGCTGGAATGGAACATTCATCCTGGAATGGTTTATTATCACTGCTTTATTCCTTTGGCAAGCAGTTACCCCAAGCTACAAGAGAGACTAGATGCTAGAGCAAAAACTGGAGCTCAGGCTCCAGTAGCTGTAATTTAAAAAAAAAAAAAAAAAGAAGAAAGAAAAGCAATAAACAAGCTTAATATTTGAGGCTCATGTTGGAGTTGTTTGTCGTGATCACCTAAAAGAGCACTGCTGCCTGCCAGCCCCTGAGACATACCACGTCTTTGAATTGCCTGTTTTAAAGAGCACTCTAAAATATACTTTTTTTGCCCCCTGTATTCACTACTTGAGCATGCTCCAGCCTGCTCTTGTTAAACACTGGATAGGTCACATCTGAACACTAGGGATACTAAGTTTGTATGTGGTGCAACTATTCTGGGATCTACCCAGAGCTCTGCAGTGAGGTGACTTAACCATCTAACCAAGGACAACATTTATGCCACTAATAGGATAGTCTGCCTACAAGCAAAGCATTTCCTTCCCCAGGCCCTGAGCATGTTTTCTTTGCAGGATTTGTAGACCCTGTTAGCCCATTAGCTTGGAAGTAAGCGCTGCACCTCATACTGCCGTGCTCCAGTGCTGCCACCAGATTCCTTTTGGCAGTGCCACAGGAATTGGCTCTGTGCTTTTCAGTATTTATGATTAGCCTGGTCAGCAAAAAAACTTCATATTTAGTACTATTTTATGGCAGAACTTAAAGAGCAAGAAGTATTGGCTTGAAGGGAAAAACATTCCTTTGATTCCTGCTAGCTAGTATTTTAGATATTCAGCCTTTTTCAGAATCAATCAGTATTGTTTCCTTTAATGATTTTATTTAATACTTCAGTGATGACTTGCTCATTTTTATGACTACTTAAAAAGCAACAAATAAAAGTTTTACATACATGTAGAACATTGCCATAAAAGGTCTGCTTGAAAAGGGTATGAGGCAAAGGCTGGCAGGACTGACTGTCTTCTAGATTGGGCTTAATTAGAGTTAATACCAAACTCTGCCCCTATGCTTCTGTCTCCTGAACAGCCATGGGACTGAAGTACATACAAATATGCCTGTCAGGGAAATTTTAAAGTATCTTAGTGTTGTTCTTTCTCAGAAAGGTGAAGTAAATAATAGGAACAAAAAGTAGCACAATAGTGTGTGGAACTCCAGATGGAGAAGAAGAAAAAAAACAGGTGAACAGGCTTTTTCCAGGGGTGGTTTTAATGCCCCTCACAATCAATGGATCTCTGGCCATATACGTATATAGGGAACTGGTGTGGTGGCTTCTAGTGCCAGCTCAACCACATGTGTCATCTTGTGCAGATGTGTCCCCTTCTCCATGGGTGAGTAATGTGCTTTTTGGGGTTTATCAATACCAGTTATGAGAACTTTATTCATTAACTTTTATAAAGCTTCTCAAGATTTTCAGCTCTAAGACAATGTAGAGCTGTACAGAATCATACTATAGACCTAAAGAAATCCTTTTGAAAGCTTCTTTGTTAGAAAAACAATAACAACAAAAATAGAAATCTGCCATTTCAGGCTGATAAAACTTGAGGAGGAAGATGGGAGAGTGGCACATTCTTTTGCATCAAGTAGAAAGGAGAAGAGGGCAACAAACAACTGGACACATTTTACCCATACTGTACCTGAAAATATAAACTTAATGACTTGCTAAGATGCAATAAAGAAGTGTACAATAGCTGAGACCTTTAATCAGGAACATTCATCTGTCTGTCACTCACAGTGGACAAGCTGAGCAGTAAAAAGTCTGTACTGTTCAAAAAAGTTGCACACTTCACTGCAACTCATGGCCTGAGTCCATTGGCAAAACACTGAAATGGTCCTAATAGATTTAACAGCTTATGTTGTATTTAACGGATTCATCAGGCTGACAGCTGATCTTTTTGAAGCAGCCTGAATGCCTAGCTAAATTAGTAGCCTTCAACTAGGAAACTCCCAAGTAAAACGTGTTTTGTGCTCCGGTCAAACTTCCTTCTGAACTAACGTTAAGTCTTACCCGAGGAATATGCTTAGCAAGAATTAATCAGAGGGTTTGCTTTTTCCCCTTCATATAAACAGAAAAGGGCAAGTATCCAAGCAGAAAGAAGCAGGGCTTGATAAACCAGTTGCTCTCCAGCATCATGGTGGTCACAAAGAAGAAACTTCCTGCAGGACATGGAAGGGTCACAGTGGCATGACTGTCACACCAGAGCTGCTGCATGTTAAACTGCAGATCCCAGTGGCCAAGAAAACAGACTCAGCACAGAGAAAACTGCACTACAAGCTGAATGACGGCTCATCTTTAATTTAATATCCTTTTTGTTTGCACAGCACGTGTGAATGCCAGCCAGAGTGTGACAGGCAGGGGGAGGACTTCTGCAGGCTGAAAATTTAAGTTTTAATGTGTAAGTTGAACAGCTTCCAACTCTCAACCGTATGAAATAGAGCAAACATTGTTCTTTTGTCAGCTACTTATCGGTCTATATTTATATGGTATCAGAGCTATATATAGGCAGGTTACTAACAGAAAAGGTCATAATACGTGAGGTGGGTGGACATGCCTCAAAAAAACCACACAGAATTAAAATTGCAATTGCAAGAGGACTAGATCAAGGACTAAATTGCAACTCATTTAGAACATAACCTTGTTTTTAAACAGAGATCACTGTTGACCTCAGTCACAAAGCTGGATTAGGGACACTCCTGAGCAAGTCTGTGCGGTCATTGTAGAAACTACATAAGATACAGTGTTTCATAAACATATTTCTCAGTCATATGTCATCCTTGCTCCTGGGAAGGTCACTCTTGGCCTGTACCAGCAGGAATTTCTTATTGCCCTGTGTTAGCTTAGTCAGGAGGGTGGATTTTGTACTTAGAGCTCTTCCCATCTTCCGTATCTTCCAACCCACTTGGCTCTTAAAGATACAGAGCAGCTGGAGAGTGTTAGTGCCTGTGCTCTCTGCACGGGCATGCAATAAAAGCTTGCAGAGAGAGAACGATCAAGTTAACTCCTTGACTATCATTTCAGCTATCCTTCTGGATGTCTTGCTGTTTGCCAAAGCTACTGCAATATCCCAGGTGGGGGCTTGTGTACCAATATATTTAGTGCTTCCCCGGATCACTCTGTAGTTGGCACTTTTACCCCTTTTGGACATGGCAGCATCTGTCTTCCTAGCAGGTAGGCAGATGCACTGTAAGCACTCGCTTAATGTGGCAAATTGCCGCAGAGAACATGCAGCTATATAAGGATCTGGGCAATGTTCAAAACCATAACGGGCATGAGGATGGTGATAGGAGTTGTGCAATAGGAGTTTGTTTCTGCACCTCAGACATATTTTAGTTGGGTGTCTCACAGTGAGTCGGGTTTGTTTTGGTTTGTTGTTTTTAATGTACTCCCTCTGCTCAAAAAACTAGAGACAGGCACAGCATTAGGTGAACAGACTTCTGCTCAAACAGACTGATAATCCTTGGAGTGTTTGGCGTTTGCATCTATCTACATGCATGAGAAGAGGAAAGGTCCCCTCCTAGCTTCTCCGTGGATCACCTGGAGGCAAAGGAATCTGCTTGCTCTGCATTAGGCAGGAAGCCCTTGACCTACCATGCGCAGGAGTCAAATGCCACCTTTTGTTCAAGCAGCCCCAAAGGACTCTTATCCAAAATGCTAAGCTAGATGGAAGCCACTTTGAAAATTGAATTCCTGCTTTATGAAATGAATGCTGTGAGGACAGGATGCACTTTGGCTTACTAAAAAATTCACATGTCCAAAGGAGACAGCAGGCAAATGGGAGCCAGCCTTCTGGCTTCCCCAGGTGTGCAATGTGAGCTGTGAATGGATATTCCACACACACATTCCCTCTTCCTCCCACCCACGCTTCGTCCTGACTCACAGCATTGTGCATTATACAGATCAGAAAAGGAGCTGATCAAGTGCTATTTATTGTAGGCATTGTTCAATTTGTCAAAACAAATGATTGGCATAACCTTACAAGAAACTGGAGCTGATGAACCAATTTGGAGTGATTTACACACAACAAATGGGGATCTTTCTGCCTGCCCACCATCAAGTCTTTGTGGAGTCACTCCCTCTAGTCAAACATGGCTGAAGGACCTCTCAAATTCCCTTTTATCTCTGTTTTTATGTTCTACAATCAGTAATTAATAATATAATTCTCCCCATTAGATGGTAATTAAATACATGTTTTAAGACTTCCTTGAAACTGTCTGTCATGGTGTAGCGTTTTCATTTTGTGTCTGTTTCTTTCCCTGGATTCCCAGGATTCATTAATTCTTGGAGATTTGTATAATGCCATCTTGTTAAAAAATTGCCAGGATTTGTTTGGATGCTCATCCTTCATTACAGCCTTTTTTGTTTGGTGGTTGGCCTCTGTACCTCAGGAAGGATAGACTGTCATTCTTCCACTTCGGAGAACTCATACAGAGTAATAGCCAGTCCCTCATAGTGTCCCTCATTTTTAGTCACTTTTCCCCTTTGGAGAGCTAGGAATTTTGATCTTGGACATCTGGAGTATTATAAAGTCACTAAAGCCTATGAAAGAGGAAAATTAAAAAAAGGCTGTGCTGCAACTAGGCTTCAGTGGTCAATTGAAGGCAACTGTAAGCTAATGTGTCCCTCATTTTTAGTCACTTTTCGCCTTTGCACAGCTAGGAATTTTGATCTTGGTACGGAAAACTATACAGAACATCAACGTTCATCCTGCAGCCTTTCTTAGATTGTTAATATGTTTTACTGGGGCTCTGCAGAGATGTGTTTTTCAACTCGTGCATAAAAGAGATTTTAAAACAAGTTCAGTAGAGTCAGAGCTAGCAGAAGGAGCTGGCTCTTGTTTATAAATAATGTCTAGGAGTTGAAAATATTTTTAAAAGGCATTTTCAAACAATTCTCCATTAGGATAAAAAAATCACACCCTCCAGATTTACCTACGCTGGACAACTTTACATTATAGAAAAGCAAGCAAAATACATAGAACAGATTAAGTACAGGTTTGAAATTTCAGGACTCCTGATCCATCTTGCTTTGTCCTTATTAAAATATATATTTATTTTTCAAAACCCCAATAGAAGTACAGGAAAAACATGTGTTTTAGTAAAGACTGAAGTACCCTGTTGTTCAGTTAAGTTGTCAGGAAAAAAAAAAAATATTCAGGGTAATCTATGGAATTTTTAACTTTTAAAAAAAAAAAGATTCCATCCCTTATAAGCGGGGAAAGGCTCGCCCCAAACACACAGATTCAGCTTTTCTGATGACCTAAGATCTTTTCAGTATGTCAGAAAAATACATCTTCTTAGCAGATCACGAAGTGTTGTTTGCTTGTGGGTGGATAAAAGATGAAAGCAACAGAATATATATTATTCTTAAAAAAATATTAAGATGAGAGGCATCAGAATGTCCCTGAAATTGTCAGCTGTAGGCTCATACTAGTATCTACATTTGATTTTACCATATTTGTTTCTTCCTTTAAATTTACAATAGAATTGGAAGCATCTTAGGAACTCTGAGGAATGTACTTGTAAGTAGAAATGGAATTAAAATCACCCATTAGACACCAGCTTCTTTTTCACGTGAATTATCAAACCAAGCATTTAACCGTCCACTTCTGCCATTATTATAGGGATAATAATTTGTACCTGCCTTGCAGACCTGTAGCAAGTGAAAAGCAGGGTGAAGGAGGGGATATGCAAAGTAGTGGTTTAATTAAAGACTCTTAGATCAAAGTGAGGTTCCTGGATTGTTTAGTTTTATTCAGATACACCAGGAAAAACAGGTTTCACATCTCTGCTTGTTTACAGCAACACTGTAACAATGATGTTTAATCGGGAAGGAGGTTTCGTGACTAACAGAGATGAAGAAATGGCCAGAGAATGGAAATGGCCTCAGGATGGCAAGCTTGCCAAGCCAGTTATAATACGGGTAACATTTATTGCATTATTTTGTGTTGTTTTTACTTTTTTTTTTTTCTTTTAATTCTACATCTTTTGGTCTCTCTGAAGTGTGTTAATTACAAGGCCCATGATGTTTCTATTTCTTTTTCTCTAACAAATTTTGCAACGAATGGCCCTCCCAAGACCTTTGCACGAGCGGCCATCATTACTTGTATTTTACTCATATGGAGCCTCAGGAGAAAGAAGGAAGAACAGATAGCCTGGAACTATTTGAACTCAGGATTTCAGTAGACCAGAGGGTTATTCTCCTTGCTGGAAGCATTTTAGAGAATTATAAATGTGAATGAGCTATTTGACTATTCCTCGTTTTCCTTCTGGGCATGTTCCGTAGCAGATGGGCAGTTGTGCCTGCCTTCATGCTTGATCCAGTTCCCACTGGAGTCGCTGAAAAGCCTCCCCCTGTTTTGTAGGTACTGGATGCAGGCCTTGCATGCCGCAAAAATACTAGAAATCAGGGTAAAAGCCTTTGCAGGCCAAGTCAGTAACTGTGCCTACAGGCACACAGTTTGTAAACACACCCACTATCTACAGGGGTCCCATCAGGAGAATTTTTCTTCCTGGCTGCCTGATGCAGAGCTCCTGGCAGCAGACTTACTATTTTAAACCAGGTCTGTGTAAGGCACTGACAGAATGGCAGTCAAACACAAACCAAATTTTCTTTCCTTGGCTCACACAACCTAGACTGGCAGAGGAAATGAGAGAATAGCTTGGAATAAGAAGAAATGGTAATAAAATTCTCACAGCTCTCTTGACAGTTTGATACAGAGAGATAGTTTTATTTGTAGGAGATAGGTGTTGGATTTGTGCCGTGAACTGTTTATATGATGAAATCTTCAAGAATTCAAGATTTCTAAAATACCATGTGCTGTATGCAGCTTTGCCTTTACAAAGTGTAAAAATTAAAGCAGATAAGAGTTTTGACCATGAAATCCAGGTTACAGAATGTTACTGTGAATTATGTGCCATAGCAAATTAATGTTCTCCAAGAGTCACATGAAAATGGAAATGAGCTTAGTAAAGGTGTTAGCATCTGCAACATAATATTTACTTTGCTTTAATAGGCAGAGGTGTCAGCGGCAGAAAATGGATGGTGCAAACTGTCCTTTAGATTAAATGGGAGATAGGAAAAGCGGTTCCAAGTCCCATTTGGTGTCACCAGTATGTGCTGCAGGGTGCACAGATGATGCTGAAGGCTTTAGTGACCATGATCTTAGAAAACAAAACAAAAACAAACAAAACCAAAAAACCCCAGTTTGTGTCACAGTTCTTTACTGGGGACTAAACAGTGACACTTTCCTGAGTGGGTTGAAAGGTGTGAGAGTTAGTTTCTCATCTCTTCCTGCTGCACAGCTTCAGCTATCTATCTTAAAAAACATGTAGAAGAATCACAGGTGTTTTGCTTGGAGCTGGAGTCATTCAAGCCAGACACTGGTGTCCATCTTTGCCCACAGTTCCTATCCTAGGAGCTAACTCCGCAATGGCCGTATTACGGACACTTGTCCATAAGCTTAAGCATGTGGTAACTCTGGTCATTCCCTCCCCTCTATGGATAACCCTCTGAGATTGTAGCCTGCCTCTTCCGTGCAAATATGAGTGCTTTTCACCGCAAATACGCAAGCCTGGTGTAGTAAAGCTCCTTTTTTGCACTTCCAGGTTAATGACTACATGACGGTGAGGATTGCAGGGCGCTTTGCAATGAGCTTGATCTACAAGTGGCAACATGAAAGCGTGTGCTTGTCTCTGTCACCGCAGCAGGGTGCGGCTCTTCGGCAGTTAGAAGAGTTGGTATGTTGGAGCTGCTACTGTCTTGCATCTTATCAAGGAACATTAAAAATATTTGTTGCCCTGCAAACTTGGGAATCAGTGAGTTTTCCCATAAAGCACATTTCAAGGTTTCTTTACATTTAATCCTGCTATGTGAGAGAAAATAAGAGCTACTAATATGTAAAAAAGTTCCAGTGGATTTATGCTGATATACAGATACTGTAGATTTGTCCCAAAGAAACAGTCCTTCCTATGCACTGTGGCAATTCCTATTTATGCCCTTTCTTGTCTGCTTTCATGAGTTATTTAATGTTTGTCCTATTAACACTTTCTGATGATTAAGTCTATCACTCTATACCACATCTGTAATCTATAAATATACTTATGTGTTCAAGTGCTCTCTTTTTGCTCAGAGTGGATAGTAAAATAGTAACAATACATATAGGTATATCTAGAATTCTCTGGTGTCTACCAGGCAGAATGCTAAGTGTGTTGACTGAGCCCATTTTGAGGTAGGTATAATTTACTGTGCAGTGAGTGGGAAGGTAAAGGTATGTGAAGGAAGAGCACTCCCCCACCCAGGAAAAATCAAAACTTTTTTCTGTGTCACCAGGAGCAACAGTTTTCTCTAAAAGTTTGATTCAAATCATGCGGGCTCCACTTCTGTGTAGTGAGAGGGCTCTTCAGCTAGGTTAATCAGCCGGACAAAGCCCTGCATATTCATGGCAAATCTTCTCTTGGAGGCACGTTGAAATACGTTGCTGGTAAAGCAAAACTTGCTTTGGTGATTTGGAGCTCAGGAAAAAGATAGCTACAGAACAGTTATTGGAAAAGCAGCAGAAATGTATTATCCAAGTAAAACAAAACAAGCCACACTCCTTCAGTGTTTATTTCCTTCTTCCTGTTATATATGAAAGCCTTTAGCCTATTCAGCAGGAAAACATATATTGTGGGTCTGTAAGAGGCATGTATACACACACACATGTGTAAAAGTATTTATATATAAAAGCCTTTGGCCTCTAAAGCATAAAACATATATTGCAGGGTTGTAGGAGGTGTGTGTATAGACACACACATGTATAAAGGTGTTCCAGTGATGACTTTTAAAAGAAATTTAGATTAACTCCTAAACTTCTGAGAAATACAATTTGTCAGTTATTAACTTGCATTTTCTAATGGTGTTTCACAATGTGTAGGTTATAGTTAGATGTTAGAACATGTTCCAGGAAGCTACTACATCTAACGTCACCATCATTGACAAAAAAACACCTCCTGAAACACAGACATTCCTATGTATGTGGGCAAGGATAAAATCCACACAAGGGAGATATAAGTAACAAGTGAACAAAATCTAACCTGTGAACAAAATCTAACCTGTTTTTATTTGCTTGGAAGCAAATTCTGCATGCCAGAGCTCAGAGGGTCGTGATACATGGGGCTGAGTCTTGCCGGAGGCCTCCGGCGAGTGGTGTTCCCCAGGGATCAGCACTGGGCCCTGTGCTGTTCAGCTTGTTCATCGTTGACTTGGACGAGGGCACAGAGTGCACGCTGAGCAAGTTTGCAGATGATACAAAAGTGGGTGGAGTGGCCGACACCCCAGAGGGCTGTGCTGCCATTCAGAGGGACCTGGACAGGGTGGAGAGTTGGGCAGAGAGGAACCTTATGAGGTTCAACAAGGACAAGTGCAGCGTCCTGCACCTGGGGAGGAATAACCCCAGACACCAGTACAGATTAGGGGATGACCTGCTGGAAAGCAGCTCCGCACACAGGGATTTGGGAGTCCTGGTTGACAAAAAGTTAACCATGAGGCAGCAATGTGCCCTCAAGGCCAATGGGATCCTG
>VZSV01000080.1:831346-861115 GCA_013398735.1 Nothocercus julius
GTGACAGAACAAGGGGTAATGGGTGCAAGCTGAAACACAGGCAGTTCCATCTCCATGTGAGGAAGAACTTCTTTCCTGGGAGGGTGACGGAGCCCTGGCACAGGCTGCCCAGAGAGGCTGTGCAGGCTCCTTCTCTGGAGATCTCCCAAACCCGCCTGGCTGCCGCCCTGTGCCACTGCTCTGGGTGTCCCTGCTGGAGCAGGGGCCTGGACTAGATGATCTCTAGAGGTCCCTTCCAACCTCAACCATTCTGTGTGATTCTGTGAAGCAAAAAAAAACCCCCACTGAATCTGCATTTCCTAAGACAGGTCTCAGGTTTTTAAATAGGTTGACAGTTCTATGATTAAAGAAGAATGAGAAGCTCTTGATAAGCTGTAATGCTATCAGTGGGGTGAGAAACAATACCTTATTCCCTCTAATTTTAGAAATGCCAGGCTGTTACAAAAATAGTGCTACCCCTGAGTCCATGTAGGACGCCATCTGAAATGGCACCAGAACAAGGCTTCCTGAGAACAGCAGAGTAAATGGAGCACGGAAGCGAGTGGAGAATCTGAGCCTCTCTCAAAATAGCACTGGGGAAGATGAAGCACTGCAATGAATTCACTGGATATCTTTTCCCAGTGGAACTGGAAAGGTCACGGCTCCGAGGAACTACAATAAAACAGAATTAGTATAGAGAGAGTAAATCTTATGGTTCATTTAAGCTCTTGGTGGTTAGAGTTTATACAAGTCTCAGTTTAGACCCACTCCTTTACACTCAAAGCGTTTGTCACCATAGCTCTGCAGTGAAGAATTTGGCTTTAGCAGGATTTAATGTTAAATAGCCCAGGTAGCAAATTCCACCTAGACAAAATTTATAGAAAATAAATGGCAGACACCTAAGGTCTGAGTCAGAAAAATCTGCTTCTTAGTTACCCTATTGGCAGTATCAATACAAACCACATCAGAAGATAAATTCACACATGAAGAAGCTATGACCAGAGGCGTTTACTGTGTCAGTTTAGTTTGATTGTGGGTCTGTACTCTCTAAACCTCTGTGCTGAACCATTTAGAGACACCCCTGGCCATATATACCAGACGTATGTGGTACATTTGCTTTCTTGCATGCATTATGTGTCTCCTGTCCAACTCCCCTTAACTCCTCAGTGTGCGAGATGTCTTGCTGAGGAGAAGAACCTGCACAGAATGGGTATGCTGATATGAGAGTGGCCTTCAAATGGGACTTCATGGGACTCCAGTGGGACACGAGAATATTACTAGTGTAAAATCTGCAGTATTTTTAAAGAACACCAAAAGCTGGCATGCAAACTAAAATTTTGTTTCAAAAGTTTTAAAAGACTTAGATTATCCTTCAGCATATAAACTGACCAACTGCAAGTATGAGAAAGATTTTGATTTTTTTGCAAAAAATAATGGGACCAAAATCTGTTGTCAAATGAAAAGTATACTCCACCAGAGAAGATCCTGAAACTCTGGAGAACAGTGGGTTATCTGGTGCCAACTCCCAATTTAAATTAGGGAAACAAAAACAAAATCCCAAAGTCTTGTCATAGCTACCTTCTGTGTACAAAAAAAAAAAAAAGAATCACAAGGGTCACAGTATTAAAAATATTTATTTTTTGATGTAAGGGCATTTTTAAAGGCATGAAGTAGGGATTCTGTGTGAAATTAATTTTATTTTAATTTGATGTTACATTTACGTTTTCCAGAGAGGCCTAAATTTATTACCTATTATTTTAATCTCAGTAGTTGTTAAAGGCTCTCTCAAACATGCATTGGCCAATGACTTACTGTTTGTAAAATGTTATTACGTATATTCAGATGTTGTTATGTACTTTCAGAACAAATCAAAGGTGGAACATTTGCTTGGGAGACAAAGACTTAAATGGCCCTAGATTCTGTGAGCAATCAAAGTTATATCTACCTATCATGATTTTTTTTTATTTGCACAGTGCAAGCGCTCTCTTTTCTGACCATTAGGAGTCACTGGAGTTTTCATCAAACCAGCCAAGCAGACAAAACTGCTCTGATTTTCACTGTGTACAGTCTGCTGTGCCCCAGTCAGATTTAATAACGCGCTGGGTTATGGGGCTCTGGCTGTCAGGCAGCAGCATTCACTATTGCACCTATTTGTCGTTTCCAGGCAGAGTCATCTGAGAAAGTATTTTTTTAACAAAGTGCCTTGTTCTGTCAATAATTTGCATGCAAAAAGTGGTTTGTGTATCCAGATGTCTGACACATTTGATAGTATTATTTCAGAGCGTTCCTTAGCAGCTATAAATAGAGCAACCTCTAAATAGAGTTGTAAAGTTTTTCATTCTGTTTTTCTGTGTTACTCCTTAAAGCCGAAGTTGACAGAGCTGTTAAAGAAATATGAAGTTCCAAAGGAGACTCTAAGCCATGCAGATGATGTCAGTGTGGCCAGAGAACTGAGGAAGCTGCAGAGGAAGATCCAGAGGATTGTGGAGGACTGGCTGGAACACTATGGAAGTGCCCTAGATCAGCACGGTCAGACAACACCCAGGGATGTGGTTTTACGAGCTAGTTGCTATCTCAGCAGGTACCACAGTAGACTAAACAGTCCTCTGAAAGTCAGACCCAGAGTGACCTTCGAAGAATCCACACAGTGCTGGCTGCTACGCTGACCCAGGCAGGAGGCTAATGAGCAAGGGGGCAGTGGCCGGGCAGCCCTCTGTGCATGGGGCTGATGAGGGCAGACGCGGCAGGAGCCCCGCGCAGCAAACGCCTCCCAGGCCGTGCTCGAGCCTTGCCACCCTACCGCCCTGGCTCAGGCACGTCGGCTTGCTGGATCTGTGAGACAGGCTGAATAAAGACAGCAGCCTCCAGTCCTGTACCGGGGAGATTGCTGGGGACATCACCTCTCTGATTCCCTGCTTCCATGGTAGTGCAGCATCTGTTAGACCATGGAAGTGGAGGAAGGAAGGAAGTTGGGAAAAGAGAGAGGAAGAAAGTATATAGTAACCACCAGCTTATTTTAAAGGCTATTGCACTATATACTTTGCATTATATACATAAGCTATAGCATTTAAATATCCAGTAATATAACCCAATGAAATTTCACACAGCTCCTGATAGCCTGAAACCTGGGACCAGTTAATGCTACCTGGGCAAAGCTAGTATTAACTTCTAACTTTGCACAAGTTAATATAAGCTTGATTTCAGCCTTGAATGGAAAGGATCTACATGCTGGCACTTAGCAAATGATGTGAATCACTCTCTGAGTACTTCATACATAACGTCTCTTTCATCATCACAAATGAAAGCTAAAAGGAACGTGCTCTCTGGTTCAGTACAACTGGCGCTGCCTGAAGTCTTTCTTTTCTGGTTAGTTACTAAGAGATACCTTCCACATATTACAGTCATCTTGTGGGAAGGAAGATTTGAGTTTCACCATGTTCCTTAGGGAGGATTCAGTTTCCCTGTCCTGTCTTGTTGACGTCATTATCAACATTCATGATTTTTCTTATGACTTGCAGTTTAGCTGCCAGAAAAACCTGCCAGCCTGCCAATTAGTTATACCTAGCCAGCAATCCCGAGCTGGTTTGGGAAGGAAGAGGCAGGTGTAAAAGAGTGGAGATCAGCCCTGTGATCTGACGAATGATTTAAGAAATTGGCCTTAACTTTCACTATTATTTTTCTGGTGTGGATTGCACAGCGGACTAGTTACATTTCTAAGCACATGAACACCAGCAGTTACCAAATCAGGGCTGCGTTTTTCACTGACTTCAGCAGTTGTGTTGTATTTCAGGAATCGACTCCATACGCACTCAGAAAACATTTGACCTGCCTCTGCGATTCATAAAGAAATGCAAAATTCAGTCTGCAGATGCTCTCTCAGTTACCTCTCAGAGATCACAAGGGAAGAGGAAGCAGAGCAGCCAAGCTCCCAGGTCAGAAGATCCCTTCCTCCTAGATCAGTTGCAGTCAGCTTCTCCTTACAACATGCAGCAGGAACCAAACTCTTATAATATATTTTATTATAAGAGTAGTATCTTATAATAATAATATAATATTTAACAATAGCAATATTTTTTTAAAAAAATTCAGTCATATTTGTGATAGCAGCATCTAAGAAACTGGGAGTAATGTCTCCCTATACAAGCATTTACGAAGATGCAAACCCTGGGTATTTGGTGCTTGAAAGCTCTGTTCTTCCAAGTGCCTCCAGCTGCCAACTTTAATACACAGAAAACTTCAGCTTCAGACTTGCTTTCTATGAGTTTGCTTAGAATCATAGTTACACAACCGTCTTTCCCTTTTTGAAAATGTGTAAGAGAAGTCAGAGAAATTGATGGAGAGAATACTGTTTTCAGCATCTTTCCTGAGTCCTTTTTTTGGTAATTATCTGAAACCTATCAATTTCTGGCTAATTTAGAACCCTTTCACACTTTTCTGTTATTCTCTTCTACAGGACTTCTGATTTAATAGATAGCAATATCAATGCAGAGAAGCCACATATGACTGCCTTCCATTTAAGTAAATGGAGGAATGTACAGAACATCAGAAATTCAAGGCAAGAAAATCTGAGCTGAGACTGGACAGTGATCGCTCTAATATAAACATCAATGGTGGTAGTTTGCTAGCAGTTCATTTTCGGACATGGTTAAGCATTTCACCCATGCTTCTATGTTTTTACAAGATTGCATAGGGTACATTTCATCTGTATCAAAAATGGTGACTTTTTGAACCCAAGTAATCCACAACTATCATTCATGCTGTGCCTGCAATTTCTCATAACAGCAAAATGAGGTGATGTGATTTCTTACTGTGTATTTGGTGGTCAAAATTCCACTGCATCCTTGGGTCAAGCACCTTTTTTACAACTGAGTAGTGACAGTAGTTTTATAAACTCAGCCATGTCCAAAAATGGGCAAAAATAAAGGAACAAAGTGCTTCTAATTCCGTATGGCTATCCTGTAGCTTGACTAACAATCTAAAAATATCATAAATTTCAAGTATGTTATTCTTGCTCCTCCCATGCTGGAATTATAATCTTGTTTTACACATGCGTAGCTAAAAACCAAAATTATGCATATTCTCTTGCTTGCTGTTTTTCCTGACCCATTTCCTTTAAATTTATTTATTTCTCCTTCTCCATCTAGCACAAGAAACCTAGAGCAAACATCTAATTCGGGCAGTGATGCTCAGAACTCACTCTGTTTTAATGCTTTTCTTTTCATGCAGTCACTTCAGTATTGATCCAATATCCTTGAACACAGCAACAATCTTTCCATTAGCTTCCGGAAGCCTCAGGGAAGGTCTGGACACTTTAGAGTAATTTTTGTTTGTTTGTTTGTCTTGACCTTTCATAGGATTTGCTTTTACTGTGAGGGAATCTTTAGTGTTCTAAAGATACCATCAGCCAGAGCAGTGTGACAGGTTCTTATTGACAAAATTAGAAAGTCTTCACTAGAGATGTGAAGATAAGGCTCTGGAACTTGGCACTTCGGCTTTGGCCTTCTACTGAATCAGAGGAACCTGCAGAATCCAAAAAAAAAAAAAATTCTCAAGCGAATCTTCACAACACTTGTTTGTGGAAGACAAATAGCAGAACACACACAGCACACACACATGAATACAAAATGAATATTCTACAATCAGAATGAATATACTACAGTCAGCTGGGAGAGACAATTCAGCCTTTGTAATCTGCTCGCAGCCGTTAGCAAAGCCTGCCTGGCCTGCTCATCCGGTTGAAGAACCTCCCTCTCCCTTCTCTGCTGGGTTGCAGGAGCTGCGGTTTGCAGGTTTGCAGAAGCCGGGCACTTCAGCAGCCCTTGTGGTTTCGTCACACCTTGAGAAGCACATGGTACAGTGAAATGACAGTGTGCAAAAGATAACAGCAGTTCAGACTGGGCCTGGGCCTGTCATTTATAGACACCTTTTTAAATGATGCTTCAAACCATACTTTGTGAATTGAACAGTCTAGCTTACTAGCACTTTTCCCTGTATTTTCTTGTCCTCATGACAGGTTCATATCCCAGACTGCTTGTCCTGCTGTTCTTCGGAGAATTATGATGGGGGAGGAAGGGAAGACATGCAGATGTAGCAATCGTAAGATTCCCCATGTTTCAGACCTGGAGTATGATCACCTCATTAACAACCAGATGCCCTCCAAGGAGCAGATCATAGTGGTCTGTGTCTCTTCTTCTTCACAAATGATCAAGGATCCTAGTGAAGACAAATTAGAGCAGCTCTATGAAAGAAAAAACAAGAACAGAAATATGCCCTGTGCTCAGGTGGGTTTCATCAGGCAGTATGTGTTTTTTGTATCCCATGGTTGAAACCTTTAGAGAGTCTTTCTGGAAATTTTTCTGTTTATCTGGTTGCTAAAATAATTGCTGAAACGTGGTCTCACCAGAAATGTCCAACTAGCACCATCTCTAAAATTGTGTTCCACAGGAAATATAAATATTAAAAAAAAAATTCAAAACAGAATAAAATCTAGAAATGTTACAGTTTCCTACAAAACAAATTGTTTCAAAAATGTTTCTGAAAAATTGTAGTATTTGGTTACATCTTTTTGAAGATACACAGAACCAAGTCAGTGACTCCATTTACCCCTTGATGTATAACAAGGGCTTCAAATCTTAGTTCATAAAAAAAAGTAGAAATGCGTCTTGAATGTCTTTGTAGTTTTGTAGCCCAGTACCAATGAAGGCATCAAAATACCTCCTTTCCTTTTCTATTTGTCTTTGACTATTCCCTGAGAAACTGGTCTTGAGGCAGTTATCATATGAGGGTTATTTGAATAAGTTAACATATAAGGAGTGAAATTTTGGCCTTCTTGAAGTCTTTGGGAAAATGCCTGTGCTTCCTGGTGCTGTATTTGACCCTTGTTCACTAATGGCAGGAGCACAAGTTTTTTTTTTTCGTGGGCATTATGAGAAACCCATAAAAAGGCTGCATGGTGACCAGCTACTACCACTATTCTCGCAACAGTGAAATCTAGTTCAATAAATCAGAGAAACTGTTTCTTTGAAGAAGAGGTAGGTACGCCACAAAGAGAAATCCAGAAACTGGAAACTCCTGTAACCAAACTTATTGTGTGAAGAACCATTGCTCCCTCCTCTAAAAGCAAAAGATAATTAAGTTCTTAAGGCCTTGTTTAGAAGGAATGCCATTAGCTTAATTGTCAGACACAATTTTCCACCTACTTATATAATTATGCTTCCTTTGTTGCCTCAGAGTTGTCTGGATTCCTTTCGCCTCCTCAAATACGACATCACCTCTGCAGATGCATATACGGATCGTAAAGGTTCTTTACTGGTAGAGAGACACAACGTAGCTCCTGGCATGTTCTTGGTATGTGAAAACTGTTCTAACCAGTTATTAACTTCTTGTGCTATTTCAGTGGCTGGGCTGCAAATGAGTGACTTTGGGCTTGACACATCTTGTCCCTTTGGACCAGCCAGAGAGCAGAGTGGTCATCCTCTCTCCTCAGAAGTGCAGACCATTGTTACAGCAGCCCAGCTGTCCACCATCTAGCAACAGTTCAGGACTATATGTGCATCAGGCCATTCTCATTCCACCTGGCAAAAGGCAAGTAGCTACTTGCCACAGCACAAGAGAAGGAAGATAGTTTCTTCTTTTGGACTGCAGTGTTAGATCTAGCTCTCTGTGCTAATCTAAACACACCTAAATCTAAATCTAACCTAAACACATTTCTGCTTCATCTATGGCAAAAAAAGTTTTGAAGCATGTAACACAACAGTATGTTTCAGTCTGTAACAAAAGAAAAAAGCTCCACTTTTCCAAAATTCTTAAAAGCAGTCTCTGCAAATCAGGAAGACATCTCCTGACACTGATGCCAGTTGTAAGCACCTACCAAGTTTTTGTGTGTGGTTTGAAAGTATTGTGTGTCTGGCAGGAGGTGCATTCATCTTTCACAGGTGATTTATTCTGTTAAAGTTCTGGATGCAAGGTGCGCGTTTCATGTCTTGTAATATAATGAAGTTGTAACACTGTGCAGAAGAGAGGATTCTTCAGGTCTTGTTCACCTGGGCAGCCACGAGCCGGTACTGGGCTAAAAATAGTACAGTCTTCTGTTGTGTCTCACAGAGTGTCATTACAATCAGATATTAATAATCTTCACATCTTTTCATAAACATCAGCATAAATACTGTTTTACTTGGTTATTTTAGTTACTTTCTTCCCAGTAGGAGAGAGCCTCCACTGATAAGTCTTTGGTTATTTCTTTGTTCACTTCCTAATAATGGTGAGGAAAAAGTACACTTCCTGTTTTTCCTTCAAGAACATTTTTAGCAATGGCCATGGCATTAGATCAGAGGACCTTTCAGGTATCCTCTTATCCCAGCTACTGCAAAAGTGAGGGTATTTCTGTCGGTTTAGAGCTGTGTATTCCTACAGAGAGAAAAACTTTCCCAAGTGAGGACACCCACCTGTAATCAGCTTTTCTGTCCACTGGGTGCCACTAGCAGTCTACATGACATTACTTAGCCATGTATAACACCACAGACCTGCATATCTGAAGAAGATAAAACTTTTAATCACTCCGTTTCTTTTTTCCTGGTAATGTTCACAACATTTTTTTTCCTTCTCTGATGACAAAATAATATAAAGAAATAGGAAAAGCAAAATGAAGAAAAAAATAAAACTCCTTCCATACCCATCAAAATATTATCTTTTCTTATAAAGCTGATGGAAACAAAGTGGGAAAATACTCAGTAAAGTGCACAATGAACTGACAGCCCCTCTTAGAAAAAGAAACATGCCACAGTATAAATGATCCAGAGTTGGTGAGAATGATCATTAAGAGCTCTGAGGAACCATTAGCCAGATACAGAGGTCGCCTTGATTCTGTTCTGTGTCACCTTTTTGCAATCCCATGTGGAAGTGATTAATTGTATTTGAAAGAAAAATCAGGATTCCAAGTAGTATTTTATGGCTGATCCATTTTCAGGTTTCAGGTATCCATCAGTGCTCAGATACAGACAGATGTCTCTCAACTGACAGATGATTGGTCCAAAAAAACAAAACGCCCCAAAGATGAGAGTCTCTTTCACTTGATTAAAACCCGTAAAACCTTTCTAATGATACCGGACAACAAACATCAATCAGAGGGACCTTCTTTGATGTTTTCAGGGAAGTGTTCAACCTATCCTAGAGCAATTCTACAGGGGATTCACCCAGCTGTCACCCTGCTCAACCAGAACAGGCTAATCCACCAGAAAGACCAGGAACAATTTAGCACAGTTTTGCTGGACTGACTGTGTAGAAGACTCGTCCAAAGCCACACTGCAGGAGTAGTAACTTTTGCAGACCAGAGTGTGCTATGAAAAGCTGCCAGACACAGCAAATATGGTTTGGTGACTTGCAAGGACCAGGAGCAGGATAAGCTTTCAAATGCAGCTCGACCTGAAGTCACAGACTGAAAATGCAGCATTCTTGTATAGTCATTTCCTGAGAAGCTCAAAAGCAAATACTAATCCTTTATATAGAAACAAAAATGGACACAACAGCTCTTGACACTAAAGTAAGAGACCTAGGACTCATCTGTCAATATAGCTCTGAAAACCTGTGCTCAGTGCCTTGCAATGGTCATATTATAAACTGAATGTTAGTGAAAGGGTAAAGGAGAGGACAGGAAGCATTCTTGTGATTCGGGAACACAGCAGCTCTCCAAAAAGGGTATCACACAGAATGGCACTCTATAGAAGAAGATGCTAACTAGAGTAGCTTAATAAAGGGACTGAAGTGAAAGCTTCCCAGAACAAAACAAATGATTATTCATTGTTTCTTAAAACACAAGAGTGATTGGGCACCAATGATGAGATCAAGCAGCAGATTTAAGGCAAATGGAAATTCTTTTTCTCACATCATTAAATTGTTGAACTCTTTGCTTCAGGATGTTGTGGAGGCCAAAAAATAAGTGCACTTGAAAGAATTCGATACATTTTTGGAGGCTTAGCTCCGTTGGCAGCTCTCAGATGTGGTAATCTAGCCAAAGTTTTAGTTAAGGAAATCCCTGAATTCCCATATGCTTGTGGCTGGTATGGATGACAAGGAACAAGACTGTCCTACAAACGTCCTGCTTCTTCCACTCCTCCTCCTCCTCCAGGCATGTCAGCTACCAGCAACTTGCAATGACCCCAAGATCCTGGGTGGGTTAGAAGAGCCTTTGGTGTAATCCTGTGCAGCTGTTCTTAACACTGTTACATGTAAGGCTGTTGCTTTAATTCACATAAAACTTTAGCAAAAGATTAGCAGGAAAAAAAATGCAGAGTTCATGAGAAGAAGGTTCTCTGCCATACGAACCACCTTCAATACTTATATTAAATATTTTAATATGGTATATATTTTAATTTGTAAGGCTTCAGGAAAGCAAAATTAATGTTCCCAGGAAGGGATGGTGTCTTTCAAACTCTGCAGATGTAGAATTGAAAATTTACTTAATATTACATGTTTTCTTCTCAAGGCAGATACTAATTTCCTCTGGGCCAGCAGCCTTAGGGATTTCTTTAGATGATTGTGAAAAAGATCTTCAAAATGAAGCACAGTCATCCTCACTGTCTAATGAATCAAAAGCTTCTGCTTAGAAACTTCTAAGGACAGAGCCTATCCTTAATTTCCTACTGAAATAACTATTGTTCAGTTAAATAAATACAAGTGTGTTTAAGAAAAAGAATAGATTAAAAAAAAAAGAGTTAATTTAAGTTTTAATCAACTTTTCAGGCAAGAAGGAAATGCTGCATAATATCAAACATTTGCTTTGAGGCAGCTTTCTCTATAGCCTTTTAGATGCCTGGAGGAAATCGTTTCACAGGCGGACAGTAACACAGGGGCTCCCGGGGCAGCTGCTTCTCTCTGATCCTGGCAAGCACTTCCTGCCATATGGCCAGGCCCTCCTCTCAGCCTCCCTCCTGGAACGACCCCTGGCCAGGGCCAGAGCGGGATTCCCATGTCGTGAAAATGCTGGAACATTGCTGCGTGCTGCAGGGGCGGCACAAGAAAGGGAACATACTTTTTTTTTTTTTTTTTTTTTTTTTTCAAAAAAGATGTCTTTTCAAAAGCATTGTTTGTGCTGAGTTGAAAAAAAGATATACAAACATTCCTGCTGTTGATTTTTCTTTCTCGTGGGATTTTCATTCCTCATATTCCCTAGGTAGGTGCCTTTTTCAGTCCAGTTTACCAATTCATAACTGAACATTATTTATGAAGAACTTGCTAGGACAACAAACTTAGGAACCTAACAGTAACAAAGCCTGGTGTGTGCACACACATACACACCTGCAAACACACGCTGCTGGAAGGCTGTCACATTCCAGTTTATGAATGAACTTAAAGCTCTATGTTTGCTTTTATCTGTCAGTGCTGCACTATATGCTGTGCTGGTTAAATACCATGGCAGCTAGCTGAGGAGGCTGCTGCGGGTGGCTGCATTTCTTAATTTATAACCATCTCTGCAGGGCACAGGCATGGCAGCGCGTTTTGACTTCAGCCCCTGAGTCTGGCTTCTCTGGTTATCCCAGGGAACAAGAGCAAATGTAACTGGCCTCCCCAGCAAGAGGCTGCACGTCTTGCGCGTGCTGCTGGTGACATTCTGCTCGGTGTCAAACCGGAACAAGTCCCTCAAATAAGAGAGTAGAAGAAAGTAGAAACGGGACGAAATTGACCCTTATCAATACCAGCTGGATATACCACTACTGGTGAAATGAAAGCATACCTAAAAGCAGGGTGCCCTGTATAGATGTAAGGCCTAGCATGAAGTGCAGGAGAACCTGCATATTCCATCTGTGCTGTGTGAACATGCTCCAGAAATGCCAGTCAGTGCTGAACCTCTCCCAAACTCCCCCACGTTCCCACACGCCCAGCCAGAGCTCTAGGATTCGTGCTTGAGATGGGAGAAGCAACACAGATTCCATGAAATCCACCAGTGACTTGGGTGTTGCTGTTCCAGATGCTGTGATCAAAACCACTGACACAGCGTAATTAATAAGGGGCAACACACATTTCCAGGTTATGATCATCATCTAGATGAGAAACTTCACAGATGAGGCTACTGTGATTCTTGTCCCTCAAAAAGGGGCCTACTGCCGGGAAAATGTGAGGGAAAACCTTCCAGCTCATCTCAAGATCCAAAACTTTTTAAAGGAAGACTGGATCCTATAACTACATTTATCCTGCAGCGTACTAAAGCCCTGCCAACTTCTTAAGTGCAATCATTACAATACAAGCTGAACAGTTTGAGCTGATTCTGCAGCTCATCAACCACATGAAAGGAATTAATTCTATTTGAGGCCATTCATTGAGTTTGGACTTCTTCAGGTTCAAGAGCTGAATGGGAGTCCCCTGGGAATACTATTCAGAATTATTTCTGCCCTTTTCTACTGCAGATAATCGAGATGACAACGTGAGTTTTTTGGTCATTTTTTTCTCCAGTAAATATAATGCTTAGGAAATGAGCCCAGGATGTGGAATCCTCTGTTAATGCATAGAGGCCAAGGACTACACAAAATGCTTGTACTATTTTCTGTTTCTTAAAAGCTATTCCAGAGTGCCCCTAAGCGGGAATTTACAGGACGGTCAGGCTCTAAGCTGCTTCTGCTTCTTCGGCTAGGGATTCCCGTCTGTTCACTGCGCGGTGGTGATTTCACTGTTTTTGTATTAACAATTCCAGTGCTCATTATCTCTTTCCATATTATTCAGCCAAGGAGCCATCAGATAATACCAGCTTTTTGCCATTGCCATCTAACTGAACTAGCCACTTCTGTGTTTGGTTAGTCCCTTTAGTTAGGCAGACCTTCTGCAATGATGGCTCTTAATTCCTTCATAGTCCAGGAACAACCTCTCTTGCTGTTCATCCTCCTCTCAAAGACTCTCAGTAATGGAGGAGCTCCCATCTCCACACAAAATATAACCTAATGCTTTATACTCGCATTGCTTGATAGCTTTTCCTATTTGTTTTTCGTTCCTACAGCTAAAGCCCATTACTTCTTTCTCTGCTTACCATAGACATAGAAAATAGATCGTTCTTCTCTTTCTGGAGCGGGTCATGGAAAGATCTTTGTGTCCGTTCTGTCTCCCATAACTATAATCCCACACTCCGACTTCACTTCTGTGTATTAAATGAATACAGTTTATATCACCTTTCTTTGTGGGGCATATTTTTTGAGTTCTGTTCATTCCTCTTGCTTGCCTGCAGATTCTTTCTGGCTAATCAGCACCTGGACACCCCAGCACCACTGAGCTTACAAGTTAGACTTCATATTTCACAGGTCAAATTCCCATTTGTACATCCCACAGTGACGTAGAAGTTGTGTGTCACCATCAGCACAGACAATCCATAACTGGAAAAGAACATTTCTACAATCTTGTTTGCAGACAACCAGCCCAAGAAGGGTGATATTCGGAAATCCAAATGGATAAGAAAGCTTCCATTAAATGTATTTAAACTCTGGAGATTGAATTTAAGGGAACTTTAATGTGGCCAAATCTTTTTTTTAACTTCTGTGTCCAAATGCACATGCACATATACATGTGACCCTGCTGAGTTGCATCTCTAAGGGGTAGTCTGGATCGATAGAATTGTTTCCATAACATGAACATGGAAAAAATGTTAATCTGTGTATATTCTTAGGCAGAAGGAAGACGGAAATTAACTCCAAGAATGATTATCTCTGTCAAAAAAAGCAGGACAAAGAGAATTTCTGATGACTCAGACAGCCCCACATTACTCCTTCACTCAGCTGGAAGGATGCAGAAAGGGAAAGGATGGGCTGAACTCCCACCACCACCTCTGTAGATTGCTTAATGCCTCTGTTTAGTACCTAAAATTCACCCGTCTCCAAAAAGTTAAAAGGAGCCAGGACTCACCATATGTTCTGACATATTCCTGCTCTAAGTTCAGAATTTTATTAGCGTTAAAGTTCGTCTTTGACCTTTCACCTTTCTATTTGGCAGAATTAGTCAGGGAGAAGAAAATACTCCTCTTTGCCCTGGCTTGCTTGTTCTGACTCCCTCAAGAATTTCAGTCTGAGGCCATTTGCCAGAACTATGTTTAACACAGAAGAGAAAGAACATTTCCCTCTTCAAAACGCCGCCATCCAAATTTATGTCTTGGCTTTCACCAAAGACTCTTTTTTTTTTTTTAAGTCTTTGGATTAAATTTACCCCACTAGGGCTAAATGAACTTTGCTCTACCTGTTCAGGTTGAGAAAAAAATTGCCTTCGGTGCTAATGCATAATTTTATTCTATAAACCGCTGGGGTTTTAGGAGTGAGCCAAGCCAGAAAGATGCCCTATAGAAGATGCAATTCTTATTCATGCCATAAAATAGCCAGCCTCTGAAAGTCACATTGCACAGAAGGCCATCAGAAGAGTGACAGGATTTTGAAAAGCACTGAGTGGTAACACTCCTGCGATATGCAAGCAGAGCAAAGATACAAGCACAGTCTAACTTCATGCCTGAAGGCACAAACTCATTGCTTGTGCTCTGGGCAGTCATGAAATTCCTCTGTGTCCTCACGCCACAGAATCGGCCAGGTGACCTGCCATTAAAAGGACTACTTTTATCTGAGAGGAATGGTGGTTGTCAGGGGCAGCCCACTGGCTTTTTTCAGTCAGTGAAATGTTTCAGTGCATCCTCTATTAATGCATGAGATATCTTTGACATAGATTTATCCACCCCTTCCATCTGCCTGTTCATTTTGTACCGTTACGGAAAACATACATGTCAAAGAAGGTCACGGTTATTTACAAACTTCCAAAGCATCGTGCAGGCAGTGCTGCCGTGAGAAGGTTACCTCCCTGTTTACGGGTTGCAGTTTTCATCATTAGCCCACTGAAAGAGAGCCAAAGATCCAAAAGTCATGGCCGAGCTCCTATGTATCTCACCACGTTTCACCAGGAGAGCAATGCCAGTGGTAAGTGGGGCCGGTATGACAGGACGGTTGTATGTTGCTTCCATACCAATTTGGCAGCGAAAGGCACTTAAATTCAAACCTAAGGACTTGAAGCAGCAAGAGGAAACTAATTTAGGTATCTGTATGAAGAACCCAGAGCCTGGAGTAGACCAGAGAACAGTGACAAAATCAAAGCACAAATTCCTGGCCTATGGAGCAGAAGAAGTAAGCTGAGCTGCAGGTGGCTGAAAATTTCTTCTCTTGCTCTCTGTGACCCTCCTAAACAAAGAAAGGACATGCAAGAACGAGGAAGGACAAGAGAGATATGGGTGACATATATAGGGGACAGACTGGTGTCAGATCAGAAGAATCTGTATAGTGAGAAGCGTGACAGGGTAGAGGGAGGGCGAGCCCAACCAGAGAGTCGGTTGCAAGCTAGGTATTGCCATGAAAAAAGTAACAAGTGGGAAAAACAACACCTATAAATAAGGTTTGAGGAAGAAACAGAGATGATGATAACAACATCAAGGGTGAGGAAATTCATAACATTTGCAAGGAGTTTACCTGAAGGAGAAAACACACCGTTGTAAGAGCTTACGGTGGATCCATAGCCTCAGTGACTGAGGGCAGATTTCATTATCCTTTCCACCTGCCAACACTCACCCAGGTTGTGCCCCAAGGAGACCTAGGATTCCCTTCGGATGATGCTGACACTGCTTACAGAATATGACTTTAGCAAGAGAGGGGAGAAATGAGAGCCTGTATCACAGTGTAATGGTGTCCATGACTGAAGAAAGTCCTGTTCATCACTTCCAATTCCACACTCATGTGAGTGCCTCTCTCCACAACAGCTTCAGCACACAGGTGTACGTAGAGTAATAAGACAAACTACTAGACTGAAAGAAGAGTGTTTCACAGTGGAGTAAACAGTGCCATCGTAATAGCTTTTACCTATAAAACTGATACAAAATGCTTCATATACCCAGAGGCAAAGCACAGTTCTACAGCACGTTCGTTACGGTTACATTGCAGATGAATACATCTTGGTAAGATGCAGACAGTTTAGTGGTCCTCTGGATTTCCTTCTAGTGAATACATCGTTTGTTACTTAAATATGCATTACCCTGAAATATTCAAAAGTCTTGACATGGAGTCCTGCGTGCTGAGAGCTTCCATGACATAAGCCAGATGTTTCTAATTGTGTTACACTGGGAACATCCCACAACACAAGCAGCTTTGGACAGGACATCAGCTTCAATGATTCTTACAGCTTGAGATTCAGTGAAGCCAAGTCTCCCTTAAACGAAAGTCCCTTTACACTGCCAGAACACAGGCCTTCATGTCAGGGAGAACCTGGCCCAACAACTCACCATTTTGCTACTGGCAGAGAAAAATTTGAGAATACTCTCACCTTCTTTCTTCTTATGTATAGTATTTCAACGGGCTTTTCTTCAAGTCCTTATTTTGAGATCGTCCATGTGTTATATCCGTGTGGAACAGCCCTTGCGACTTGGGAAACGCATCCACCTTTTCTTGAATTTGTTCTGGTCATACTGAGGCTGGGAACATTAAAAAACAGAAGGCTCAACCCAGTAAACCCATGCAAAACCAACAGAAATACTCTAAAACTCCAGAAAGCCCCTGTGCTCTCAGTTGTGGAGATGTTGCTGCAAAAGACATCCCGAGTCTTTGAGGCTATCAGGTTCCAGTTCAAAACCGGCTTCTAACTCACCTCTTCTGCTGAGGCTGTCATGGTAATGTAAGCAGCTCCAAATGCCACCTTCAGGAAACACATGGATGTCATGTCTTGAACTGTATTTCATAACCAAAAACAAGTTCAAACCTGAGAAAACACATCTGAAAAATGTTCCTGGGTTTTCCTGAACAGCTCTGAATTAGCTTTAGTTTCCTATTTTACTTTTCCAGGGAGAGAAAATTGCTGAAGGGTCAGATTTTGCCCACATTTTCAACCCTTAGGGCTTTGAATACCAGAGCTAATTAATTCCTGTCAATTTAAGTTCATTAAATTACCTTAATTGCCTTCCTTCTCTAAATAGCTGTTTGCAAATGAGCTACACTATTTAGAAGAGGAAGGTTCATCTCTATTTATAAAAGTTTAGATGTATAATATCCCATTTCTCTCTCTCTTTAAAAAAGAAAATGAAGAAAAGTATGCCAACTTTATGCCATGTCCTAATTTTCTAAGCTGAAACATTGCCAGGACTGGTGTGGTGGTAGTGTTTGGTTGTCTGTGAAGCACCAGGCAAAATGCTACATTGTACACTTCCATATGTTATTTTGTAAAATCTTGTGCATAAGGAACTAGAAAAGTATGGTTATTTTACTTTTTAATTTCTTAATCAAATATTTCATTTACCAAAATCAGGAAAGATGAAAACCATAGTGAGTTTGTAGTCAAGTGACCTTTTTTTTTTGCTGGGTCCTCAGCTTACCATCTTCATTTAGCATAAGCAGTTGCTCTTGTCAGTTGTGCATTTTTTCTCTGTTTTTTTTTTTTTTTGTCAGATGTACATTCAAGGAAAGCTACTCTTTGCCAACTATATTTTCAATGGATACAGCAAATCAACTGAAGACCTTCAGAAACAAATAGCTACGACAAGGAGTGATTACCGCATGGGTTACTATCTTCCGAGCAATTTCAGGTTCAGGTATTTTACTTTCAGTGATCCTAGTGTTTAATCACTTCATTATGAGGCTTCAGGCTTCTTTGCTGAGTACTCAGAGGAACAAGGATGGTGCTCTCTCCATCAAAGCAATCTTTTCTGTGGTGCATTCACAAGTTCTCCATCCCCTACGGTCCTCACACGGTCTTGTTCAGCAGTTAGGACTGTCTAATCCCAGCTCCGCTCAACTACAGACTCATTTTGAGCAAGAAGGAAATAAAAAACAGGCAAGGATCCTGGCCACATCACCAGTGTCCCTTTGTAACAGGTCTGACTAAGACTTGTTTCTTTGAGGGGCTGCCATATTTACCTTTCTGGCACTCCCCATAAAAATTAAAGCTTGCATTAATAGACCAATTGCTTAGTCAGGAACTGTCTGTCCATTAACTTCTTCATTAGTTCATGGCTCCAGGAGAGAAACGTTAGCTGCATGACCTGGGGCAAGAGCAGCAACGCTGCCACAGCTCCCTCCTCTGCACAAACTGCCAAAGCAGAGACAGAGGCAGAGCAGACAGAGGAAACAGCTGCAACTTTTGCAATATTATTTATCACACAGCTTTGGGGATCCATGTTATTATTGGTAATTTACTGGTTCTGCAAACCTACAACCAAACCACAGCTCAGAGTGCCTGGTGTGAATGCAGAGGCCATTGCGTTCCGCTACTGATTGCCCTGATGCATCTTGCAGGGTGTGAGGGTGACCTGCTAAGCTGCCCTTAGCAGCTGAGGAGCAGCTGATCATCAGTGATAGCAAAGAAGATCATGGGCCCAAAATGAAGCACGCAGCCTTTTGCTGAGGTGCTCTTGGCCAGCTTTGACAGGTCATGGAAAGTCTGCGCCTTTCTTGCATTTCTTTTTAGCGTGTGAAACCAGTAACTCACGCTTATATTGAGCAATGGCAGAGAACAGCACATTATTAAAGTTACTTTTCTTCTCTGAATAAGGCTTATCACTTCATTTGTACACACAAAAATTACTGGAGTAGCCGAGAAGACAGATAGAGAAGACAGAGATTAAATACAGCAAGCAATTAACAGTAGCATTTTCAAATGCATTAATTATTGTCTTACCTTGGTTTCCCTCAAAGTCAGTGGCAAGTTCTCTTGATTGGAGGGAGGACATTCAGTTTAAGCTGAGTGCTTTTGTAAATCCTTCCTGGAGTGACTGGAAGGGTGCACTAGCCCATGGA
Source organism: Nothocercus julius (assembly GCA_013398735.1). Classification (NCBI taxonomy): domain Eukaryota; kingdom Metazoa; phylum Chordata; class Aves; order Tinamiformes; family Tinamidae; genus Nothocercus; species Nothocercus julius. The sequence goes on from VZSV01000080.1 coordinate 850,105, forward strand.
ATTCCCTGTTTGTGTGCTCTACACCAGAATTTTCCTAAACCTTTCCCACTGTAGCAGCATCCCTAATGCAACTTGGTAAGTCATATGAACAGGCACAGGGAGGCAGCTGTTCCTGAATATTGTTTAACTGAAATCTAAACACTAACAAATTTCACAGCTGGTCAGAGCTGGGGTTGTTATTCTACAGGTGCATTTCTTCTCCTTGCTACCACAGCACCATGACAAGAAATCCTTAAATGCTTCCCCTGGACCATCTTTAGGTTCTTTCATGCATGAGCTGTGAACACATGGGCAAGTGGAAAGCAACCTTAATGACCACGAGGATGATGAGGAGCCTAAGAGAAGACCAAGGCGACATGGTGCATGTGTGTGCTACTGTAAATATGTAGGTGGTGCTAATGAAGTGATTAATTTTATCCTCAAATAAGTGTCTTTTTACAGAGGGAACAGTAGGTTTGCCAAGCAGTGATGCTGCTGATGCTTTCTCTCTTTCTGGCCGATGTCCCAAATTCAAAATGTGACAGATGCTCTGATGCTAGGTGCATGTGCCTCTTCTGTTCCCTTTCTTTATTCTAGTGCCTTGGCCCACTGCAGTGGAACTTTGCACTCCTTCCTTCCTCATACCACACTATGGAGAGACTGATACCGGCAGGGCAGCTCTAAGTCAAGGGAGATCTCACGTTACTAAATGGGGACTAGCATCAGTGAAACACTGAAGATCTGGCTTTTAGCTGGGAGGGTACAGAAACGGCACTACTTCATCTGCTGGTGGAGTGGTTTCTTGGCACTTTCTTGTCCGTAAAGGAGCCGCTTCTCTAATGGCAGTAAGCAAACAGGTCCTACCAAACTGCTGCTGGCCCTTCCTCAGTTTTTCTCCTTCATCTACACGGCAGATAGAGTTTTAGATGTTATGCTTACTTCGGGGGGCTGCAACAGATGTTCCCTGTTCCTTTTGCACTGGTGGAAAGCTGCCAGTTACTCTGCCTGTGTGGTAGGTAGAACTCAGCTAAATCAACCACATCAGCCAACGTTATTTCCCCACGTACGTCCTGGCATTCGGAGTAGCCATTTCTGGTCTTGTTCTGTAAAGAAGGCTTTAGCTAAAGTGGAAGTTTCCTCACCCCTTCACTGGCTCGTGCAGGCAGACAGCAGCTGCCTTCCTGCTGGCTGAGTGACTGTGAGTACGTGGCCTGGTAAGTGGCATCAAACACGGCCCGCCTTAGCAGGCAGTTGTAGCCAAAACAAAAGTTGCATTCCACTTTAAATTAAAGCACTCAATAAAAGCATATTTTCCTAGGACCCCAGGCAGAAAGTCCAGACAAAGGGATCATCTACCACATCTATCTGATAAAGCATTTTTAAGTTGCCAAATGTTTGTCCTTTCAAAAGGCAAATGTATAAAACAGCATGTGCTCTTCTTTGTGAGGAACCCAGAGGTTCAGCTCTTACTCCTGCTTATAGTTGATTGGAATTTGCCAATAAAAGAAAAAGCATAAAATGAAGTTTGCAGAGAAGAATGTGGAAAGATCCCCTTCTAGAATGCAGGACCAGGCCAAGCACACAGAATGCACACAGGTCTTCTAAAAAACAGAAGTATTTTCTTACGTCAGCATCAGTGCTTTTCACAGGGAGCAAAAAGAAAGCTCCATCACTTCAGCTGCATGTGTGGCAGAACAAGTAGTTTTTAACTTCCTGAGATGTCCACAAAATGGTTTTGAATCACAACAGACAGCTGGGTTCAGGTATGAAAGAAGGTGACACCTTTCAGCTCTCCTTCTGTCCTCAATTTATCACTGAGAGAAAATTGAGGTTTCTACACCTTTCTGAATGTGCAAGATAAGGACAGAGACCTTAGGAGAACTAAATGCCCTAATTTGAAAGCCACATTTCTAGAAACAAGGTGCCCTTAGATTCCTCTTCCAAATCTTTCCTTGAAACCTGCTCTCTCCTAAGTTTCTAAGCACACATCAGCAGAAACACCCACGCAAGGCTCTCAGTACATTTTTCTGTATATTGTCCATTTATTTTTAGTGGGAGCACCCCATGATCCCTCACACATAAATTTCTAGTCTTAGTCTAGTTAGTCTTAGTATGCAGTATGCTCTAAGCAGCCCTAGGGACGCTTAAAACAGCAGAGTAGCAGTTGCAGTATTACTGGTTATATGTTGGGATCAGGGCAAGAGCATCATAAAGAGAGCTGAAAGATGGGCTTTTAACAGAGGCGTTACCTCGTAGGGTACGAGTATTTGCTCTATAAAGCAGCACAGTAGAAAGATGAGAAGAACAGGTTTTAATGAGGAAAAGGAGAAATATAGCAGTACAGGCAATACAAAAAGTACACAATATAACACAAGTGTCTAATAAATTAGCAGAGAACTTGAGAAACAGGAAGAAAGTTTCAGACGGTTAAAGAAAGAGAATTGCTCAAAAAGATACAATCTTAAGTCTTCATAGATATATATATATACATTCTTGGCAGTATAGGAAACATGTACAGTTCTTACATAGAAAATACTGACTGTCTGAAGTGGTAGTATCACTTCCTGAAGAATATTTGCATACATGAAGAATACACCCAGGCAATTTAGCAGCCAAAAACTCTCCAAGAAGTGAAGAAAATCATTACAGACCCTTCTCAGTAGAGGGGCTTCCCTTTCTGACAGCAGCAATTGCATCTGCTCAGTATTCAATATGAAAACAAAACAAAACAAACAAACAAAACCCCAAAAATACTTGAACCAAACAAACCTGGAAATAGCAAAAAATAAACAAGACTTTTCTACTGTACAACAAATTATGCACCGATAGGCAGCAAGGTTCAATACATCAATATACCCCTGCCTCACCAAGCTTCCTCCTGCCTTTCAAGATCAAATGACCTCCCCTCTTCCCCAGTCATATCCAAGCTTTTCTTTCTGAGGATATGAATTAACAGGGGTGAGTGAGTGATGCCTAAGTAAGAAGAGGGATCAACAGCTGTTGCCCTTAATGCCGAGGCAGGGAGAGCGAACAGGAGGAGGGGCTGGTACTGGGTATCGGTCATAGCTCCTAACAGCAGCAGTCTAAGAACTATGAGGGAGCCACAAAGCCTTTGGATAAAAGGAGCCAGTTTGCCCTGTCACCGTTATTTTAGTGTTTCAGAGCAAATCTATTCCTTAGGAATCTGTCAGCGAGACAACTGGAAGATTTATCTCCTGCAGAGCACCCAAGATTAGCTCCTAGGTCAAAAATCTACTGCTAGCAGCCCTCTCAGTGGACACATCGTTCTCCCCTAGACCTCTGCGCAGGTACTCGTGTGATTTTGCATGATTTTGGTAAGAGTTGGTAATGTTTGCACATACAGTACAGTCCTCTGAGAGACGAAGGGACAGTGCAGCCGGAAGCACAAGGCCACACCAAAAACTGTTCTTTCTTCGGCCATTGCTTTTATAGACAAGAGCAAACGGTGTTCAATACTGAAGTATTGAAGTATGCAAGAGCCACTCAAATATGCTGCAGAAACGAACTGTTGCCAAGATTGCTTAAAATGAAATGCATCTCCAGGGGAAAGTGGAATTATAAATAAACTTCTCTATAAAAGATCAAACGCAGTGCTGATATGGCGCTTTTGGTTCCCTGTAAAGGCATCCCGTCTCCCATTCAATCATTACTAATTGAAGGGCGGATAAATCATATCTGGGCCACCTAGGCAGCTGTCACAAATACGGGATAAGGAGGAAAAAATGATACTTACAGTAGCAAGGGATAGTTTTATTACAGACACTAAAGAATCAAAAGGGGTTAGAACTAAATTAGAGAGATCTGAGTTCTGAAATGGAGAAACTCCATCCCCCTTCCTCCCCAGATAAAAACATTCATGGTGAGGCACATCATCAAACACGCTAAAGAAGACTTTAGGTCCTGACAGGACTGATAGGTCCTTAGGAAAGAGGAAGGAAGTAAAATGGGAAAATAAGAAAAAAGAGAAACAGGAGGGACTGGAAAATGCCACAGGCGGGAAGTGCTGCTGTGAGGAAACAGCCGAAGCCCATGACTACAAGTGGTCCGTGTCCCTCTGCTCCTGCCTGTACAACCCCAAACGTTAATTCCTGGAGCCCTCACCGGGACAGGCTGCTTTGAGCACTGCTGATTTAAACGGGCTCAAGGCTGCTCTGATCCGCACGGTGCTTCAAATGGTGGCAGCAACTGGCAGGTTAGGTGGAGGCCACGCGGTCACTGCGTGGTGAGCAGGATGAGCGCGAGGGCCTTTGCCTTGGCCAAGGAGCGTTTGCCCGGAGAACCGGCAGTTGAACGAGACTGGCATCGTGCAGAGCATAAAGGCAGAGACCTGGAGACTGACTGACACAGAGCTCGACGTCCCAGCACAGCGGGACTGAGTCTGTGGAAAAAAACACGGAGATAAAATGGGTTTTTGCTTTTTTTTATCCTACTTTTTAAGAGCAGCTGAAGACTACTAGTCTGGTGTGCGCTTCCTGTCTCCACACCAGAGAGACACTGGATCTTTCCCGCTGCTTGGGAACTTCAGAGTATTGCATGTGATCTCCCTCCGCAGCCCTGCCAGGAGCCTCTCACTGGAGCTGCTGCTTGGAAACACTGCCTACCTTTCCTTTATTAACCAGCTGACAGCAGCCTATCCAGATCCCTCGCTTTCACTGTGCTTTCCCTGGCAATCCATACTGCCCCACGGCCCTGTTTGGGAAAATGGAGAGCGACACGTATATGTTTCTACATTTAAGATAGGACAGGTGGGCTCACAGGCACTCGCAGCAGCTCCAGTGCAAAGCTGCTATACGAGAAAACAAGGTGCAACAGCTCTTCTAGTTAAGGACGTGAAGTCAGGGCGCATTTTAAATACCCCCATCGAACATTCGTGGCAGAACAGCATTCAGCTCTCTTGCCATTAGATAACTATCTAATTAAAAGGAAGTTTGCATTTAGCTCCTGAGTAAATAACTGAAGCTTGATATGCAAAAAACCAGCCTGCTTGCCAGGGAAGGTTTGCAGGGTGATATACCTGGCAACGTGCATATACAACAAAAATGAAGGAAGAATAAGTAACAGAAAACTAGAATTACAGAAACCCTTTGGATTAAAATTAAGACACAATCCCTTATTATTGCTCAATAAAAATTGGCAAGGAGTAGATTGAGCAGCAATTGTGTCCTGAAAACACGGGCTCTTGGAGAGTGGGGAAGGTTTAAGCCCAGCTGCTCATGCCCAAAGCTCCTAGGGCTGCTGTGGTGGTAAGAAAACAAACAAAACCCAAACCAAACCAAACAAAAACTGGAAACTCCAGAGACATCAAATCTAGTTCCCTGCTCTCCCAGGCAATCAGCCTGGTATGATTCTTTCCAGAAATGGTTAAACCAGAAGAGCCTCTCTAGCCCTTGTGTGTCCAGGTCCAGGATTTTTCAGCGTAGCCGCTAATACTTCTGTTTCTATTGGAAATTTTGTTACCTGGTACCTTATCAGATGGTAAACTAGGAAGGAAAACTAAAAAGTTTGGCTTGTATAGCTTACAAAGAGGGCAGCATAGAGAAAACACATTTACACGTGGGAGCGCAATGACACGGATGCCCGCAGCAGAGGAAGGCAGAGCCAGCGTCTAAAGAGCGCCTTAAGGCTTCCTGCTCCTGCACAAGTCTCCCTCTGCACTAACCTGGGCGGGCCAGACCTCTACAACCTGCCCAGGCCTGTGCACATTTACACTGGGACACTAAATGTCCTCAGCATCCTGAGCAGCACAGAGCCTGGACAGCCGGGACTCGCCCAGGTTTGACCATCTGTGGCTTCAGAGGAAAGATCTTGAGGACAATTGATGAATTTCTGGCATTCATCCCAGAGTAAATATAAAATTGTGTAGCTAGACACAAAAGGCCTTTTATTTTATTTAAGAAACACACAAATAAAACACGATAAACAGCGGCTCATTTACAGTGCCTCCATCCAAATGACACGGATGAATCTCTGTTAGCAATGGCTACTGATGCGTGATTTTGAGCACTGAGTTCTCTCTTTTTGTTTATTTAGGAACAGACCTCTTTTGGATAGCAAGAACTGAAGGAAAGCACTGGTCACTTTCTATTTGGACACTTGAAGTCATTCTCTGTTCCCTGCAGCTGGAGGAGGTCAGGAAGCAGCCTTTAAATATTAAGATCTGTGCATGGGTCAGGCCAACAAATAACATACTTATCTGGGGACTCTGTGCTACAATTGTGATTATTTCTAAAACATACCATATGTTTTTCAGTAAATCAGGAATGCTTACAAAAATCAACAGAAAGAAAAAGGTGGTATAAATTTGAGTTGCAGGACATTATTCCTGTTTTGGTGTCCGTCTTCTGTTTCAGCTCTCTGTGGGATAGCTTGCAGTTAGCTTGCTAAATCACATGGACTTGACAAATCCAATATACATTTCTAAACCTATTCATTCAAGTCCCGAAAGGTAGGCAAGAACCAAGTTGTGCTAGAAACATGTAAGAAAAAAGATTTTATTATTTTAAAATCTGAACCCCCCTGAGAGCTGTGGTAAAGGCAAAGAACTATGGGTGTCACAGAGACCAGAAAGGTAAAAACACTGTTCCGAGAACACAAAAAGAGCTGCCAGATAATTTGGTTTTTGCTGGCAGCGTAGTAATCCCTTCCTAGAGACCCTATAGACCGAGACACGACAGGTCTTAGACAGGTTAGGCCTGAAGAGCAACAAATGGGGGGGGGTCAAAATGACTTAGGAAAATGATACTTAACCTACACAAACTATGGAGGTGAGTAAAGTAACATAGGGAGTTGCGTTCATCCTGCTTGCGCACGGATGTTAACGAGGGACTTGCCAGCACGTAGACACTGATGATGCAACTCAAACAGGCTTGCAGCTGAGCCACGGCATCCCCGTCACTGCTGGGCACGCCACGGCCCGGCCGCCGCGCCGTGCCGGGCTCCCGCAGCCGCGTGAGCCCGCGGGGCGGCCCAGCTGAAGGCGGAAGAACTGAGGCGCTTCCAGCCGGGCCCTGCATCCTAAAGGAGGCGCTGGGCCTGCCCGGCAGTGACTTCCCGGCCTCCAAAACGCGCTGGCCCAGTTTGTTCCAGCAACACTATCTTGCCCAAACTTATCTTTAAAAACTTTTGTCCACCCAGTATAAATGCAAGGGAAAAAACCCTACAAATGGCATGGGCCATCAGCCATGGCCACCACGTTTGTCTGCCCCGGGCTCCGGTCACTCCTTATAAATATTTATCATTTGTGTCACAGAAACTCCCGCCAGGACCTGCTCCATGAAGCTCAGGTCCACAGCAAAGACTCCTACTTCTTACATCAATATGTGTATTTACAAAAAAAAAAAAACAAAAAAAAAAAACCTCTATAACTTGAAATATGATTACAAAAAAAGCATCTTCAAGCTATCTAATGAGTGGTATACAGGTATCCGACAGGAGTTACCGTTACTGTTTTCTATGGGCTTGCTGGTGCGCCCTCTTCATCTTCACGTTTTATATTTTCATAGGAGTGAAAGTATTCCTGATTTGGTCATTCAACCTGTATTAAAAAAGTCACTTTGTAAGAGAGAAAAAACTCCTTTCGACCCTCATCTCCTAAGTTATAGCCACTTCTCCGGAATCCGGTATTCAGAAAGTGTAAAATGGGCTAAGAGGGCATTCAAACCGTGGGGTCAAATTCTGTTCTGACAAGCCTGCCCATAGCTTGGAGACGGCAACGTGGAAGGTCACACAGGACATCCAGAACAGTTACGCTGAGGATCTGCAGCTCCAACTGTATTACTGCACCTGTTTCCAAGGCAAAGTTCACAGGCAGGGAGACGCTGCCCCAAGCTACGAACCTTCGCTTATTATCTCTTAGCATCACGGTACTTTTATCACTTACGTGATTACTGCACAAATTTCCAAGCCAATATAATCAAAGATGATTTTTTTTTTTAATTTTAAAATTCAAGGTGGTAAAATAAAAACATACGGATGAGACTATTAAAGATCAGGAATATAAGGATGCCTCCAGGCACTTCAAAACTTGCTAAGTCAGCCTTCACTTTGGTCTGTGATATCCATATATCCACTCCCTTGATTCTCAAGCAATAACATATTTGGTGATACATGCTTATTCATCAGAAATCAGAACAGCTCTGAAAAGTCAAGCTGAAATTTAAACAAGTGTTTTTTGGCATTTCTTGTTTATGTTAGACCAGGTGGCAGCTGTTGGAAGATCATTTTGATTTAACAAGGTCTTGTTTTGTTAGCAAAGAAAAACACTGTTGAACGAAATTCTCCTGACAGCGAATAAATATTTCTCCTCCATCAGACCAAATATTTTCATTTGTCATCTTAGTGGCTGGGGGTAAAAAAATCTGAAAAGATTTCTAGATTCCTGGATGAACTCAAAAATAGCTTAATGGCTTCATGGGAGGTGACTCTGGTGCTCCTGCTCAGGAGCGGCGGGGTTGCATCTGCAGCGCTGCGTCACCCCCGGGCAGGATACTTCCAAAACCAGACAGGCTGCTAAGGAAAGCACCTGAAACGGTGGAAGAACCCTGCCCTTCTCTGTGGGAGAACCCACAGACATGGGCCTGTTCAGTTTAGAAAAGAAAAACTTCCAAGAGTGACTGACCAGTCCCACAGCACGCAAAAGGCCGTGATAAGGATGAGCGGGATGAGCGGCAGACAACCGCTCGGGAGGCTGCACGGATCTGTGGAAGAAAATCCCACCGAGGCCCGTTAGGCCGGCGGCCGCCGCCACCGTCTCCTCGGGGCCTTGAGCCACAGGCTCCTGGGGACAGCGGAAGCAGCTGTGGGAAGGAGCACTACAAGGTCCTCGTGTCCTCGCGCTCCTCCCTCGGCAGCTGCTCCCGGGCACCATCGCAGGCCGGGCCGAGAGCAGCCCAGCCTTTCCCTGTGCCCGCTGCTGCCTCTCCCGCGCGCTCTGCTCTTACATGAGGCACCCAGAGGAGCTCAGCGCCCACGTGACGGCTGACCCAGGCACATTCTGGTCTGTTCGAAGGGTTTTGAACTCTCTGTAATTCTCACAGGCTGCTCCCATTGCACCAGTCTTGCAATTCTGCCAGAATTGAATACATTTTAAAAAAAAAGGAAAAATTAATGTTCTTAGAGATCTTTGTCCCCATTCGAGTCTTTACCTATTTTTGTAGCTGTAAAACTAAGCAACACAAAAAATGCTATGTTGCAATCCAGTCTGGAAAGCAAATACCACCTTTGGAGTGCCTTGCAGGTAGGTCAGGAGGAGAAACAATTATATAATATTTAACTGTACAAAACTACTTCTTTCTTTACAACTTCACATAGCTGCTAATTAAAAGTGAATGACGGAAAAGCCTTTTACTGTTAGCTCTGCTCTTTGCAAAGAATTTTGGCTGCTGATATCCTTTGGCATAATTCATTTACTGTGGATTTCCTGATTAACACATTTCAAAAAGTTACAAAGTCCTAAGCAGTAAATGCTATGTTTTTACAAAAATCCCTCTCTACACTAGTAAGCCAAAGAACACAAGACAGCACTCAGACCTTGACATGCTCCATATATTAATGAAACTCTTTAGTTCTAAAACAAGCTCTGGTGTGTTTCCCTATATATTATTTTAAATGCATAAATAAATGAAGATTGCCAAGAGATCTGCCAGGTTCCCGAAGGAGTCTGTAGCACGTGTGCACAGTCCTTTCAGACAACATCATCAAGAGAAAATCTGGGACATGACAGACTGTGTACGTGTAGCTGGAAGCCGGTCTCAAATCAAAGGGATCGGTGCTTTGCGTGTTGTGGACTGTTAGCCATATTCTTCTGAGGGGAGAATATTAAATAAAAAAGCAAATGACCCCAGGTGCACATATACGTTACAATTTAGACTGGGTTAAGTGAGACCATTTTATCTGCATGTAAATCAGTTAAATTTTGCTTGTAGAAAATCTCTTTGTTCAAAGCAGGATCACAACTTGCTCCAGAAATGCATGCTTTGATCTCACCCACATCTAAAGTCAAGGCTACCGTTGCACAGGATGCTGTCTTTGCCACGAACAAACACGTCAGAGAACCTGAACCTCACCCCTACATCACAGTACATGCTGTTTTGGGGTACATGCATCACTGAAATAAGATGAAAAAAAAAAAAGGGGGGGATGATATTTTTAACCTGAGCAGACTCAATGAGCTGGCTGATACCACGGCCTCAAGAAGTTGCACTGCCTTAGCTGAGGCGTGAGAACGAAGGGAAGATGTGAAGTCTGTCCTGGCAGCAGTGCTGAGCACTGCTGCTGGCTTTACCAAAAGCTGGGAGCACAACGACACTTCATAACCGAAACTTGATCTTTTTGCAAGTTTTATCACAGCACTCTATATTATACTGTAAGATTTGGATCCCATAGGAAAGATTTGGAAGAAAGAAATTTTGGGATACGCAACATTTCATCACGAGATACTGGTGGGTGAGTTAATGGAATAGTAGTCCATGTAATATTTATTGACTGACTATACTATTAGGCAGTGAGGACAATTATCTGGGAACGAAAACGTCTGGGCACTTAGTGAACTCGGAGATCTCAAGTCAAGCCTGAGGAAGACTTCATTTTCAGAAGCACTGGCAGCACGTCGGACGCAGACAGTTCGTCCAGAGCAGTGGTTCTAGACTTGGAAAAAAAGCAATTGCTTGACACGCAGAAAATAAGGCAGTATTTCGTTTTCTTAGCTTAACCTCCTCGAGCCTGGGGCAAAACAGATTCTGCCACTAAGCGGGGGCTTAGCTATGGTCCATCCAGATACTCAGATTCCAAAGAGCAAAACAGGCAACATTCCTGGAGCGGTGTCGAAACGCCCTCTCACCACAAGCTGTGAGGGAGGAGACAGACACTGCGGTGTGAAAATAGGAGGGAGCCCCGTGTTCCCTTTCCTGCAGGCGGGCAGGGTGTGCGAAGAGAGCGCCGCCCGCGCCCCCGCGGCGCGCCTGCGAATGCACGCGAGGGCAGAGCGGAGCCGAGCGCGCGCGCTCGCCTGCCG
>VZSV01000080.1:861245-921350 GCA_013398735.1 Nothocercus julius
AGGCGACGCGCGTAGCCTGGCAGCAGCAGCCGGGCCCAGGAGCCACGGAGCTCCCACGACACAGCGCCGAAAGGCCCCGCTCGGGCCCCCTCGCCGGCTCCTGGTCACACAGCCGTGACTGCAGGAAGAACGAAGGAACGCGAGGGAAAAGCAAAAGGGCTCCTCAAACGGAACACTGCGAGCTGTACGACAAGAAAGACTACTGCGGGACATAAAAACAAATGTACAGTGAACACGCTGCAAGCCCGTGCAAATAATATAAATCAAACATATTAAGGTTCAATTTACAAAAGGTTAACAAATAATTAATAGCTGTTTTAATAAATTGCTATCTAACTCTCATCTATCATCAATCCAACACATACATTCCCGCTGCCCACACTACTTTCTACTGACTTGTTTATAGCCCTCTCTAACATATACTTCATATTTCCCTAACATGAATTACAACATCTTGAAATCATTTATTAACCCTTCATAAAATTCTAAACAAACCTTAATATGAAGGACGACTAAGCTCATACGACTGCAGCCCCATACCCCAGGACGCATGAAATACTAGCTCTTTCATGTTTTTATTTAAAATTCTACATTTTACTTGGGAGCATCACTGGCTACAGAATCACAGGTGCCTGTGGCGCCTTCACCAACACCCTGCAGACACAAGAAGGGAAACAAAAGTGGTAGCGGAGGATCGCAGGGGACAGTTCAGGTTCTTCCAAAAGAAATGTCCTGGCTTCTTTTTTTTTTTTGTTGTTGTAACTAACATTAATACCATGACAACACAGTCAGAAAACAAAAACAGAGTCTGTTGAAATTCAATATGTTATTTTTTCTTATTTTTAGGAAACAAAAACCAAACACATTGTAATATAAATAAATAAAGGAGAAAATACGTAGGTAAATTCCCAAACCCACCGCTAGGGTCTTCAAGAGGCACCAGCCAACTATTTGTCAGATGCAACCTAAATTCCTCTTACCTGCAAATTCTCAATAAGCTTAAGGTCTTACTTAGTGTATCATTCTTCGGGAACAAGACGCATTACATTTAGGTCTCCATTTTTCCATCTAGCATTTTGATCTTCAAACTCCCACCTTAGTTATTTCTATCAAAACCACCTGCTATTGGCCTAAGAAAGTTCAGGTCCGACCTGTACGACTTCTTCATTTTCAGAGCCTCGACCTTCATTCTCACACTCTTCAATCAGGTTTTCGTTCTCTTGGATCTTCTCTTCTTCCTCCTCATCCTCCTCATCTCCAAAAGTCTGTTCTTGCATTGTAGTAAAAGTAAGAGACCTGGCAGCAACTTGTGCAGCCAGACCAGATGTGAAGTTAAAATCTGTTGCTATATGGAGCTGAGCCAGCCTCTGCTTGATTTTTGAATGCAGAGCATCCTGAAAGGCCGGCTGCGGCACCGCGCCTCCGTCCACACCGCCCAGCTGGAGCTCCTCTCCTTGCCCTTCACACTGATATGTTCTTTTCCCAGCCTCTGGAGAAACACCTTCATTTGTGGTACTGTCTTTGTTTTCCTCCATCTCGGGATCTTCATACAAACACTCTGTCCTGCTTTTATCTGCAGCATTCGCTGTTAGCTTCGAGTCCCTTTCTTCAGGTTTATCACAACTTTGGCTACAGTCCTGATTTTCTGTAACTGAATTCATAGGTGACTCCAAATTATTTAGTAGCTTCAGTGGTTCTACAGGTGACAAGGGTTTCACTGCAGCTTCAAAAGGGGAAAAAATGAAATGATAATAAAAAGTAAGCTGCTAAATATATTTAATCTGTTTGTGTTTTTAAAAATGGAGCATTGTAAAAGATGTAAGGGGCAAAATAGATTAAAACAAACAACAAACCAAACAAAAAACAGTAACAAAAACACAGTCAAAGAAAACCTAAAATAAATGGATGTTTTCTAACCAGGAAGCTGAAGATGAAGGGTGATAGCTACTTGCCTGAACTATCCCTTAAAAGTTACAATGTAAGAAAAGGACGTGACATTCACAATGTTCAAAATAGCATCAAACACAGACGATGCATTCAATGTTAAAATAAAAAAAAAACAAGTTAAACTGCTACACTGAATACAGATTTCACAGCCTTCCTTTTAAACAACAGTTTCCCCAACCCGATAAAGACAGCTGGTACATGAGAAAGTCCTTAAATGCAGTATCTGAACCCATACATCACGACATGTACACACAACACGTATTCGTACAGGCTGGGAAGGTGTCCTCGCAAATAAAGGGTGGTTTAATTTAGCCTCTCTTGAAGTTAGTAGCAGCAGCGAGTCCCATTGCCAGCAACGGGATGCTTGCCAGGAAGTCTCTCCTCCCAGTGTTAAGGGTTAGTATAACACGGTACAAGCACCTCTTGAAGCCCCGGCGTCTTTCTTTTTAACAAAACGATATAGGGTCCATTTCCAAGTAAGAGAGTCCCTAAACTGCAGTAGCTCCATTAGAGTAGCAGCACGAGCATAAATGAGAGCGGCACCAGCAGATTCCCAAGTGGCATTTCCCTTTCTAATTCCATTCTGACTTTACCCCTGTAAGCAGAGATGAAAATAACTCTGGGAAATACACAAAGCTTTCACTGGAAACAAACTTTACTGCATTAGGATTTTTCCATTGCATCCTATTTCAGTAGTGGTTATTTTAGCTGGCTGAAGGCAGGCGCATCGTTGGGGTTGTCACATTGCTAATGACTTTCACTGGCTCTCTGCAAATTGTGGCTGCAAATTTGTCCTGTGGTGGTGGTGTTAAAACACCCGGCACTGCAGGGGCTCATCTCAAATGCGAACGTGGCAGCTCTTTCCCCATCTCGAAAAGAGCCCCGCTGCTCATTTCTGCACATTTGCGTGAAGAGGCAGGAATATGCAGGCCAGTCTGATCACTTTGGAGTCACCTCTGTTGCCTGCCTCTTCCAAAGATCCAAAGCCCAAAACTCTAGAAAGGCAGGGAGATGCACCATTGCTCTGACTGTACCCTTCCCAGTGCTGGGAGAGCTGGGAAATGGTTGTACTAGAACTGTTGTATAGACAAGAAGGGAGGGGGGGAAGCAGCTGGCAACAATGCAGCTATTGCCAAACTAGCTTGATAATGTTTGATGAATGAAAGCCAGACACTAACAATTTCTCTTCAGAGTGCTTCCATTTTACCCAACAAGATGCCGAAAGACAGAAAAAAAGCACACCTACAGTCCAATAAACTATCTACTGCCCCATCTGTAAGCAGTGTCACCATCTTGCTGGGCCTTGGCAAATTTACTTCAGTTGGATAATAAGATGGTGTTTTCTTTCCTGGAATCCAACCTATCATCTCTGGACAACAGCATGCTGCGTTGTTCACACATATCAGCTTTTTGGAGCTTACCTCTTACGGAGAAACCTCTCCAGCTCCTCCATCAACCAACCAAAACCCTAACAAAGCAGAATGCCTTGCTAGGAGAACACAGGAATTCTGGAACACAGTCATCCTGTAAAAGCAAGACTGAAGAGGACATATAAGATCAAAACTGATTTAGAATAGAAAAGAAACTGTTTCCAGGCTGATCTGGATTGGAGAATGGTTTGGAATTTTCTGGGACCATAATGAAGCACAGATTATCTGGAAATAACCTACGCGTTCTTTGGGAGACACTGCTGTAGGAGTGAAGAGGAAGATGCATCTCCCTGAGGCAGTTACTCTGAGAAACTTCTCCACAATGTTGAAGGGGGTTCCAGATAGCCCATCAATGCTGAATTAACGGTTATGAAAGCCCCAGGCAAAGACTCTTTTCCTACTTGGAGAAGACAGACAAGAATATATTCACATGCAGACTGCAGGATCAGTCTGGAGCACAAGGATTACAAACCTGCATCTGTAAAGGGCCATAGAGAAATGCTGTGTTGCAACCCTCCTTTGGCTTGGGGCAATGCAGGCAAGAAGATGAACTCCTTTGGTTTAAAATCTTCAAAATAATGCCAGCCACAAATGTAGAAAGCACAACTCAACTAAAAAGACTTCTTAAAAGGACGACTGTCATGTACCGATCAGTAAAGTCTGCTGTAGCAATAGGTTAGGGTTATTGACAGGTTACATCAACAACCCTGTCAATAACCTAGAGACCATTATGTCATATTTAACCAACTTATGCTTTTTTTCTTTCCTGAAGAAATAATGAAGAAATTCCTCAAAAAAACAGTACAAGATGCTACGTCTGAAAGAATGATATGGACAGCATTTTAGACACACGGGGTTCTGCGCCAGAAGGAGACAAGCAATATGGATTGCTTTCACAGGCGCTCCTCGCATTACCTGCTTTTGGAAAGGATGGAAGGAATCCAGGTTTAGGCCTAAGCGGGTGAGTGAAATCACACTTTCCTCCTTCCCCACCAGAGAATTTGTACTCCTAAAGGAATGTTGTATCTGAAAAAGATCTGAAGGAAAGGACCCAGTGCCGGAGATGAAGGGGTTCATGTTAGCAATATGTTATTGAAGATTAGGGGAATTAGCTCTAGTTTTCAGGGTTAGAGCTGTTCAGTTAAACTAGTCCATTAATTCAAGAAAGCTGTGACCAGAAATGGCCTCAGAATACACTGATTTGGACAGGTATCTTTTCATAACACACAGAAGGAAATATTCTACGCAAGCTCTCCTGAAAACATCTCTTTCTTAGAACAGTCACTTCATCTAAGATGTCAAGACTTGAACTGAGGGTAGGGTTCCTTCCTTCTCCATTGACCTGTGGTGAGAGAGAGACTTGAAGAGATTTATGGCAAGAGTTGTGTGGCGTCCCATCCAACACCGGAAAGGTGATAGAGAAATCCTGCTCCTGAGTAGCATCTGATAAAATCTGTTGTCTTTGCTCTCTTAACACAACTAGAAGAGAAGTCAGTATCAATCACCTAGCCATTCCTTCTACCATAGTTTTAAATGAATGGATGTACAGAAGAAAGTTGTGAAGCACATGAAGAAAGCTGTGAAGCACAGATATTTTGTGGTTTTGATATCCAAAAACATCCAATCTCATAAATGTGTATAGTCTGTTACTGTATGTTCCCACTAAATTGCTGAATCAATGGTCATTTTTCGTGGCAAACACTTTCCTGGCAGAATCCTTGGATATGCTCTCAGATGAGAGTTGTTTTTCTTAATGTAGGGCAAGAAAAAATTTTAGAGGGCACTTCCTACTCCTTCTTTAACAAATAGGGGTACAAATGGGAAAGGGAAGGGAAAAAAGGGAAAAAATGAAAAATTAACTATACCCAACTGTGAAGATAATAAATTAAAGAGCTCAAGCAGCGGAAGCAATGACACTGCATCAAATTTTATTGCTGGAACTGCGACCAACTACCTTGTTGAGGCAAGAGAAATTTGCATATTCCTGCCTCTAAGTGCAAGTGGATGGAGCTACCCAGCAGTTCTCATCAGAGTGGGTATGAGCTGGTTCCAAAGAATTCTTTATGACAATTTTTTTTGGAAAATACTCTGCATATTCACTCTGTCAGGGAAACAAGAGCTACTTTTGTATTTTTATGGAGCTTTTAATATTTCAAAGTCTAGCTGTTCACTTTAATCTGTACATTTTTGTTACTCTGGATAAATTCTGATGCTAACTTCAAACTCTGAAAGGTAATTTAGTAATGCACCCTCATTAAAACTCATATTTACCAGGGAGCAGAGAGAAAGTCGGCTCCATTAGTGTGGTTTATTGCCTGACAGTTCTCTGAATGCTGTGCTTAATATTTTGTACAGTTAATATTTTAGCTCACTATTTTGTTTGGGGCCAAATTCCTATTTCTTATAGTTCTTTCCAATATATAGCCAAATGATTTTTAAAAGGTAATTCCAAACAGATGGAAGAGTAAACAGGGGCCTCTATCAAAACCACTACTGTAGCTGAGTGCTGTTAGTATTCTAACAACATAGTCAGAAGCTGATGGTAAACAGGCACCTACCCTTTCTTAGAAAGAAATTAATATTTCAAAGCAGTGCTTACCATGGTCACTGAATAGCAGCTGTTTCCATTTCTGTCTTTCTGCTTCTGAGGCTTTAAATCCCAATACAGATTTCAATTCCTGTAACACCCGCTTGGATTCCTCTCTCTCCCGTTTCTGTCTCTCTCTCTCTTCGTGGGAAAAGCAGTAAAAATCTTCCCTTTTGTATTCATTGTCCATGTCTGAATCATCAACATATGCTTCCAATTCCTAAAGAAGGAAAGGATAAAACCAGTTTTTCTTGTTCACCTTCAGCACAGACCTTGTCCTACCAGCTGCTGCGCGATCTCAGCACAAGCCAAACCCGGTAAGAGGCCGAGGCCGAGGCCGAGGCCTCGTGTGAGCAGGGGCAGGGGGGCTGCGACCCTCCTGCCGGCAGTTCGGAGGGAGTCCATTCACTCGAAGCTAGCAGAACTGCACTCACCCAAGGCTTCTTCTCATATAAATGCACATGCATCATAAAGTGATAAAAAATGGAAGTCCACTGCATCACAACTACTGATGGAAATAAGCAATGCCAATGTGGTTTTCTTTTCTTTTTTTTTTTTTTAACTTACACATATGCAATTCTTAGTCAGTCAGGCATCCTGCTAATTTAACTTATGTCAATCCTTAGTTGTTTAGTGCGCTAAAGTCCGTTTTAGGCATCCGAAAAATGCAAAGATGACATAAACTGAAAATGGGCTGTATTGTCCAGAAACATCATCCTGGGATCTGCATCAGTTTGGCTAATAAAATGCAATGAAGACTTAACTTCTGCCTTTTAGCAAATGTTTTTATTTTGCCTGTATTACTTTGACTTGTGTCCAACTATTTCCGATATTATACACGAACAAGCAAATGCCAGTGCCCTTTGTTCCAACACGAGGAGCATCTCCCTGTGGAACAACAGAGATAAAATACATCTTTTCTTTGTTCTGCAAGTCCGCATATGAAATAGCATTAAGTACTTGCTTTATCTGCTGTGGCAGTACAGAGAAGGTTACTGCAAAGCAACTAAAAAAGAAATGGATAGAGAAAATAATAAAAGACGTTATTAATTTAAGTGTTTCTTTTTCTTTTTACCTGCTCTTCAGGGATCGGATCTTTGTCTTCAATGTGCAGGGTCGGCTGCATTAAAGGTGCTGCAGTATGCTGTAGGCTGTCCCAGGAAGCTTCAAGCTTGCCTTCAGGAGGAAAGAAAGAAAGAAACATATTGGGGAAAAAAAGAAAAGATGGAAAGAAATGTATTGGGGGAAAAAAAGAAAAGAAGGAAAGATTGAGTGGTTCATTTGACTCACTCAGGTAGGGTCCAAGTATTTTCATGAGGCAGATTTGGTACATACGAAAAATGGTGAGAAGGCTGGTTAGAACACACTGAAACCCGTGGAAGAGGGACTTATACAAAAATGTCTAAGTTAATTGAGTTGGGTCTGATGCAAATTACCTTGGAATACTTCAACTAACAGATCTCAACATTTTTATAGGGTTTAAAAAACCGCAAAGGAAAGGAAAAACCTATAGGACCAGAAAAGAGACTTGCTGTCCAAGTTTAAAAAATGAAATAAAATAAGAGGTGGGAAATTATAGGCCAAATAACCTCAATTCATTAGAAAATACTGGAAGAAATCAAACAAAATTTACAGCCATCTGGAACATAGTAAGGGGATAAAAGACAGCCCATGTGGATTTGTTGAGAATAAAAGACAACAAACTATTCCAATTTCATTTTCTGACAGTTCTTATGACTAGAAGAGGCCAAAGGTATCCTGCATTTTGTTTTCGGTGTGCCTTTTGACACTGTCATGACCTGCCCATAAGCAAAATGGCCAGCGAAAGTTGCCAGTAGGTTACAGAATACTCTTGGGAAACCAAAGCACACATACTGCTTTCAGACAAAAACAACATATTGACTGAGGATTTGCCTCCAGTCTGATACTCTTCAATATTCTCGATGGGTGAAATAAAAATGTTTAAGCTCACTGAATCTGCTGACATTTGGATAATCTGCAGAGATACTGAAGGGCACATTTAGAATGAGAAATAAATCAGAGAGAGAGTCCAGGAAGAACAGGATTTTAGATACAGCACTTCAGTGATAACAGTTGCAAAGTCCTGTGCATTGGAATAGTTAAATGCATAAATATGTGATGACAAATACGTAGAGACCCAGTCAACAATATTCTGCTGTGATCAAAAAGCCAAAGTACAGACACATATAAACAATTGCACAGATTGTCAGACACATGAAATTTCATTTTCACTCTGCTTGGCACTGGTACGGCCTTGGAGGGAACATATTGCCCACTCTGGGACTCCTCTGTTCAATACCGTGGACCAAATAGAGAGAGTTCAGAGGAGAACAATAAAAATTACCAGAGAATTTTAAAAATATGCGGAAAATAAGCAGTTTCGTAGAAAAGACAGAAAGAAATATATTAGCTCTTGTCAAAAGTGTAAGAGAGCACCATAAAGGGGAAATAGGAGGTCCATTGTGGGAAGATGAATAGCAATGTTTTCAGATTGCGGTTGGATGTATTTATATTTAGTATCAGAAACAACCTGCTGTACTGTAATGGCAGTTAAGTGCTGGAATAGATGTTTGGAAATGCTGTAAAATATCTCTGAAAAGAGGTTTCCAAGAACAGGTAAGCAGCACTTAGTTGCAAACAGCACATGGGACATGGGCTCTGTGACCTCTCCAAGCCCCACTCCTACTTTCAGTTTCCAATCTATACACAGGAGACTTCAGGGATCGTATTTGAAAGTGGACAGTTTACATGAAAAATGCCTCTAATGGTGCTCAGCTTCCTGCTATCACAAACAAAGGAAGTTTATAATTCTCCAGTTGCCTGGGCTGAGCTAAAGATTCGCTATTCCAGAAGTATCTAAATGCAAAGTGATGGTTTAAAAGAAAGCTGAAGCCTGCAGTGAAAATTGAAGTGGAAAAGTGACATGAGATACTACATTTTGCTAATAAGTAATCATAAACAGTAAGGTCTGATTGTATAAAGACAAATTTGGAAGAATGAAATGAAAGTTACCAATGAAAAGCTTGACTAGCCAAAACAGAAGAGTATGTACAGGCTACTCTACTATGTACAGGCTACTTTACTGGTCATCTCTCTGGGATTATAATGTTACTAAGGATCAGTGCTACCAGACCTTGTATTCACAGGGCTCAACTGAAACTGCTGCTCTTTAGTTTCTCTCCGGTGGGTCAAATCCTGGCAATATGCAGGAGCGCAAGGCAGAGCACTGTGCCTGCGCTTCCACAAATACTGAAAAGAGATGTATGCACCTGCAGGATGACAGACAACATAGAAGGAAAAAGAATGCAGTCTGAACAGTTTGAGGAGTATTATTTCCAAGATAGTTAAAACAGTTCTGTAACTGGCTGTAAAAAGTATTCTTCTGTAAAAACAGCAGCAGGTTACCATATGCTTAAACTGCTGAGGCCTCAAGAGAGAAATTAGTTTGATCAGTCAGACAAAAAGGAGAAAGGATAAAGAGAAGCTGGCTGAAAGTCTAGAATCAACATGTTTGAAGTGAATAAAGAAAGATCAACGTGTATCCATAAATCGATGGATACAAAATATGCTTAAGTAGAGATGAATTCCCCTAAAGGTGATAAAAACCTCTCTTCTTGTCGGGATCTGTTAGGTAGCTGACAGGACAAGTGACTAACGGCACCAGTTCTGGGAACGCACCCGGTCCTGTGAACAGAGGAGAAGCCAAAGGATGTTCACCAGAGTAGCCCTGTGTTTAAGGTATGCTGGTATCACCATGCACAGAGCTGTAAGATCAATTCACCGAAACCAGACTGAGCAGAGATGCACCACAAAAGTCAGATGTAGCCAGGTAAAAATAATTTCCAATGACTGACATCATTAAAAAGTAGTTCCCGTGGACTAATTCAGTAAACTTGTTGGTAAAGAGATATAAAACCAGCAGACTTCCAGGAAAGCCCTGAGACAAAACTGAATGTAAGAAAGAATAATATTTATTTTTATTTCCTGCACAATCCTTCCCCTCTAGATCATAGACTGATCTATTTTTGTGCTGATTTTTAAAAGGAAGAAAGTTATAAGAAAAGCATCTGCTGTGAAATTTATATACAAAGTAAAAATAAAACAGAAATGCCTAAAACCAGCACGGCATGCAGCCTAGAAATAACATTGCAGGGAGAAAAATAAAAAGGGAAAAATATCAATGGCACTGCTAGTTGTAGACGGCGTTAATGAAACGTAACAGGATAGTACAGGCAGGTGTTATCCTATTACATCCAGTATTCTGATAGGTACTTCTCTGCAGCACTGACAGGGAAGTAGTAAGACCAGACTCTCAGGCTAACTTGGTAAGGCAGTGCCTGGACCTCTATAACCAGGCTCAAAATGAGCTGTAAAACCAGCTCGGTGCCTGCATTAAGCTCCTCAGTGCTCCCAGGTCTGACATTAGCACAAACAGTGTCAGCCTGGATGTCTCTTTGCCCACAGAAATATTAATTCATCTGCTGTATAACCCCTGCCCCCCACATATCGTTAACAGCCTAGAACATTAAGAATTTGGATTTCTATAAGTAACCTGCTGATGCACAAAATCACATTTTCTTTTTGCACAATCCGTTACCAATATTAATCAGATTCTGGGCTGCACCTTCCTAGAGCAGCATAAAGACTCCTGGAGAGAAGACAAGCTAGAAATTATTGGTTTGGCTCTATGGCAGCCTGAGCTCCCTTCAGTCCCTTCAGGCAGCTGTGATTGAGAAGAGCGTGGCCGGAACAGGGCACTGGGCAGAGGGACACAAGGCGAAACTTTGGGATGTGCTGCTCAGGGAGCTCTTTCAGCACACAGAAGAATCTCTCCCCCTCTCACGCTCCCGCAGGCATATCTCAATATGTAAGATGCTCAATGCATCTTCTACAATTTAAAACACTTCAAGACATGCCACTGTCAAGAAAGTTTCATGACAAAGTCATTGCCACTTTCAATTACCAAGTAATTTTTACAAAGCTAAATGAAATTCTAACAACGCAAAGAAAAATATCTCAGGGTTGATTCATAGAAATCCTATCCTTTCATACATCATCCACCAGTTAAAGGCAAAAAAGCCACTATCAGTTCATACCTGGTAATGTAACAATTTGAATCCAAGTGTCTAATAAATTATATTAATATATTTACATTTTTTAGGGAAACAAAAGCCTCAAGCTCACCCAGTCGAAAAGAGTTTGCCACATGCATATCATTTCCTCAAAGTCTATAGTCGCAGGACCTTCTCCAAGTGAAATTCAGCTATATATGTCAAACAGTCTTTGGCCTCTTTGGCCATTCCATCTCTAAAGCAAATTCCATTAATTCATAAATTAACCTTTCGTATTTACCTTTTTTATCTGGGTTTCTTCGACTCATTTTTTCCACCTGAGAAATGGCTTCTTCCCAGCAGCTGTTGCTTGCCTGGATATGAGGCTGAATATACTTCAGTTTTTGTTCCAGAACCTGATGGGCTTCTGTTGTTAACTCATGTGTCTCCTTAGTGCTAACAAGCTTTTCAAGTTCATCCTCAAGAATTATTACCCTGTGTGGTGAAGAGACAAATAAAGTAAAATATCAACAAATATCTGACTTGACCATTTCTTCGAGTTTCATTTCATTAACATCCTGTTATTTTCTCCAAGTTCTCATGATCTGGTTTAGCCAAAACCTCAAAGCTTTCCCAAAAATTTAAATCTAAGACTTTCTCTGCATGGAGATATACCACTCTCTCACGTTCATTATAGCAATCCTTAAATTTAAGATTAAATAGTAAGGCAGTTACAACTATTTCAGTGACAAATCTTTTAAAAGTATTTGCTAGGTAGTTATTACAAGCTGAACTGTTTTATAAAGTGCTTGGTATGTTGAAAACCAAGGAAAGACGTTTTCAGATTTTTCAAGAGATTGGCTAAAGAGATTTTTATGTTTAGTTTGGAATTTTTGCCAGATAGTTAAAGCACAACCAGGAAACAATATTAGATTCCCTACTGGACCAAGGCACTTTGACTCCGGGCAACGGGAAGACATGCTGAGCTGCTACAGCTGCAAGTCCAGACACAGCAATGGGCAGAGTGTCAGAACACGAGTGGGGGAACAGAACCTTTTAGGAACTCCTGAGAACTCTAATGCCAAATACGTCTTGTAAAGTAGCAATGTGGAAAAAGGCCCTTTCACTAAAATCAGTTACGAAACAAAACAGCTACGGAGTACTTTCCATGACTATATATATTTCGGTCTCTTCTGTTTTTAATCCGGGATATAAACTGACAACCCGAAGAGCTGAAGCCTGAAGCCTTCTCCGCCCAGCACGTGCTCTTGCCTCACTCACTCGTTCAGCAGCGCCTTGAGGTGAAGCTGCAAGCTGCGAACCGCCGTGTGCAGACTGTTGAGCTCTTTCGACTTCTGCTTTTTCCTGGTTGCCCGCTCAAAACCCGCCTGGTGCTGAGTTTCAAAGTACCGATAAAACTCATAGCTTCGCTTGAGCTCCTCCAGGCAGGCAGCGTGTGCGTGAGGTAGACCTTGAGTCACGTCGGACAGCAGGTGATGAGGCAAACTCTCCGGCGAGACCAGCGGCTTGGGGGATGCATTGGCTGGCGAGAGCAGCAGCACCAGCCTCCGGAAGAACTCGGAGCTCTGCCCTACCCAGAGCTGAAAGAGAACCTGCAAAACAGAGCCGGGTCAGCGGGGTGCCCGGCAGCGCAGCCGGCCCGCAGATACCCGTACGGGTGGGCAAAGAGGAGCGACCTCCAGCCGGCCACGGGAACCGCAGAAACGCAGAGCCTGCCGAGTACTTCTGAAGGGCATCCATGGGAGTTCAGATCTTGCGAACCTTAGATGACTCTGAATTCTTCTATGAAGTTTCTTATATGCAATTATGCTCTAAAGGTTCTCAGAGGCCTAAAACTTCATAGCTATTTCAGACAGTCTCATTATTCACTGTAATCTGAAAATACCCTATAGCTCATAAAGGGCTGCCAAAATTCCAGTGGCGGCAAAGACATTTTATGCTTTATAACTTCAAGCTATCGTTTCTATCATCTAGTCTTACTAACTGCTGCATCGCACCACACCCCGGGAAACGTGTACCCCAGCCAAAAGAGGCTACGAGTGAAGAAATCTGGACTGCTGACTTGCTCTTTTCTTTTCCAGCCCAAGTGAGACATTTCACCAAAGCCATGAAGGCTTGTAAGAAATGACTCACTTCCCAATGTTATATATGCCACAAATGAAGCCAGTCAGTTTGGACACCAGGAAAGCCACCACTGTGATTTCCCAAGAACTTCTCTTTCAATTGAAATATGAAAATACGACTGTTTTTCTTAATTTAGACAACATTTGTTCTGATTGTTCTGATTCTGTTAAGACCTGGCTATTTACACCATGACACTCATATCTCTAAAATAAAAAGCAATTATGATACTTTTCTCTCTAACAGCAGTGTCTATTGAAAGGGATCAGATTTAAACAAATAAGAAGTAAATAAAGAAAAAGCACAGACAAGTTGATAGCAATCACCTAAGCATCCCTGAAGGAGTGCTGATCTGAATAAAAAGGCAGAACTCAGATTATTATGAATATAAAAGAAGGCCATTCCCTTCCCTTCAGTCCTAAGGAAGAAGGTGACACAAAAGGCAGCACACAAAAGTAGAGAATTTCAGAAACTAAAAATAATAACCCAAAAGATGCCTAAAAAAAAAGGCATGAAGATGAGAGAAAATCAAATTCCAGATTTATTCAGAGATGTAAACAGCTTTTCTATCAATAAAAAATTTTGATGATTTTTATTGGCATTCAAACTTCATCCAAAATATCCCAAACCAGCTCTCCTCAGCTTGGATCAATATTTATTTTAAAGTTTTTTTTTTTTTTTTCTCACCCTCTAAAGCAGTCTAATTTGAGGACAAGGTAACTAAAATGCACAGGCTAAAGGCAACACATATCTCATATGGCCTAGGCAGGGGCTTGAATGAAATTTAAAATACTAACCAAATCCGTACACGTATGTGTATTCTGCCTGCACTTTAATATAATAGGGAGTTCCCTCACAGGGAAAAAAAAAAAAAAAGGACTAAGTATAAATTCAGATATCACAATACAAACATGTCACAAGGTTATCCAAGTACATCCATTTTTGTATACTAAGTATGGATCTGCTTAGGACTGGCTTATGTTAGTATAGCGTGATTAAGCTGCCCCACACCTAGCTTACTTCACTGGTGCCAGGTAAGGTAAACTGAGATTGCTAGGTGGAGTTTAACTGCACCCAGAAGGCATTCCAACCAGCTTAACATAGCTTGAAAACTAAATTCAGCTAAATCTGTGCAAACTGTAGGTGAACAAAGGCCTGGGTTACAAGCCTGGGCAACTGATTGGCTTCTTATGTTTAAAGAGAAGTGGATAAATAACTGGACTTGCAGGGTTGCAACTAGAACTACAGCTTATTAATGGCAAGAAAAAATTCCTAAAGGTTACCTGACGCTCTGACGTTTAAACTAATTAGACTAAAGCCTCAAAGCTTATCTACCCCTGCTACCAGTCACAGTTACTGCCCAATCAAAATAGGTCAAAGTCCAGGAATTCAGTGAATAAAATGCAACAAAAGTCCATAAAATACAAAAGTCACATAATAATGGATTTTTCCATTAAAAATACAATGTTAAAAGAGGAACTGCCTAGGTAGAGAACCACTAGAGTGTAAAGAATTTTGCTTTTGATCAAATTAGATCTTCTTTCCAATAGCAGACATGTACTCACCCAAATTAGAAATATTTAACATCTCTAAACAAGATAGGAAAAAAAAATCATATACAATTGCTACTCTGTTCATTTAAATGTTTTTCAGAGATTAAAGAACAACAGTGGTTCATGGCAAGATGGGATCCAAGTTTATGATTTCTACTCTTCAGTGTAACTAAATGCAACAATTACATTTGCAATTACAACCAATTTACATCTTAGGATCTCTCTCTTTTTATTGAAAAGAGATTGAAGAGATTAGCTAAAAAGAGATTAATTGATTCTGCTGGGATCAAGTGAAATCAGAGAACATCTGATTGCTGAACAACAATCAAGAGCACACAATCATGTTTAGGGGGGAGACTGATCTAGCCCCTTATAAAATACTCTTTTGAATTTAGGTGATTTGCAGAAAAGATCCTAATGCTGTATTGAACAACTAACTTCGCTTCAATGACATGCAAAAACAAATCATGTAAATGCCAGATAGTGTAAGACACATGATGTAAGACTACTTATGAATTCCTTCAGTTCATTCTTATTACAGACCAGGATACAGGAAGCAAATAAATAAATAAACTCAAGAATGCTAAAACCTTAGGAGATTAAAAAAAAAAGATGCCAAACAGTTGAAGCAGCAGAGCCTTCTGACAACCGAACAGCTCCTCAGGATAGTCTTCATGGAAGCATTTGTCCTTGCAGGAGGGAGTACCTTGAGCGCGGGCAAGCTGAAGCCGTCGGTGAGGTTGTGGGCCTCCTCTTCAGACACCTGCTCTTCGCTCAGCCCCAGCCCCAGCTCCTTGAAGGGGACTACACAGATGTAGTTGGTCACATTGTCGCTCTCGGAGTTTAGAGGGTAGGTTTGGCCAGAGTTAAGGGGGTTAACAAAGCAACAGTGACAATAAGCACAGGGAAAAGGCAAAAGTGCCGGGTAGGGTTTCTTATTTCTAGCAATTACATGAAAGTGCATGTTTAAGTGTACGTCTTGCAATCTTTGTCCAGCATGGCTTTTAAATGTTCACAGAAAGAGAGGACATTAACAAAGCATCCATGTCTGAAAACAAACATCCAAAAAGCAACAAAGAAAATAGAATAATGAAAAAATCTATGCATTCCTTTCAAATGAAGAATTTCTCTTAACTTTAAAGTTGAGAAGAAACAGCTCATGTCAATCTTAAAACCAGAAATTGGTTATTTAACAAATTAAAAAGTCGAATATAACACTTGCGCAGTTTTAATTTTCAAAGGTAATCCACACAATAGTCCAAAATTAGGATGGTGGGACTCCCCTGTGAGTTCTGCTTAACGATGTTTAAAATAACTGTTCTTTGACACTGCCATACTGTTATTCCAACCCCAAATTTCTCAAGGACACAACACCAAGCACAATAAGGTTTCATACAGCCAAAACTCCATTATCTTTTGTAACTTTTGGGAAGATAACTGTGCTACTGTTCTTATTGCTTTCCTATCCACCTCTGTGGTAGCGTTGGCACGCGGCGGAATAACTAGTCAGGGAAGCAGGGGGCTGTGATGCACTGTGCTCCTTAACCTGGCTGGCAAATTAGCTCAGCTAACAGCATGGCTTAGGCCCTCACCCTGCTCCTTCTGATTCCCACACTGAAAGACATTCTTCTGAATCAGCCCAGAAGGAATATGGGAATAATAACAAAAACGTAAGTACATGAGAAAAGCACTCGCAACCGTGAAGATCTTGGAGACCAGCTGTTTTGGAGACTATTGAAATCAACAGGAAACTATTAGCATTAATTATCATTAGCTCAATTTTTGCGTACTTGACAGTGATCTCCAGACAGGCAGGTTACCCTGTGAGAGCAGCAATTACTCCGTTCCCCACTGCCCGTGCCCAAACGCAGCCTGGCAAGCTCTTGTTTGGAGGACGAGAGGTGTAACACACACAGCAGCCCCGGCCTCAGCGCATCCCCAGGCACTGAGTGCCTGAACCCTGCGAAAACAACAAAACTGAGCGCATGGAGGAGATTCCAACCACACAAAGCTCTTGTCATGCATGAAGGCTTCACACTGGCACGTCATTTGTGACCGACTGTAGAAACACTTTAACTGCACAATTCCACGTGCTGAAGGGAGTGACCAGCTAGAAAAGCCGATTTGGGCTAATTCACACACAACTACCAAGATTATGACTTATTGATTACACAGCTATTTACACAGCTGTAAAGCCACCGGAATAATCTTGACAGGAACAGCAGCAAACTTATGTCTACCAACGCAGTGCAGCATACTTACTGATTATGAAAAAAAAAAATCTTTGCTATCCTGGCTCTCTCTCACAATTTATAGCTATTAATTCTTTCAATTGTTAATAATTTTCTATATTTAGAATTTCATTCTATATTCATAATTTCATGCTAGAATCATGAGATTCACGTAGGATTTGTTTTTAAAAATGCACATTGCCAACCCTCACAACTGTGGTAAAATGCTCAAAAAGCAGGAAGCAAACACCATGTGACTCAGATGCCAAAGGACAGATAAAAATATTTCATACACTAGACAGCATTTATATTAAAATAGCACTAATTTTAGGCTAACCTCATGCTTAGGAATGAGGAATGAGAAGGAAGGCTAGTTCAAGATTTCTGTGTGGGTTAAATAATTATCCAGTCACAAAACAGCATATTTCCTCTAACATAGAAACTAGTGTCATAAGAATATATTTGCTTTGCAAAAGTAAATAAAAATATTTGCAAAGCATTCAGGAAAACAAGGCCTTAATTTAATCCCTTCCTTTATGTTTTGACTTTGCAGACTCAGAGCTCTCATCTCTTGTATCCCATAAAGCTCATCGAAAAATACTTTGTTTCATCCGTTTTCTGGAAGTTACAAATTTCACCTCCTTTTACTACTAGACTTTCTACCTGCTAAATTCTCATGCGATTGAGAAGATAATAGGGATTTGCTCCAAAATAAATTTCCCACTTCGGTAGAAGAATTTTGCATAAAATAGATTTTTTGTGGCCTAGGGAAAAAAAAAAAAAAAAAAGGCCATGCTACATGTCCATCCTCTAAACAAACTTTCTCTAATTTCTCCTCCAGGGCTGGAAAGAAAGAAGCCCAGGAAGGCAGCTGTGGCCGTCACTCTGGCCTCACACAAACCATTAGCCCTGCTCAGGCAGCCTGTGGGGATGCCCAGCAGATGGAGCACATGGGATGAGGATGTTTGTCTCCTTACGAGGGAAAAGTCAGGGTAAAACCATTTAGGACCAGTTCTCTAAAAGATTAATCATCCCCCTTGTTAATCCTTCCCTGCAACAAGCAGCTTCCAGAAGTGTGCAGGTCTTAAAATGCAACCTGAGCCCAGTACATGAGGGTTTCTAAGGTTCAAAAAGAGCAGCAAAAAACATTCACGGAACAGGAACATCAAGGCTGTGTAAAGAACTGACTGTAGCTCCAGATTTTCGACGTAAAAACTCTCAGGCAGTGGTGCATCATCCAAATGGGGTCACTGGGCCAAATGAGCCCCGTGTGAGTGCTATACACCCACTGGGAATTCCCCGTGGACTCCTGCACCTCCTGTCTTTCTCCCCTCTGTTTAGTTCTACTGTTTCTACTTAAATTTGTTGAGAGAAAGAAGAACTGACCATATGCCTCTAACAGCTTGTTAAGGAATAAACTTTTAGAGAGTTTAAATATATCCCACATACACAAAGAACCACAGAATGGTTGAGGTTGGAAGGGACCTCTAGAGATCACCTAGTCCAAGCCCCTGCTCCAGCAGGGACACCCAGAGCAGTGGCACAGGGTGGCAGCCAGGCGGGTTTGGGAGATCTCCAGAGAAGGAGCCTGCACAGCCTCTCTGGGCAGCCTGTGCCAGGGCTCTGGCACCCTCACAGCAAAGCAGTTCCTGCCCACATGGAGGTGGAACTGCCTGTGCTTCAACTTGCACCCATTACCCCTTGTTCTGTCACTGGCCACCACCAAGACCATTCCCTTACTGATTTTTTTCTCCAGAACAAATACTTTTAGCCAATGTTTTCTATTAAAGCAAAAAAAATGCTATAACTGAACTTACATTACTCACATTTTTCTATGTCTTTGTGAAAACACTTTATTAACCTAAGTCACATTTGTTACCAGTTTAGAATAAAAGAAGGCAACACTACTTAATAATAACTTCTCTGTAACCAGGATAAAATATCTGTGTAGGGGATATCTAATCTCTAGCAAGAGCTAATATTATTTATCTGTAAAAAACAAGAATATTAATGCACCCACGTATACAAATCAGTACTAGTACTCTGCTTTTCTAAAGCACGTTTTCCTGTAGCGATCTAACAGGAGGGACTCATAACATCCCTAAGAAATCTGAGCTCTCTTCACAGAATTCTCACAGTGCACCAAGCTGGAAAGGACCAGCAAAAATCTCATCTGATGTCAAAAAAAAAAAAAAAAATTCACTGAAAAATTCCCAAGAATCTTTACTTAGATGCAAGAGTCAGACCTACTTGCAGAGTCCGACTTTAGATGTGGCACGCAAGGAGAGTAGATGTTTTTGTAAAAACGAAACGTCTCCACTGTATTGAGGTGGGTTGTCTACCAAATAATTCCCATTTTATGGATAAAAAATGCCACTTTTTGTAGATTTTGCTTCTTTATGAACAACTTCTGACTTAATGTATGTTCAAGCTGTCTTAGAAAATAGTTCACAAGTGAGGCTGTTAAGCCATTTGTTAAGCATATGAAATCATATGCTTAACACTTTCAGAGAATAAAAATTATCATCCCATGTTGAGCCATAAATGACTGAACTGATCTTGCTGCAAATTAAAAAGGGATATTCTGATATTTTATATATGAGTTTAATTTTCTATATTAGTTTAATTATTATATGTAGCAACAGACATGTCTCAGCTTAAGACCTGTATACTGTAGCCTTAAGGCAACAATTACCCTCATTACACTACAGATCAAATACCCAAATTATAAAAGTCCATTATAAAAACCTCGAAGATGAAGGAATATTTCAGGGCATGTTCCACAGCATCAGGACATATTTCACATTATCATCCTTCTGTGCCCTTGTACCACTTAGGGGGCCTAATCACAGACTAGGACTTTATTTTGATAACTGGACATCGCACACAAAAATGACCCCTGGAGCCAATGGCTCAGTGCTGGAGTGGCGTGACAAGTATTTATTTCATGTAACAGCATCAACTGAATACTGCCAAATGAGGAAACCCAACTGCAGCATAGAAGTTTATCTCCCATTTATATATAAATGTTTACATGAAATGCACACTCCATGGTTCAAAGCTGATTATTTGATAAAATATCTAATTTCAAATGTCAGACTCTTGGGAAAAGAAAAGCAGCCCATGTCATTAGAAGCCTGGCACAGCAGAAGAAAGCCAGCATGGATGAAATGATGCCGACAAATCCCACACTGTGGAAGGAAATGAAGATGTGAGAAGCTGTATCGTGTGAAGATCCAGTTCCACTTTCACAATCTTTGATTTTCATGCCCTAAGAGCTGTGCCCAGTCAACTGACAGAGTGTCGACATGTTGTTTCTCATCCCACATGATTCACTCTGATATTTCACGTCCTACTTAGTTGCACATTCTCAAGAAATTATTATTTCCTTATTCACTAAAGAGAAAAATGATTCAAAAGAATGAACAGTCATCAATTAAATTGGAACTAAAGCTTTCATCTTTAGTATATTAGATGTGAAGATTCAAGATTTGTTATCCTTCAGTCTAGCTGGCATTTCACACATTAAATTCCTACTGAAAGCTGTTTCAAGTAAAATCAATTCAGTGACTATCCAAGAAAGACAGTCTTTGTTTCAATGACATATTTAGAATATTTGTCTAATTTTTTTTCCTTTGATAAAAGACCTTTATTTTGCTGTGGCTGGTGTAAGTCAGTAGTAGCGCTAATGAATTCATGCCTCACAATGCTCTGAAAAAGTAAACCTCAGTTTACCTAGAGCAATTCACTAGTTCATACTTAGAGAACCTAGGGGAACTTAACTCAAAAATATATTGTGGCTTTTCGTAAAAACAGAATTTTTCAGAAAGAATTGCAGAAGTCAGAATTGGTATCTGATTTCCAGACATCTGATGGAAGTTCTTTTCCTTTAATTTATTGGCTTACTTTGTTATTAAATCTCTCCAGTTCCTCCTTCTCCTTGCTGTAGGCTAGATTTGTGGTTAACAGCCTGATGATGGACAAGGGTTTAAACCTGTCATAAATGGCAGCTGTGAATGATTTTGGTGTGAAGGAATCTCTGGCCCCTCCAGCATAACAGTAATATTGAATTGCACAAGGCAATTGAATCTGTTTGAAAGATGCTCCTTGTCCTCAGTGCCCATGTGATAAACATGATACCTGTTGAATTTTCAAGCATTTGTGATACTCAGAGCAAACTACAAATTAAGATAACCTCAAAGTAGCTACCCCTCCTCAATTATTCCAGTGAGGAGGAGGAATCCTTTACTCATCCTCCTCACATCTAACATTCCTTGTTTTCAGTTTTCATGCCCTGCATAGTAGACCCAGCCTGCATCTCAACTCACATGCTATCACTTTATTTTTTTCCATTATGTTCTGCATAAATATAATACTGTTCTTTCCATTTGTCAGAACCTATACACATGCCAGCTTCTAAATTTTTTTTTGCCATGCACTTCTGCTGCCCCTTACTACTATGACTAATGCACGATAATTTGCTATAATGGAACTTCCACCTTAAAAATCATTCAAAGATAGACATAAGTGCTAAATTACCCAAAGTAAACAAAATGTATTCTCTTCATCTCCTTAAGACCCATTCCATCAGCTCAGCTGCTACAAAATTAAATGGCAATCTAACACACACCAATATTGCTTGAACATATAACTTACAAGCTACAACAACAATCTATGCACCTTTTCATAGTCACTACTGGACTTCCTTTCTTCATGGTAGGGGAATATTTGGGAAGGCCACATTAATTGGCCCCATTTTCAGTTGTCTTCCCATGTTCTTAAACTAATTTTTGATTATTTCCAAGCTTGGTATCAGTTGTTCTTATAAACTTATTTGAAGCAGACACTCAGAATGATGCTTTCTTTCTTTATACAGAAAAAGCACCATATTTGCCTGAGCTAAAAGTGAAATCTTGAGACCAGAATGGGGATTCCTATTCCTATACATTATTACTTTGCAAACAAGCACTCATTTTCTTTAAAGCAAAACACAGGCACTCCTAGCTGCATGTGTGTGCATGAACATGTGTGTATGCACACATGCATGCACTCACATCATCCCACCATATATCCATCTACTCGCCAGGCACAATATATTAACCAAACATTATGTTTTAGGGAGACAAAACAAGTCATTTGTCATGACAGATTTTCAATGCCTGCTTTACCCACAGCTACTGTCTCCATGCATGTTGTTTTCCGGATCAGGAATAGATATATTTTCTTTTTTACTGCAATACGGGGTGAAGACGCGATTGCACATGCAGTACAATAAACAGAGAAAAGCATCTTGAAATACTAATGCCATAAAAGGAAGTCTGCAATTCAGTGAAGGATGCTTCATGAAACTTAATCTGAACAAAGTATTCTAGTCTGATTCACTTGTAAATGTGCTCTTCGGCTAATTGATACAGTCAAAGCTCCATCCAGCTTGTCTGAAACAGAAAATCAGCTTACCTTTGGACTTGAGGTGACAAGTGCAAGGTCTTACAGTTCAGAGGAGATGTACAGTTCAGTGGTGCAAGGGAAAAAGATGCCTGAGAGGAATTATAAAACAAAACCTTAAAGGACTCTGAACCACATATCAGTGCGCATGCCAAAGGCCCAGGCATCAGTGACTGGGAAAGTTTTATCAGTACAGCGAACCTTATGTCACAATGTACAGTACTGAAAAGAGAATAATTTCAAGAATGTTTCAAACCATGCACAAGGCACAAAGTTACCATGCTGTTCCCTGATCACTTTTCCTGATCTCTTGCATAGATGTAATTAGATACTGCACTTTTCAAGCCATTCAAACTCCAAACATTGGCAAAACTACAGAGAGGTAATATTACTCGAATAGCTGAAGTGGTGCTTTTTTACAGAAAGGATATTTTTTCAGCATGTACAGAGTAGCCAGTCTTGAAGCTCGAAAGTTGGCTCTGACGGATCGATAAACAGCTTTCCGGAGACCAATGAGATGCTGGCTAGGATGCTGTCCAGCTTTATTAAATGGGCAAGCGGCACTGACCCTGTCAAGCAAACTTGAAAAGTAAAATGTGATACAACTGTACAGATGTCCTAAAGTATTTTTAAAAGACAGTACATCAGCTTTCATATTCCATTATAAAACTTTTTCAAAATGGCTCAGTAAACATATGAGCAAAATAATTCTTTCACAAGAAAAATAAATTTAATCAAAAATTTAGAATAGAGGCTTGGACTCCTCATTAGAGGATCCGATTCTATACTCATCTGGACATTTTTGTTCTCCCAAGTTCTCAAAAAAATACACAAAAGTCAGTGGGGCCATAACATTATTTCTGATACAAAACTATCTCAGGCCCACTGTAAGCTTTCCAAGTTTTAACCTAGAGATACTTAACACGCACCTCTATATGCAACTTAAACTTTTTGCTATATAAATCATTTTTGCAAAAAAAAAAGAAAAGAAAGTGCAAGTACTTACTGTTATTTGTGCAAAACATTATTTTCTCTCAACTTTCTCCCTCCTAAATTTTACTGGCATTACATACAAAAAAACAACATCCAGTTATCTCTACCCATCTAAAGAATGACTTCCAGCTAAGGCTGAGGGACTGACAACAGCTTTGGTGGACTCTCCTTGCTGGCACCACTTCTACTCAAACAGACATGGTGTGGGTAAGAGGACTGACGAATTGCCTGGGGAGGAGCCGCCTGCTCCGGCTGCCACATTTGCTGGCATGAGATAAGGATGAGACTTTGTGTCTTCAGGCACCGAAAAAAAATAAATAAAAGAAGAAAGAAAAAAAAAAGGAAAAAAGAAAAAAGAGAAAACAAAAAATGAAAAGCCTTCTTCCATCTGACTGGAGAGCTGACTAGGCCAGCAGAGCTGACACTGCTGGAGAGCTGCTCCTACTGCACAGATTCAGCTTGACCGTGTTGTGCATTGACTGGGAGGGCGAAGAGCTTATGGCCTCCCACTGCCGAGGAGGAAAAGCAGTGCAGCCCACCCAGAGAGCAAGCCTGGGCCTCTATCAGAGTATCAGGTAGCTTAGTGCAAAGGAGGATTATGCCAATAGCTACACACTAAATATACAATTTACAATATCCCCATAATACATTAAAATATCATCAGATCATATTAAAATACAAAAGTGATATTGAAATAATTTACATAATGTTTCATAAACATAGAATATTTTAATATATATACAAAAAAACAAACGTTGTTAATTTAAGTCTCTAAAGTTAACAATATTAAGGCGCTAGTCATGCCATAAGTTTCAATTGGGAACACAGCATGTACGTGTCAACCTCTAATATTTCCTAGCTTTAGAAGCTAACTAACAGTTGCAAAAGTTCAAGCATGGACTGACATGTCAGTTTGTAGACACAGGTTCTCGGTGAACATCAGAAGCAGGTCTGAAGAAGAAAAGTAAAACTGTTCTACCATGAAAGAGAGAAAGCAATCTCTGTTCTGCTACAGCAATACAGGCATTTCCAGTTCCTCTACAGAACAAATACTGCACAACTCACACACGTATATAATGCCAGTACTTAGCAAAACAATTTGTTTTGCTTCTGGGAAGGTTTGCTTCAGTGCTATTTATAAAATACTTCTTTATTCCAGTTTCATTAAATTAATGTAATATGGTGTAAGTTGCTGTGTGTAGACATGCCACATCCCTCCTAATATTTCTTCTATCTTCTATTTACTGTAACTGGCTTTACCAAACGTTACCAGCATTGCGCATAACACACAAAATAGGAAGAAGCAATCTTTCTATTTTACTAAAATACTGCCTTTTCCTTTTTACCGCTTTCTGCTTATTGCCTCATGACGCATCTCGGCCGCTTTCCTTCCGCAGCAGCAAGCAACTCCCCCTGGTCGGCCGGAGGGAGCTCGGGGGCGGCCTGCGCCAGGGCCCCCCTGCGCGGCGCAGGGCTGCGGAACCGGCGCCGCGGCTCCCGCCGAGCGCCCGGGCCCCTCTGCCGGCCCAGCTTGGTTGCAGACAACCCCTCCGAGACAACGGCAGAGCCAGGCAGTACTGAAGGCCCATGTGGAACTGGAATAGTCGGTTGCTTTGGACAGCAACTGAGGAAAAAGAGGCCAGAAGTGGCTCCTGGTTTCCTTTCTAAGCGGCTGCTGTGATTTCTGGGGGTGGAAGGGGAAGATGTGAAGGCAAAATGTTGTTGTCAGGGGTTGAACAAAGGAGAATTGACCAAAATCTTATTGAGAATAATTTACCATTTACAGACAGTCAAATATCAATTAACCAGGGGCAAAGGGTGGAGAATACAGCAAAGCCATAGATCTTTTAAAGAATGCATAAGTTAGGCTACAAGAACGTAGCAATGGACTGTGCAGTGGAGAGAACAAACTGCTGTGGGATGTAGGCAGAGAGCGTTAGACCAGATCTTGCCCAGAGTTGTGATAAAAAGAGTTTAGTGTGAGCACTACTAACCTATTTCTGGACTCAGGGTATTTAAATGTCAGCTGAGGTATCTTTCCATTCATCACCCGGCTTACGCAGAGTCCAGATCACGCAGAGTTACCAGCATATTAAAAGAGCAGTGTGCATATCCGTGAGCAGTACTCTGCTACCTGCTTGAAATCCCACACAAACGTCCTTCCTAAAACGGTATAAGATGATACTCCAACTCTTCAGGCACCACCATTTCCAGTGCCACACGACACTCTCTGAATAGCCATGAGAACTCTGACACGGTGATTACTGGAGACACACTAAACTTTGCTCTGCTGAGATATACTGTAGCAAAAATCTGGAAGGAAACACTGAACAACTACCTTTTTGGATGACACATGAAGTGTTACCTCATGCAAAGAATTCCTAGTCCTGCACAGCCACATCTCTTACATATCTGGATGGAGAAAAGGCTTCACTGGACTTAGAACTTCGCCCACACAAAACCAGATCAAAACCTGTGGAGCCTTCTTCATGTTGGACGATTATTCCAATGCAGAGGCTGGCACAGTTGGACTTCTCTCACTCCATCCATACTCCACAATCTCTTGAAAAGCTTGCCAGAGTCTTAAATAAAGGGGCTACTAGATCAAGCACCAGCTCATAGACAGTCTGTTTTTTGTTAATCTGTTATCTGAGATATGTTGTAAACGAACAAGGAACTAGCCATTTAGACACTGACCACAAGTTCATTTGCTTAAACCTAGGAAAAAATCCAAATATTTTTCTCATCTGTAATTTGGACAAGCCCTAACAATAATTTCGTTGAAGAATCTGTTTGCAAAGATAAGACTGACTATTGCTTAACTATATGCTTCCTCAGCAAAAAAAAAAAAAACACAGCAAGGCAGACTTAAGACATGCTTACACATTCCAAAGGAAGAATAAAACATTTCTTCAGAAAAGCCTAATGAAGGTATCTCAAGCTAGAAAATTCATTCAAAATATGAAGTCCACAGTTTCCAGCCTGCATGCAACAACATGTGCTGAAGAGCAGGAGAGTTGCTCTGGCATGAACAAAAAATTCTCTTGGTGCACACAGGGGAAATTTCATTGTTTTCAGAGAGAAGCCAACTGGATTTTAGTTACTGGCATTTCTCATCTCCTTTAACCTCAGGTCTAACTGGCTCCAGCATTTTTCTCACAAGAACTTGCTCCGAGGGAAAAGGACACCTGGCAGCGAGACTGCACACAAGTGGGGCTGCTGCTGCCTGTAGGATCAGTGCACACGCTGGGCACGTCCCAGTGTCTACAACACAGCGAACATGCAGCTAGCCACAAGGGCTCAATACCTAGGGACACTCTCCTATCCTGCAAGTGCAGAGAGGCAAATTCAACAGCAAAAAACTGAAGGTTCTGAATATCTCAATAATTGTACGCAAGCAAAATAAGTGTTTAAAATTTCTCTAAGGGGGAAATGACCTTTCATGGTCTGCTCACTGAGCTCTCATTACTTCAGACTATTATGTGTTAAACAAATAAAACTGGTTTTCATGTTATATACTAAAATATGAATTAGTACTTACAGGTCAGTTTATTTACATTGACTTGATAAGTTACTAAAATAAACAGGTCCTGAAAAATGCTAACTAACTTGGTTCAGAGTCCATTTCACTCATTTATTTCACCAACAGCGCTGGAGAAGACTTTCAAAAGGGTTAGTTGCCCAAGTCAGATAATTTTGGTAGACTTAATTCTCCCCCAGGATGCACCGTTTGAACACCTTATATGTTGATGAATATAACAATGGTAATTACACAATTCCACAAAAGTGAAAAGCTTTAAGTATTGTGTTTCTCAGTAATTCCCTTCACTATATGTAACAGCACCATTTTAGAAGACATCTGGCTTGAATGGATCTGTGTATTAAAGCGAAATATAGACTCACAGGGTAAATCCTCTGGAAATGACTTCAGTCTCTTGAATGAGTCGCAGAGCTTTCCTCACAAGGTTAGTAAAAGCTCGGCTATTTGCCACGGTTTCCTCCAGCTGAAGGCAGTGCTTCCGCAGGGACATCTGCAGCGTGGCCGTCCTCCACGTGCCCCACACCCGTAGGGTGCCATAGACGAGCAGCACCGGTCCCCACAGCAGCCACAACGAGTCCTCCCACCACGAAGGAAGCACAAGCAGTGCACTTACAAAGGCGAGCAACAGGGAGACATCCCTGCAGAGAGAGAAAGCAGCATCACCCACACGTTCCTGAGGCTGGGCAAGTGGGAAAAACATCAAGCATTTCTGTACAGCACTTGAGATTTTAATATGGGGCTCTCAGGCAGGTTCTGAAGGGAGCTGTAAATATCAAAAACACCACCTAAGTGGCAGATTTAGATATAAAATGCATGACATTATTGGTCAGTACACATTACATTACAGTTGTTTTTCTTTTTTCCACCATTTTGACGGGTCAGTTTATACACACGACTTTAAAAGAAAAGTCCCTACTCAGCATTTTAAGCAAGGGTGGATAGAAACTGGAATATCCGTATTTCCAGGTTCAAGAGGACAGTAGCAAAGGGCATGTTTCTTTTGGGTAATGAAATCCTCAAGTAATGACAGATTCATCTTTTTCCAGATTCTGACTCATTTAACTTTGACACCAACATATCACTAGTTTTTATCCATGTTTTAAGAAAGACATCTTCATTAATCATTCTAAATAACTTGCTGGCTTTTAAAAATCCTGAACAAACAAGAGTCACTACAGTCTCTTATCAACTTTTTCTCAAGGGCATTTTTGAAACTTCATAAAACTTTTATTTTCCTTTAGAAAGATACAATAACAATGGATGATTGATAGAAAATAATCTGTGCTTTATACCTAGTATTATAACAGCAATTCTGTAAAACTACAATTATTACAGTCTTGGCAAAAAATGAATGGGGCAGGGGCTTCAAGGTGTGAAAGAGTATTATTTAAAATATTTTTAATAGAAAAATCTTCTTTTTTTTCACCCTTTAAAGCTGTGTATCCTATATCCTTGCTCTTGAAAATATCTACAAAGAACATTTCCACATTTCCAAATCAAAAAAATGACTGCTAGACTTTAAGATTCTGCATACTTTTGTAGGCATATTTTGATATGCTTTACAAGAATTAACTCTTCACTGGTACTCATCAGTTGCAGTAGAAGTTCAAGGTTAAAACATTCCAAAGATGGAATAAACTTTAGAAAGGACAGACACAGTATTAAGAGAAAAATGCTATAAACGAAATCTTCTCTAGGCAAGAAAGAACCTTTCAATTGTATGGCATGCACATTTTTCCACAAATTATTTCGTATATTTTAAGAAAAAAATCATAAAAATGAAGGACTGGCATGGGCTTAAAAGATCAATTGGTCCAATTTCAGCTTTGAGACAGATTTCAGTTAATCTAGACCATCACAGACAAACTGAAGAAAAGTAGAAAATGAAGATCCCCTAAGCCACCTAGTTAGCTATGCCAGTGCTTAACTACCTTCATGGTGAAGATTTCCCCCAAGTCTAATGCGAATCACTGGCAAATGAAGCCAATTCTTTTTTCCTCATATCCTTTCCTTTTGGCCACAGAATGGATAATGCCTCATCACCACCCTCTTATTAATTACCTTCTGCGCATCATAAGATGTTCCTTCCCTTCCTCGGCCTTCTGGCCAGACAATCCTAACTCACTCAAACATTTCCCCAAAGACTCTAATTTCCAAATCCCTTATTCTTATTGCTCTGTTTGGCCTCCGTGTAAACTACCTAAGCCTCGCAGCATGTGGCATCCAAAAACAGATGCTTGAGCCTGGCAGGGAAGCAGACAGAGAAGTATAATCCTGTGTTTGCATATAACAAGGATTCCAGCATGAGATTTCCCATTTTTGGAATAATTTCCCATCTCATTCAATTTCTGTTCTACTATAAAGGGCAGATCCTTTTCTGAAGCGCTACTCGCTATTCCATTACTCCCCACTTTGCGTTTGTTAATTTAATTCCTCCTTCTGAAGCACAGCACTACACACTTGTCTTTATTGACTTTCCTGTTGATTTCAGAGTCACTCTCCAATTTGTCATCCTTCTGAATCTGCTAAAACGCGTGAAAATTTGGTGACATCTGTAAACTGAGTCATAAAATTCTCTAAGTGTGCTTAAGCAGTTAATGAAACAATGAATAGTGTGAGGACCAGCACAAACCACCTCCCTATTGACTCCTGTCTGTTCCTGAGCAAGTCACTCTGCCAAGACCACCCACCACCCTTCTTACGTCTGCAATACAGGAAATAGTTGTTTAGACACTGCTGCAGTGAAATCCCTGAGCATTTTAGGGTGAATTTCACTAGGCTCTAATAACTTTAATGTATCTTATTCCAATGTTTAGTCTGTTCTGGCATTCTACAGCTGTGAAAATGAATTGCTGCAAACACAGTTAACACGTCTTATAAGGACCACAGCTAAGACGACACTGAATATTAAATATTTGAATCACTGTGATTTACTATTCTTCTTCACACAGTATTATGAGCTCTATTCCTCATATTTCTATGTAATCACCTTCATCCAAATTCCAGTGCAGAGAACAAAAGTGCTCAGTGACATTAAGAGGACACAGAGACAGCAAGACTGATACCTGATATTTCTGCCTCCCTTCTTTGTTGTTAAGGGTTTTAAGTTATTAGAGCTAACTTAGCAAATTCCATTTGATTACTGCAGCAGACTTTTAGTTATATAATCAAGCTAATAAAAAAAACGTGATTTGAGATAGATACCATTGATACTATTAGACCTCCTCCTGTATTCTAGAGCAAGGAAAGCAAAATCGCTTCTCGTTTTCCCTTTGCATCTGTTAAACTCTTCTGTACCAATATTCACATTTCCCATTGCTGTTCTTTCTTGAACCAAACTTTCTATTCTAGTGTTCCAATCCTGAGATATTCAGATATAGGTGTGACTAACTGTTAACAGACCTATAAATGAATCTTGCAACAAAAACACAGATGGTAAATCCCTTTTATGCTACTATATATACTACTATACTCATACACTGTCACTGTGTGTGCGTGTGTTTGTGTATGTACAGGATGTAGGTACTCTAATCATACTGGTCACTATAATATTACACAAATAGATTAAAATGGAATGTGGAAGATGATCACTACCCAGGTGGAGGTTACACTGAGACTTCCTCTTACTCAGAAAACTAAGAGAAGCTCACTTAGCGAATTATTAAACAATGTTAAATAATTTAGTACAAATTCAGTCAGATACTTTTTAGCTCAGCAGTGGAGTATCCACTTCCAAATCCCCACTGCACAGCTTTTGAAACTACATCAGCCATGTTACTTTTTCCTTCATGAGGGTTTGCAGGTATCCATTCATGTTCATGTAGCTACCTTAGATTAAAACCTACTCTTTCAACACAATGTCCAAGGAAAAAGCATACTTATCCAAAATTCAGGATTAATGAACCAGAGTGAAATCAAGACTCAGAGACCTTAGACAAAAACAGTTACTTTCTTGTGGCATTTTATACCAAGAACACAATCAGTTTTCTTGCTTCTCAGTGAATATAGTCATACGCATGTTATCCACAGTACCAAATATTAGGAGTTGCTAGGGAGCGCAGTGTTGGAAGCTGTCCATTTTCCTGTTGCCTGCACTGCCCTGCAGACAGGATACTGGGGTCAAGCAACTCAATCAGTTCCACATCCTCCTGCAGCAGAACTTCCTGCTGCAGGATGGTACGGAGTGTGTCACACCGAAATCCGACATCCTTAACAAAAATGGACAGGAGAAAAACAGGCGTTAATAGAGAATATGCACATTCGTAAGAAAACCACCCAGACCTTCTGTTCTTCACACAAAACTGTCTCTTCCAGAAGATTCCAGCAATATTTCAGTTACATCATAACTAGTCACCTCATTTTTTTTACTGTATCTATTGGAAGATCTGTAATAAAACTAAAATAATGTTTTCTTTTTAATATTTGCAGTACCAAAATAAAAAAAAAAAAGAGATATTACAAAAGTCAGCTGTAGCCTATTTAATAACAGCGGGGTCAATGAGCTGGACTCTAGTTCCCCATGAGGCAGTGAAGTTCTCTCCTGCACAAGTCTATGACCTTTCCCAAGGGAACTTGATTTCAAACATAAAATAACATGGGACTCTGGAGACCTCACACTTGCCAACTCAAGACAAAGTTCAGGGAGTTATTCAAGGTTCTGATGTTGTCATAAGCGTTTGCTATTTTTTCCCTATAGCTAAAGCTCTTCAAGACAAACACACAGCTTCTGAGCACAAATATACACATTAGAGAAGCCCTCTGAAACTTTAATTTGCATATTGCAGCAAACTATAATACAAAACACTTCAGTTTAAAAATATCGTAACACAAGCTAACAAACACTAAAATGTGCATCTTTGTGTCTAGTGAGATTATGGGAGGGAAAGGCAAATGTTTCTATAATACAGCTCCGTCTGATAGAAGTTGTTAACAGAAGTTTGAAATTTCACAGTACAAAATCCTCTCCAAAATTACTTATAAAAGAGTAAACTAGCTAGTTCAAGATCTAATTCCATACACTGATGTCACTGTGGATAAATTGCATTCTGTATTTACAGAAAAAGTTTTGTTTCAGAACTGCGTTCAAGAGGAAACTCAACCCTCCTCCAGTATATCCTGTGCCACTTCAGTTCCCCACTGTAGCGTGCAGCAGGAGAAATGTGTTTTCCATGCTCTTCGGTTGGGGCAGAAAGCAAGATAATACCTTTACTTCAAGGGGAAGAGTACAGTACTATTCAGTATACTGAATCTCCTCAGTAGATACTTCAGCACACTGAAGAGATTCAGAGGAAATTTTGTGTTCTTGAGATAAGGGTGAAGGATTAGCAATTAGATTTGGCAGATCTCTTGGAGAAATGGAAAGCCCTAATGTCCCATGTGGCTTGACATTTTATTTTTTTAAACTACACTGGAACACATCATTCCTATATCACAGTAGAAAAAGGCCAAACTTCCAGCTCTTTAGATTCTGGGACACTCTGACTAATATGACAAATCTAAATGAAAACAATATAAAAAGCAGGGTCAAAAAAGCTTTTGTATATCTGGGTTAGCCAGATGCTGTTTCCAAGAAAAGCAAATAGGGACTCTAGCTTCTCCACATTAATGTGTGCCATTTATCAAGTTTTGCAGAGTCACAAAGCTGGAGGCCCACTGGGAAATTCTTCAGTGAAAGAGCATCCTAATTTGGATTTGGACCATCTATGTATGATCTGACATCACCTAACATAAAGGCATACCTAGATGCTCTTACATTATAACTATTGCAAACAAGACCAGGAACCAGAAGCAGCTGGGTGCAATTTCAGGAGAATTCAGAGTAGCCTAGGCTAGAATCTGAATTGGCTAGAAAGGGGCTCCACAGAAAACAGACATAAAGGCAGCATAAAACTGTTTCTAACTACCTCATATTTCTCCTGTCACCCTTTGGGTCTACCCCCACATAGACAGACTTGTGCCCTAGAAGTTCTTGGAATAGAGAAGAAAACTTCTGGCAAAGCAGGGGGACATCGGACTGTCGTTCTGAACTGCTGAGAAAGAGTGCACAGGGAATACAGAGAACTGTTCTTCCCTCTCCCGACAGTCAAACCAGAAGGGTGTTATCTGCATAACTGCTCTGAAGCATTATAATGGAGATGTTCTAGGTGGGTTTTCATCAGTGTAAATGCAAAAGCACCGTGGAGAGCCGTGCAGAAACACAAGAGGCAGGTTAGGTTACGGGGTAGAGGAGCTACGCAAGCCTGGCACTCTGCCTGAGCTAACAAGCTGAAAGAGATGGTGAAGTAATATTCACATGAAGCTCTAGATCATTCTGTCTTGAGCTGTGTCTCCAAGGCACTGGAAGGACTGCAACACATGGACTTAACGGCTCAGGGTCTCTGCCCAGCCTTCCACTGCATGGTGCAGTTACAGTGTACACTAACTCTTCAGCTTTCAAAAATTTCTTTAATTTTTCACAATCTCTTCCACATTTTGAACTACTTTAATCTGACTACCGATATTTTTCCCTTTTTTTCTGTGAGCAATTTGCTTGGCACAATTTTCCGAAAACTACAGTAGCTCTGAAAAAAAAAGTTAATTACGTTATCTGAAAAAATAAGCAAACTTCTTAGAACCCAAATCAGCAAATATGGGCCAAGGAAGTACTCCGGGGATGAGGTACAAAG
Source organism: Nothocercus julius (assembly GCA_013398735.1). Classification (NCBI taxonomy): domain Eukaryota; kingdom Metazoa; phylum Chordata; class Aves; order Tinamiformes; family Tinamidae; genus Nothocercus; species Nothocercus julius. The sequence continues at coordinate 894,852 of VZSV01000080.1, forward strand.
GGAAAGAAGATTTCTGCATTAGGAATGGAAATTAAAAAAAAAAAAAAAAAGTAAACACTTACCAGTCGGTGAAGTATGTCATCATTTTTCTTATACTGTGGAAAAGGAAACCAACTTCTAAAGACCTCAGCTAGCTTTGACAGGATGCCTTGCTGAAGGGAACAAAAATTATTCTGATTAAAAAACAAAGCAAAATATAAATAAAAATCAAACAATTCCTTTTTTTATCCATTTGCTTCTCTTGTTAACTCAAAGACACAGGTACCTGTAAGGAAGTTTCACTTACTCTCTCTGGCCTAACTTCAGAGTGTGCTAAGGCAACATCTGCTTCCGGTCAACTTGCCTGTACATGACAATGTGAAATAAAGCTTTCATTAACCCCACCTAGTCAAAGTGTAATCATACTTCTACACAGTCAAAAATAAATACAGAGAGGATTAATCTCATCTCAGGTTGGCAACTGCTGCGCAAACTTGAAAGATTCTTTCTCTCCTTGAGGATAAAAAAACAGTGAAGTTAAATGGCTGACAGAGACCAGAGAAGAGAAGCAAAAGACCAGATGAGGAACCATCTTATCAGGTTCCTCATCTACAGAACTCCACAGCTTGAGGTAAGACTCCAGAAGATGAGCCAACAGCGGCAGGGAAGAGTGATGACAAGAACAAAATTGCCCCAAAACACCCTGTCACATAAGCAGCTCTCCATGCTCTTTCAAGCTACATCCAGGCTTTCACCTGAGCTGTACACGTAACTTTGAAAATGACTAATTAAGAGGGACTTTCTCTCCATCATCCCACATTTTACTCAAGGATCTTTCTAAATACAACCCGTGAAAGACGATAACTGAACGGATGCATGATGGTTCTGCAGTCAGTGCCAAAAAAATGATTTTTTTGATACACTGTATATCTATTTTTCTCAGACTGAGCTGAAAAGAAGTATTTTTCAAAATATTTACTTACATATGTTTTATAAATTCTAAGGCCCTATCTCTTAATCTTCGAACTGCCCATAGGCAATATTTTTTAGATTGAAATGCATACCAAACAACGGAATTGTCGAACGCTTAGGTTTTCTGGCACATTCCTTCAATAAAATAACCGATTACAAAAATTTAACCTGTAAGGGTATTTGCAGTAAATAAACATCTTCCTTTTTTCACCCTTTTTTTGTTTGTTTTTTAAAGCAAGAGAAGTATTAAACTGAAAGTTAACACGCACGGCTGTAGAGACAATCTTCCCCAGAGGAACCAACACTGAGGTTTTGAATTCTGCAATGCCAGGTCCAAATGTTTTCCAACCTCAAGTATGGAAATGCTTCCAGGGCAGCTGTGTGGGAAGACCAATACAGAGTTCTCCATCAGGGCTCCAGCTATGAGCTTAGAAATAGGAGAATGAGACAGAGCATCAGAATTATGGGGCTCTGTGTTTAGCGTTGGGGCAGGGACTGGAGGTAAAACAACCAGACTACCTGTTTGATGTCCTTTTGAAAGTAAGACAGGAGTTTGATGCTGCAAGCCAAGGCAGAATGGCTTTGAATACCACCAGAAACGATCATCCTAAAACTTTTTTGCTTCACGGAACAATTTTAAAAATAATTCATTTAGGGAACCTAGCTTGAGTTTTCCTTTGCATAGGTCTCATCTTTCTGCATACAGTTAGAATTACACACCTATGCCTGCCTAAAGTATTTTTTTAGGTCAGTGGAGAAACAAACCAATACTACAGGTTTCATAATGACAGCTCTGCTGGGTACAGAGATATCATCACGGCTTATTGAGAGAAGCTATCCCAGCAATCAACACTTCTTACATTGCAGAATAAACCCAAGGGAAGATTTCAAATGTGTTGAAGAATATACTTTCAAGAGCAGTCCTGGATAAGGTATCGCTAAATTAGAAGGCCTATTCCAGTACTAATTTCTATCATTATTATTAGTAAGAATAGGAAAAGGTAAAAACAAGATTCTTTTCCATTGCTTGAGGAAAGAGTTTGCTCTTACTCAGAGGCACCTGCCTCAGTCTGAAAAGGAAGAGAAAAATGTACCACAAACTGCACCCCAGATCATCTTCCAAGGTAGAGTCTCCTGTAAACTGGTGCAAAATAAACCAAAGTGTTCCCACTACATTTTGTAGAAAAACGGGTCTGAAGTGCAAAAAGGTCCTTGCCCTACATTTGAACAGACACTTCATTCAGAAGTATTTTCCTCTTGTTTTGGAGGTGCATTACAGAAACAGATCCTAACGTTTTCAGTTGCTCAGACATCTCAAGTTCTTAGGTTTCTCTAACAAGCATTTAACCCTACGCCACAAATATTTTTAAACTGCCACCAGCTAATTACATCAGCTCATGGAACCACTGGAAATAAAATATGGACTAATGTGCTAGTAAGAAATCTTTTGGTTTATAGCTCATGTTTTGGTTTAAAAATAAAAATCTGAGCTTGCATAAACACTCACCAGGCATGCCAGTGCTTGAAAACACAAAGCAAGACAACCTACTGTCTTGGGCTGTGAACTAGTAGTGTACAGTAACATACTGAATTATTCAGATCTTTGGAAGAGTGTCTCACAGCTTGTGTTCCCATCGGGAGTGTTACTGACAAGTAAAACAACTTTCATCACCACACAAGTCAGGTCATGTTGCTGCTGCTCCTGGTGTATTCATTTTACAGCTTTATAACACAAGTCAAGCAAATAAGCTCTCTGTACACTGGATAATAAAGGCATGCACTTTCAAATATTAAAAAAAAAAAAAAGTCCTAAGTGCCTATAGCACAGGAACTGCACATTTTAGGAATATGCACTTGAACCTAAAATAAAATACTTATGAATATTTCTGTTTTGTACAGGATGAACCTGAAATGGCAAACTAGCAGGTATCTAAAATATCATCATGTATAAAGCATCTCTCTACTCTGTACACTTCAGAAACAAGATAATACTACATATTAAATGCATATTAAGTAGCTCCCAGGATTAGGTTGGTGAGAGCCCTAGAGCCCTAGAGGGCAAAGAAATGGTCCCTCTGCCTCTCCCCACCAGGTCACCTGCACAACTACCAAGGGATGGCCCCAACAACAACCTGCAGTACCTGTCTGCAGCACCAGCTCTGATGTAGTGATTCAATATCATCACATCTAAGGTGAGATAAGATGTGACACTATAACCAATCAGAACCTTTATATAGGCACAGTAGTCTACCAAATGAGTGAAAAAGTGAAAAATATAAATGGGATGAAGTAAATACCTTAACAGTCAAGCAGAATTATTCAATTAGGTTTTAATTGCAGAAAACAGGTCTAGGAGCTCTTGCAAACACTGTTTCTGAACACCAAGAGATCACAAGATCTGGAGCATAATGTTTGCCAGTGATTGGTACAGTCACGAACACTGTACCTATCATTACCACACTAAATCATATCTCTTACTGCCTCAGAATGAAGAGTGGCATTTCATCAGTCGTCAAAACACAGTCTTGAGGCACTTTTATAGTTTTCATCTCAATGTCCATTAAGGCTATGCTTTGATTACAAAAAAGGACCCTGACAAAGATGCGCTTGAAGCTCAGTTTATGTCTGCATCTTTAATTAAACGGGAATCCTACAGGACACTGCAGCAACACTTATATCAGTCACTAGGACCCAGTCACTGAGGTCAAAACAAGATCCTTGCCTTGCCAACTCTTGTTGCATCTCACAAGATCATATCTGACCAGGGTTCCTTCTTGATTGAATACAAGTGGAGAAAACAATCTCAGCTCTTTTTAAGCAACATGGGAATACTACAGATTTCCTAATAGGAGTTTTCTTCTACCAGTCAGTTGACAGTCTGGGGAGAAAAAAAAAGAATCTTATTTATCTCTTCTGGAGCTTTTTCCAGTCAGAAAGATTCCTGCATCCAAAAGGATAGACACACAGTATAAAGGCAAGAAAAAAAAGAAAAGGTCAGCAAAAAGGATGCTCTCACTAGAGAGTTAATTACCCCTTGAGCAAAAGAATATTATTTATTATTTCAGATGCCAGAATGCTTGGGATCTAGTAGAAAACACAGAGTGATAAATGGAGCATGACAACCTAAGAAAGCCAAAACTTCCATTGGATCTGCTGCTGGTCTTAATTGCATTTACCATTAAATTTGTGAATGCCTTAAACACTTGAGATATTTTACTCTCTGGAACATAAAATAATACATATATACTGGGCATCACTCAGCGTGGAACATTCTTCCACTCCTTGTGATGATGTTATTTGAGTTACACTAAACCTCGGTCAACATCATATTATATTGGACATGTGACTCAAACCATCTGTTTCCGAGACATTTTATAATTTCAGTAGATTAGGGCAGTAAAGGGTGCAAAACGGGAAGTGATAATGGTCTCAACTAAAAATGAGGAAATGACTTATTGCAAAATTAAATGTCTTGACTGTATGTCACAGAAGTTGCAACAGAGCCTCATATTCTCCTTAATCCAATCTTCTAATATAAATGTATAGCCACCTGCCTCTCCCTCATTGCCTTTCCTTTTGAGGCACTCTACCAAATTGGAACACAGAAGCAGAAATCAAAGAACAAAATCAGACTTTCTGACATTAGAACACCAAATAAAAGTTTCAGAGTTCTCGAAGTAATACTAGAACCAACCTGGAAGAATCTATGACATTTTTCAGCTCCAAATTACACAGAGGCTTCCTTTTCTTCCTATGTATTCTTGTCTAGACTGAGATGAGACAACATGAACGTCATCCGACTATTTGTAAGAAATGGACAACCCATTTTCACACACCCTCTGCCTTCAAGTTACACAAAAAATCATGATGAATTACTTCCACAGCAGACATAAAGCCAGAGGACTTGCTCCCAACATAATAAAATTATGAGTAAAATGCTCAAGGGCAAGGGAGGGAAAAAATACTTGAGGCTTTTGAAAAATTGTAATACTACAAGAGCAGGGCTGAATAGCAGGACATACCATTGTAAAATTCAGGAGTGTTTACTACCGTGTGGTTATTTTTTAAACAGCAGCACCATAGATTCTTTTTATTCCACAGGTGATAATCACATAGGGATAATCACAGGCCTGCTCAATTTATATGCACCTTGTCTGTATCTTGTCTACAAAGTGATCTTTGATGGGAAAGCGGGGCAGGAAGGGAAGGGAGATATGGTAAACCTCCATAGCTCTGCAAGTTTCTGCAACTTTGGATCAGGTCTGTGAAGCAAAGCATCCCATCTACCTGCCCCACCAAATGATTACAAGCAAATTATGACTGATCTATCCACTCAAAAATAATCCAAAAGGACCAAAGACCACCACAAAGCATTTCATATTTTACTACCCTGTCTTTTCCAGTGGAAATGAATGCGTGATGAACCTCACATAGTCTAAACAGAGAGTGGCTAAAATGGATCGCACTGTATGAAAATGTGATGCACCAACACTACTTGGAATATTGCTGGATGAGTAAGATCCTTACTACAGCTACTAAATTTTCACTTCACAGACTGTGTACATGGGTCCTTCTATGTACACCATACTACTAAAAAAAGTCAAGAACCACACATTCTTCTCCCAGATCAGAGAAAAAAAAATCTCAGACTGATATTCCCCATATAAATTCGTACACTTCCAAATTCTGCCCCAGGAAAGATCCTACACAGAGTAGAATAGATTGCCTTGAATACCAGAAGAAATACCAGTCTTCAAGCACAAGATGTCTTTGAGAAAGAAAAATCGTATTATCGAAAACAAAAGAGAAGCAAGAAAGACACACACAAAACTGATTTCTTTTTGTCGAAATAAATCTATTGTGAATACTAGCCACTAAAGCCTGTGACTATTCCAAGGGTAATTCCTTGAAATGTCTTGAGGACCAAGTAGTGGGTAAAAATCCTGGTGGCATTATTTGAGAAAAGATCCTAATAGAAGTAGACATCAATCAGCTCAACCCAGTTGCCATGCGATCCCCTGCCACACACACACATGCAGTGTAGCCTTTCATACCATCTCACCTAATCTGGGGAAGAAATAGGACAACCTAGGGAGGGTAGAAGGTGTTGGAACAGAAGCAGGGAAGCAGCAGTCATTATGAGAGAAAAGGGGCAGTGAAACTCTAATTTGAAGGTGGCAGAAGAGGTATAAAGCAGAAATGCATGTAAGGAAAAATGATCTCTAGAAAACGTTAAAAGCCACAGTGAGCAAGAATCAAGTGGTGGGGAGAGGGGAGAAAGGTCTTTTTTGGGAGGTAACAAGTCAGTTCATGGGCGCTCGTTTTAGGTTCTTACCTGTGAGGTTCTGGGCCCCCCTACAGCCTGCAGTGGCCTGGACAGAGAAGTCTGCATGAAGGCCTCTTTTTTCCTCCTGGCTTAGCACATAGCTGGAGCATGTCCACTGAAAACACAACTCTCCACTGCGGAAGAGAAAGAGGTAGGCAGAAAAATAACTGCTCTTTGCATGCTCCATCTAGGTGCTAAGAAGACAGACTGACTACTGAATTTTCAATACATTTGTCACTTTTAGGATCAGCAAAGAGATTCTTGCAACAGCTAGGACAAAAGAGGAATTTCTTGGTCCACACTCCAGCTCCTCATGTGATTCACATGGCCTATACACTCTTAACAGAGGTAGATTATCCTTTATTTTTTAACAAGGAAAACAAAAAAAGTGTAGTTCAAAGTACATCTTAAATAGGCACACTAAGGCTGTAAGTTTTTTTTTTTAGGAATGTCTTCAGGCTCTTAATTCTCAAGGATAATTTTAATACTAAAATAATAAAAGAAAAATCCACAAGCCTACATTTAAAAAGAAACAGTCTGAGCTAATCAGCTGATGGTGCTCATCAGCTGAACTATTACATTTCCACAATCTAAGCACAGCTCTGCTATCTCATTCTGCTATCTCATTCAGATTGGTTATTTATTTATAATTCCCAGAAATCCTCATTCTTCAAATGTTTAGTCACAAAGTAAGTGGTATTTAACACCAAATGCCTGAGAAGGGCTGGGAACTATGAAGATTTTCTTCCAGAATATTACAGGTCTTGTTCACAGAGTGCCATGCTAAGATAACATAAAAATATCCAGTAAATAATATAACTTACAACTATTTAAAAATTCAATATAACATTCTCTTGCTGTCTTAGCTTACATAAATGCAGAGAAATATTTCAGACTATTCTGGCAGACTATGTTTCCAAATATATTAACAGATAAGATATGGCAACCGCTATTGTTTTTGTATAGTAACATGTTAATCTTTATCCTCTCTGATTTTTCCTATTTGTGAAATGATGCGGCTATCCTTTGGGAAGATAAATGCATGGCAGCAGGAGAGTGCTCACTTTCTGGGCAGCATGAGTGGTCCATTCCTGTTGGCCTCCTTCTTCTGCACATTGCTCTGCCTTCTGCGACACAGCTGAACATACTTCAAAATCGGTATGTCCCAAATCTTGCAGATACTGGTAGAGTGGGGAATTCTGAAAGAAAGTTAAAAAAAGAAAATGAAAAAAAAAAAAAAAAGACAAAGGTGAAGGACATTACCCGGAAAGCGCAATTATGACTGCGGCATGCAGTCACAGTCAAACTGCACTTTCACCAGTGAAGTGTCCAAGAAAACACACAATAACAAGTAAATAGCAAGAAAACAACACAATAACAGCAAAAAAAACAAAATTTGCTTTAAATACATCTCTTCAGTTTTTTCCTGACCATAATGAAATATGGTGCAATAGAGGCAATAGTGTGCAGTCAGTTAACTTTTCCTATATATATTTTCTCTAGGTGACCTGACCGAGCTGATTCTTTAGCTTATAACTTGCAGATATTTCATAAATAAACTATGTATTTGGTACTAGTTTCTATTTGAGTACAAACACCTGAGTACTTTGTACTTTGTCTAGCGAAATAAACTTTAAAACCAAAGCACTTCTCCAACTTGAACAGGTCAAGCCTCAGAGTAACCTGATTATGTACCCACAGATTGTTTTACAAGAATGAAAAAAGACAAATTAGGAAACGGCTACTGCTCTCTCCGAGGTTTGTGTTTGCTTTTCTGGCAACACAGTACCACAAGTATTTAAAAATTACTCCAAGTTGTCAGCAAAGCTCCTACTTTATGAAAGGTCCTTTACTAAAACTTGTAAGAGAAAGCATGGAATCACAAGGGAGTGCGTTTTTCGGTTTTTAGATATTTACCTACTTAAACATTCACATTTTCTTGTTTCATCTGTAGTATGTATCTAAGATTTATTTAACTGTTGTTTCTTTGCTTGCATTCACACATGTGGCAACACCTAGATAGATTTAGTGGAAAGGATATTTTTGGTATCTCTAGTTCTGCTCAGGGACCTGTGGAGACTTCTCTTTTAAGAAAATCTCTCTGCCACAAGTCTCAAATAGTGCAGGTAAGTAGGGATTCATTTTGACCTCTGAAAAAGCTTTTTTCAACAACCCACATGACAGTATACAAACACCAATGAACTGTACAGGAAAAAAACAGAGAACCACACTTTGAGAAATACAACATGACACCAACTATAAGGAAAAACAAGCTTTTCCAGCAAAAACTGCACAGTTATGGAAGTCAGACCTCCCATGCGGAGGCCTGCACACACCCTCAGCAATCCCCACTGCTCCATCGACTAGCAATTGTCACATTAACTGGCAGTAACTGCTGTTGCTCTAGTTGCAGAAAACAAGGCACAGCTACCTGGAGCGTGCAAGAACATGGCCAATCTGAAATGACTTCCTGCCATCTAATAAAACTTCGAAGCAATCGCTAATTCCAGCTGAACAAGTTAAATCACCAGTGATAGGGGGTTTTTTCTTTTTTTTTAACTAACCTCCAAAGTGCTATTTTAATCACTCTTCCCTATTTAAAGCAAACAAATGCACAGGTTTGCACGCTGTCGAATTACTCACAACAGACTCAGCATCCACTCACTGCCTGAAACTCACACATTCAATATCAACTCAAAGCTCTGCCATGCAGGTACAGACGCTCCCCTCACTTGCAATGAATATGACTGTGTAAAGCACTCGGATAGCTAAGTGACTCATTTCCTTGGGGAATTTTCTCCTCTGTGACACCTCAATCCTTTCTTTTTTTCTTTTTCTTTTTTTTTTCCCCCTCCAATACCCTTCCTCTATATTTAGGCACTTTTTCAAGTGCACACAACTCTCAAAACAATAAGCTGTTCTGGACTTTCTATTTTCTCTGTAAGAAGAGGAGTCCACTTTACCAGGATTACTTTATTAAGATGGAAAAGAAAACATAATGGACTAGACCACATTATTTCTTTTATTTAAGGCAATGTTAAATTACCTTATTAACTTCAGCAAAAGAACAGCCTGGAATACAAAATGATGTGCATAATCTTGTCTTTGCAGAATGGCTGTGGAGTCACAGCACACCTGGAACAGCTTGAACCAACCCACACTAGGGACACATAGGGCTGTACAGAGGTCGTGGTCAGAATCAGCCAGAACGATTCCCGCTTAGACAAAAACATGCAGTTAAAAACAGCAGGCGAAAAGGGAGTGTTTTCTTCAAAACCACAGTTCTGAGGCTCAGTTCTGGCAGGACTCAAAGGGAATTGCATCCAGGATCTTGGCAAACCTGCCCCTGGGAGGGCTTAGACCTCCCAGGTTCTTGCTGCAGGACTTGGCTGCCTCCCACAGCTACGCAGCAACCCCAGCTTCCCCAGTTCTCTCAGCCACATGGACATCAGTATTTCCCTGTCATTGTTAGCAGGGGTAAGACTACAGCATGAGTTTCACTGAGCAGCTCTGCATGTGCCAAGAAGCTGTGACGGGAATCACAGCAGCTGAGGTTGGAAGGGACCTCTGCAGATCATCTAGCCCAGCTCTCCTGCACGAGCAGCATCACCTAGAGCATATGACGCAGGTCATGTTCAGGCAGGTTAATATCTCCAGAGGAGGAGACTCCACAACCTCTCTGGGCAGCCTGTTCCAGTGCCCAGTTCCAGTGCCCAGTTCCAGTGCCCAGTCACCCTCACAGGAAAGAAGTTTCTCGTCATGTTCAAGCAGAATTCCTGTGTTTCGGTTTGTGCCTGTAGCCTCTTGTCCTATCACTGGGCACTGCTGAAAACAGTCTGGCCCCATCCTCCTGACACCAGCCCTTAGTATATTTGTACACACTGATAAGATCCCCCTTCAATCTTCCCTTCTCCAGGCTGAACAGGCCCAACTCCCCCAGTGTTTCCTCACAATACAGATGCTCCAGTTCCTAAGCATCTTCATAACCCTACACTCACTGGACTTGCTCCATTAACTCCACGTCCCTCTTGTACTGTGGAGCCAAAACTGGACATAGTGCTTCAGATGTGGCCTAACCAGAACTGAGGGGAGGGTGAGGATCACCTCCCTCGACCTGCAGGATATGCACACCAGGATACCACTGGCCTTGGCCACAAGGGCCCATTGCTGGCTCATGGTTAATATGTTGTTCACCAGAACTCCCAGGTCCTTCTCTGTAGAGCTGCTCTCCAGCAGGTCAACCCCCACGCTGTACTGGTGCAGGACCCTGCACTTGCCTTTGTTGAAATTCATGAAATTCCTCTCTGCCCAACCTCCAGCCTGTCTGGATCTCTCTCTGTGCCAGCTCAGGTCTCTGGTGCCACTTCTCCCAGTTCTGTAGTATCAGAGAGCTTGCTGAGGGTGCTTTCTGTCCCTTCATCCAGGTCACTGATGAATAAGTTGAAGAAGGCTGGACCCCTTGGGGACAGTGCTAGCTACAGGCCTCCAACTAGACTGCGCCGCTGATCACAACCCTCTGAGCTCTGCCAACATGCCAATTCGCAATCCACCTCACTGCCCGCTCATTTATAACCTATCAGGATGTTATGGGAGACACTGTTGAAAGCTTTGCTGAAGTCAAGACAGACAACATTCACTGCTCTCCTTTCTTCTACTCAGTCAGTCATTCCATCACAGAAGACTGTAAGATTGGTTAAGTATGATATTCCTTTGGTGAACGCATGCTGACTACTCTGGATCACCTTCTTATCCTTAGATGCTTGCAGAGACGACATCACCTTTCCAGGGCTGGAGGTAAGGCTGACTAGCTTGTAGTTTCCTGGGTCCTCCTTGCACTTGAAGACTGGCGTGACTGGCTTTCTTCCAACCCTCAGGCACCTCTTACGTTCTCCATGACCTTTCAAAGATGATGGAGAGCAGCCTAGCAACAACATCCACCAGCTCCCTCAGCACTCCCAGGTGCATCCCATTGGGACCCATGGATTTGTGGGCATCAGCTTTACCTAAATGCTAACCCAATCGTCCTCAACCAAGGCCAAGTCTTTCTTTCTCCACACTCTCTCTCTTGGCTCCATGGTCTGGGATTCTTGAAGACTAGCCTTAGCAGTCAAGATTGAAACAAAAAAGTCATTCAGTAACTCTGCCTTCTACCACCAGAGCATCTGCCCCATTCAGTAGCAGGCTCCCATCTTCCCTAGCTTTCCTTTTGCTATTGATGTATTTGAAGAGGCCCTTCTTGTGGTCCTTGACATCTCTTGACAGATTTAATTTCACGTGGGCTTTGGTCTCCCTCACCCCATCCCTGTATACTCTCACAGCATTCCTATATTCCTCCCAAGTGTCTATTTCTTCTACATTCTCTATACTTCCTTCTTCTGATTGAGTTTTGCTAGGGGCTCCTTGCTCATCAATACAGGTCTCCTGCTCCCTTTGTTTCTTACTCACAGGGGTGCACCAACCTTGGAGGAAGTGATCCATGAATATCTTTCTTGAGTCCCCCTCCTTCCAGGGTCCTAACTCAATCGGATTCCTCTAAGCAGGCCTCGGAAAAGGCCAAAACTTGCTCTCTTGAAGTCCAGGGTTGCAATCTGACTTTTTGTCCTGCTTCTTCCTCAGAGGTTCCTGCTTTCCACCATTTCACAGCCACTGCAGCCAACCTTCACATCTCCAGCCAGTCCTTCCTTGTTTGTCACTACAAGGTCCAGCAGTACACCTCTCCTCGCTGGCTCCTCCATCACCCATATCTGCAAGCTACCATGAATGTTCTGCAGGAACCTCCTGGACTGTTTGTGCCTGTCTATGTTGTCTTTCCAGCAGATATCAGGGTGGTTGAAGTCCCCGCCATGAGAATCAGGGCTTGTGATCACAAGGCTACTTCCAGCTGTCTGTAGAAGGCCTCACTCTTCCTGATTAGGTGGCTTGTACACCCATAGCACTGTCTCCCATGTTAGTCCGCCCTTCCAGAGCCCTGGCACAGGCTGCCCAGAGAGGCTGTGCAGGCTCCTTCTCTGGAGATCTCCCAAACCCGCCTGGCTGCCACCCTGTGTCACTGCTCTGGGTGTCCCTGCTGGAGCAGGGGCTTGGACCAAATGATCTCTAGAGGTCCCTTCCAACCTCAACCGTTCTGTCATTCTGTGATTGAATCCTTACCCATAAGCTCCTGACTCGCTTCACATCCTGTCCTAGGCACAGCTCAATACATGCCAATGCTCTCCACATAAAGGCTATCTCTGCCACTTTGCCTTCCTGGCCTGAGCGAGGAATCTCAAAAACAGTTTGTGTGTTGGAAAACAAACCAAAAAGTTTTAAGCCTCTTCCACCTCAGTAATCTGGAAATTCTGCTTTTGCTTTTTTTGCTATCTCCAGTTAATGAGTGTTATCTTGATCACACTTGTTACAAGTAAAGCCAGCATCATTTGACATGACTAGCCTTGTCTTTATTGGTACATACATAAACACAGGCAGCTGGCAAAATAACTCAAATACACAAAGGAATTTTTCCACTCTCATCTCTGGGTGAAAAGCCCTGCTTTTGAGGCATGTGTATTCTGCTTTAGTTACAACGGAAAGGCTACAAAGAAAATATCTTGTCACTCAAATAATGCTAGAGAAGCTGGTGTCAGTAACAGCTGTTTGCTGTTTGTGAAAATAGCATAAAATAATTTCTCCTTTCGGGTCACTGCAGAAAGCACAAGCAGCTGCTGCCTCATCACTCAGGTTCTTAAGGTCCTGCTAAAATTCTCCAAGGTCAGTACAGCTGCTGAGCCTCATCAAGGGGTGCAAGCAAGCACCAACCAACCATCAAGAAACAGGACCTAGGTGTTGGTTATCGATCCAAAACCATGGCAGAGCAAATCCTCAGTATGCAAAGCAATCTCCTTGCATTCCAGGAGAAAGAAAAAAAAAACATTTATTCTAAAGCTGTGAGGTCACATCAAATGTGCAGGTTACAGAAGGGAATGCTCCATAAGGAGATTTTTTTTTTTTTTTTTAAAGCTAACCAAGAAAACTGGACAAATGCTATTTAGATTGATACTACTTCCCACAGAGCAATAGAAGAAGAGAGAGTGGAAGAAAGTGTGAGAGTCCATCCGCTAAGGACAGAGAGAACTAGATCAAGCTCCATATGATGTATTTGCTAAGTGAAACATCACATACATATAATTTTTTCCTCTTACTGGGTTTCTGGCAACATCAAAACATTGCAACTAACTGTAATTAGTGCATTTTCCACTGTAAGGAAATATTCTAAAATGCACTGTCTCCTTGAAAGCTAATGAAACTTCAGCCCTCAGCTATGATAAATGATTTTATTAGCTCTCTACCATGTTACCTTGTAATCAGGGTAAAATACAGGCACTCTACTAGATTTTACATAAATTCCTTTTGATTAACTTTATAGAGTCTCCATTTTGGATAGATTTGCAATTTTTATTACTGCTGGGAACTGGAAATCAGTTTTCTGATTATTAGCTGGAAGACAGTAATAGATTAAAATTTAACTCAAATGGCTATCACATGTTCCTTCAAACAGATAAGCATCTTCCTTGAGTTGCTCGGGAAGTGTTCCAGCATCCAGCTTTACACTTTGCTCATTCACAAAGCTTGATTATACTCCTCTGCTATGAGAAGTATCACTGATGGCATGCATTAGCTTATATACACACACTCTTTATTTTATTTATATATATTATACTGCTTGATATTAAATGCTGCTGACAAGCCCATCACTTGCAAAGCTGTATGGTCTGTATAACTCACAAAGCAGTTCTCCAACAGTCTACAGCAAATTTGTCCTGTGACATATTTGAAATAGGCAATAGTAGAAAAAAAGGGCATTTTTTTTAGTTAAAAAAGCATAGATTTTCTGTGATCATTTACACAAAATCTGCAATCATATCAAAAAATAAAATTATTAATCATGTAACTTTGCAATTAGAATATGATCCCATCACAAAGATGCTATCCAACGCACTGCTTGTTTTAATATAAGAGACAAAAGTATTTTACTTAATGCTTGCACAACATTTTCAACCTTACAAGCCTTTTAAAGCCGTAATTAAATCTCATAACGTGTCTCCTGTCCCACAAATTTAGTTTTGAATTTCTTACATCCTTAGCAAAACTTCTCACTCCCAACTGCCTTTCCCCCCACAAAAACATCACAGACCTATTCTCACATTTCAACTGTGAGAAAAAATCCTTAGCTTTTTTTCATCAGGATTGTCAGGCTCATCTGTTTTCACCTGCAAATGCCATGCTAACATTAAGTAATCTGCTCCCTAGCTAGGGTAAATGAGAAAGATCAGCTAGTTTTATTCCTAATTGTCCTTGTCTGAATTTCACACATTACTACTTTTTTTTTTTTTTGACAGTCCAAGAGCCAAGCATTACATATACAATCAGGCATATTTTTTATTAAGTGGCTTGTGAGATTTGTGTGCTGGAAATGGAAAATAACTTCAGGACAACTAAATGGTAAAAATAAATAAATAAAAAAAAACTATTATACCTCTGTGCATGCCTTACCAATTAGAAAAGACAAATCTCATTAATAAGCTAACCATTAGCCTAAGGTATAGTGAGTACTTTGGTATACTGATCAGGAACTTACTTTCTGAAAATTTAAATAATTAGTTTTTTTATTTTTTTTCTGGGGACCCATCAAAACCACCAACAAAAAAAGCACTCATCTTTCCATGTTACTTCACTACCACTAGTCATGCTGCAAAGCCATTCAGTTGTAACTAAACACATATAGTATAGGTTTAGATAAACTCCCATTTCCAAAACTCAAGAAAGAAGCCCCTTCCTTCCTTATCCTAGGATTAAAGGACAGCCCACTGAAATTAGCTTTGCTCCTTATCCCTTCCCCAGTGCTTACGTTTAATGCTGGTTATCAACACAGAACTGACTGGGTTAAAAAAAAAAAAGAAAATAAAGAAAAACAGAACAAAATAGAACTCCTACACCTGAACTGAACAACAAATGTCTTGTTTGTAACTCCAACCAAGCCTACCATTAAAAAAAAAAGATTAAAAAACAAACAAACAAACAAAAAAAAAACCCAAGCCAAATACTAAAAGGAAAAGCTACCAGCACATACATGACAAGCTCCAGTGCTACATGACGGGGGGAGGGTTATGACAGAGAACACCTCAATTTCAGGAAGAGCTCACTTTTGATTGCTGCCTGCTTAAATATTTAAATCCACGGCAGCCTCTCAAGCACAGAGATTTGCACTTTAATATTTGAGGTGTTTTATGTATATGTATATGTATATGTATATTAGGAGAAAAACCTTTGTAACCACAAGTAAGATGAAAACACTGCATGCTTTGGTAGCAGCTCCAAACCAAGCCACACCCCAAGTGTTTTTGCTGCTGCATCATGAAGTGAATGACGCAGGATTTTCCTTTAGAGGTGGGCGCTTCCCACACCCAACTTTCCTTACTATCACCAAATTTATTACCTTGCAAACCCTGCTGTAGTTTCCAGCCACAGCTAACTGAGAAAATCAACTGAAAAGGAGGTATTTAATGCTCCTGCACTCAATAAGAGGTTTAAGGAGCTCTTCTTAAAACACTGATAACACTGTTTTTTGTTTTTTTTTTTTTCCAAGCTGATGGTGCTAATGTGCCAAGAATACCATGCAAGCTTAAATTGCCTCTAAAATAGCGACAAGTTATTAATTCTCAGCCTAAAAAAAAAAAAGGGCATTTTTACCATAGTGACAGCAAAGGCTAAAATGAGCTTAATAGGTGGCTAAACTCAGAACAAAATAAGCACTATGGAAACCTTCCTCTCTCTCCCTCAAAAATCTTAAAAAGATTTTTAAAAGTGGGGGCAAAACTTACGGAGAGAGCGATCTTTGTCTCCTGGAAGAGGGCATTCCACTTGTCTCTCCTGTGCTGCTGCCAGGCATCCGAGAGCACCTCTGCCACCTCCCCATTTCTCTGCGCGTGGCCCTCCAGGATGGCCTCGCAGCAGCGCAGCAGCAGCAGCAGCAGCAGTCACTGTAATTGCACCCGCGCTCCCGCACAGTCGCATTTTCCTGACGGCATCGGCGCAGGCAGCCTGAAACTTCCCAGGACTGTGCGATTCCTCCTGACTAATGCGCCTTTATAACGGGGGGAAGGGAGCAAGAGGATGACAGATTGCTAAAGGCTTTTAAAAAGATACTGCTAGAAGGAATTACTGCACATCGATATTAGATGAAGCCATTAATAAGACTTTCCAGGCAAGGGTATTTACAAGCCTGGGTCATATTCTGCTGGCTGCAGCCACCTCCTCCTTGAGGTGACGGCAGTCCAGCCAATGGCCGGCATGGCTAAGATTAGAGGATGACTTAAGCCAGGGCCAGAGGCTGCTATGATTTCTGCTCTGCTTTGACCGTGATGATAGCACAGACTTGGGTTTCGCTCGTACCGGAGTACCAGGGGATTTAGAAGCAGCCTGGGAACTACTTCAAGGCCGTTAATCTATTGCTGTTCCTGTAAATCTTGTGATGCACCGCCCAGCCAAGGCTCTGAAGCTCAGCGGCAGGGAGAGCTTGGGACTATCTCCCCGTTCACAAGGGAACAGGGGAAAAAGCCGAGCAGACCTTTCTGACAAAAACAGCTGAAAAAACAAGTGTAGAAGTGGTAAACGTAACTTCTCTGGAGGTCAGATGATCAGGCACTGCTGGCCTGCCACAAAATCTGCACCTGGAGCTGTCGGTGGCAAGTCACTCACCCCACAACTCACTGCACTCCATTGATACAGAAGAAGCCCCGTTTGTTTTATACAACCTACAAACAACTCAAGGTGTTAGCCTTCATTTACATTCAAAATGCATTAATTTCATTAATTAATCCTTGGTAAACTAATCACATCTACTAAAACATTCTGGAAATCTCTTTAAAGTAACAACTCCAAGGAATTCACATTTTTATCTATCTTAAGTCATATTAATTCCGACCCCTAACGATAACAATTTGCAAGTGAATGCCCTGACCGAATTACAAAACACCCAGGAAATAAGAGACAGTCACATCATGAAGATGAAATGAAAAAGTACAGGGCATGATATTTTATTCAGGTATCTCAAGGAAGTAGGTTTTTGACTTGAATTTGTAAGAACATTAAGGCAATATTAAGACTCCCATAAATGTGACCGAAAGCGGGTAATACAGAAGAGGATTCCCAAATCAACAGTCCTCAAAGATTTACTGTAGGTCATCATGTATTCAATTTTTCTTTTTTTATATCATGTCTTTTTTTTTATATTCCTTTTTTTTTATATCATGTCTTCAAATTTTTTGTTAGGAATAATAAAGGCAATATGGGTTCACACATCTTTTAAGAATTACTGATACACAGAAATGAAGTTTAACAGAATTTTTAGCAAAAGGCCAAAATGGAGATTTTCAACAGATCCAGTTTGAAAAATATATTTCTGTAATCAAGTACAGCAATCGTTGTGAAAAACAAAACCAACTCACTACAAGTACAGAAAACAACTGTATTATATGCCAAAACGTTTAACTCGGTGATAAGCAGTGTGTTGCAAAGCACCAGGATTTGCAGCGCCAGTTGTCAGCTCTCCTGACGGACTGCACGAAGTATCGATAAAATTGTGCAAGTGATCTCGAGAGAAAGAGGACAAGTTATAGTACCACTGACCCCTTCCAGAGGAGAGGAGAAGAGTCTCGAACAACTGACAGGCAGTTTATATGATATTGCTTCTAGGTCTTCCTACACATTTTTCACTGATGAAAAAAAAAGACCATCTTTCCTCAAGAGTCTAAATGTTTATCTGCCAGCACTGACAAGGGGGACAGTCTGAAAGCAAGTCATTTTTCTAAAACTGATATATTGTTGAAGTGCTGCATTTGCTTCTTAATCTTCCTGCCAGTTTTTGTAGTTCACAGTGACACTGCGTGGTATTTTAAATATGGGTTGCAGAATCTTCGACCTTAATAGTAGGCATTTATGGCTCAGACAATATTCTTTGTATATGTTTGGACAACATGTTGCCCCAAAATGTCTGATGAGTTTATATGGTCTCCAATAACCAAAAGATTTACAGTTTTAAGCTTGTAGTTTCCTTTATTTTCTCGACAGTATCACCTGCCTTCCTGTAACATGATGGAAAGAGCTGCTGCTCCTCCCTTCTTCCTGGAGCTAGCCCATTTACGAGTCTTTCAGGGGCTTTGAGGTTACAATTCGAAGCACAGATATATCCCCAGGCAGCAGTTACATGCTCAATTTAATCGGACATTAACAGCGGCTGCTGTACCATTTTGGCGCTCTAGTGGGTAATATTTATATAGTCAAGTGGTGAGATGCAAGAAGAAGCTCATTTGCTTGGGGAAAAAGAAAAAAAAAAGAAAAAAAAATCATTTTCCCCCCTCTTAGCCAGGTTAGTTTACAGTCAAATCAGTCTTCTGGTCCAGCCCAACGCTGCCTGCAATTGGTAGCACCGGTGGAAGGGAGGGTGGGATGGAGCTGCTGAAGGGAAGGGAAGCGCAAACCCCTCTTCTGGCAGCAGCCCACGCTGAAGGCAGTCAAAGTACAGACTCAAACACAGCCTACCAAAACAACTGGTAAAGTGCAGCTTTGAAAGAAACGAGGATTTAAAAATGACTTTATTTCATCCATACATATAAAATAATAGCACTACCTCTTTATTTCACACAATATTTGGTAAGAAAAACCCAGATGAAGGAGCACTATGGATGCTATCATAGATGCTATAGACTTCAATGCCCTATTTCTGACCCTTTTTTTTCATAAATTACAACCCTTGAGACATTAACTTTCATACTACAACATTTTCACATCTGACACTTATCAAAATCACAATTTTGGGAGTCCTAAAGTTTATGGGTTTGAATGGATGTAACAATATTTTCAACACAACAAGGTTTCTGAAGTTAGGTTTTCTGGTTTAGTTTGTTTTCTTTCTTGATTTTTTTGTTTGTTTGTATCGTTAAACAAAATAATGATTCTAGTATTGCTCAGTTTGGGTGGAGGAAGCACTTAAGAAAATAAACATCACTGAGTGTTTTGATAAAAGTTAATTTTGGTTTGATAGGGTTCAAAAGAGGATGTGATAATCTCAATTTGGTGATGGAGGAGTTGAGCATCAATATTTTGAGATCAAAAAAATACCATATTTCAGATGGTTTTGGCTATTGTAGGTATGCAGAGAACACGTAATCTAAAGGATGTTTTGAACACAGCTGTTTTATGCTGGGAAACAGAAGTGCCTTTGGCTGGCATCCCTCTTAAACACTACAGAAATCCCACAGCACACTGCTAGCATATACATTCTCCAGGCCGCTCAGCACCAAGCAGGATCTTGGCTCATTACCTAAATATGCCACGAGATTAATCTTTTTGAACCTATTACATTTGCCTGCATTATAAAGTTGCCATTTATTCCTGAGGGCTTTGGTCCTGTGCCCTGTCTAAAAAGACCCCACCATTTGATGCCACCTCTGCTGACCCCACGGCGCTTTTTCTCCCTCCCTCCCTTCCTCTTGAGGATGGCACCCTGCTTGGAAAAAATTTCTCTTACTGTCTTCAGGACTGATTTCTCATGTTAATCTTTTCTACTTCAGCAAAGAAAGAACACAGATCATGTCCCTCCTAGCTAGAAAGGGTAATTCCACTTCTGTTCAGTGGTGTTCCCCGCGGGGATGGGTATATGACTGCTTGAGATAGGGCTGGCTATGAAATGCAGCACCTCACACACATTCAAAATCTTTGTTCTCACTCTGTGGGTTTCAGCTCATCTAGGGTTCATAGAACTTTGTTCAATACATTATAAAATTCTGAATTCAGACATGAGCTTTTGAATCACATTGCATCCACCCCCAGCTTATTTTATTTTTAAAATACATATTAGTATTACTTCTGAGATTTGATGCAGACAGGGAAGCAAAGGCAAACTTATTTTGGTCTTTTGGAGTTTATCTCCCATCGAAGAAACAGGAGACAAGAAATAAAGTCGGATGTTAGGAAAGATCATACATATTTTTCAGTCTGGGATTCCTACAGGGACAAAAAAAAATGAATGCTTATTTTAAAAAGTCTGGAGTCATACTGCTGATCACAGCATTTCCTGTAGATCTACAATAAAGGTAAGACTCAATACGGCCGGATACTCAGCAGCCTTTGGTGGGACCCTTCCCTAACATATGCTTCTCTTGGCACTGAGATAACCTAATAGCAGCATTAAAAACCTACCTGAAGAGCACCTGGACACAACTGTTTTTGGCAAGGTCCCAAGAACTAATTGCAAAAGACTCCAGTGAGGAAAGTTTTCTGTTCCTAAAAGATAATGCCATTTTTTATTGCAAATTTAGTGATCCCATGCTCTAAAAAAGATATAGTTCTATGAATAACAGGGACTGCGAGCAACTGGGCTTTTGCACTACCCTTCAAATCACTTACATCACTTACATACTGCTATCCTGAAAAAGCTTTCCAAGAATTAGGCTTTACCCTAGGAAAGAGAAACGATAATGATTCAGAGAAAAGAAAATAAATGCCAATTTTGCTAGGAGGTTTTTTTGCTTGACACCTATTCAGGCCTCTGATTAACCTGGATATTCAAAGCTACTGAATGATGCAATAGCTCTCTTTTGGGGGAGGAAAGGGAGAATAAAATAAGATTTGAATAACACTTTTTCATGGAGAAGCAGCAGATTATGGCATGCCTTCGGGTGGCAATCAAAAGTTATTTGTCAAATAAACTTTAGTATCTACAAGAGCAATTTTTTCTCCGTAACGAATACACTTCAAAAGATCCTTAAAATTGTTTTTCCACTGTAATGGAATTTATTTGGTTATGCACTTTGAACAGTAGGAAGAGTAAAACACTTCCTAATTATTTTTTCATCATTTAAATTATTTGGAGAGAAAAGTTTAAGACATTGGCAATGAAATTAATTCATTACCATATTTTATGTAATTTTACAAGCAAGGATTTAAATTTCACTGTTTCTGAAAGCACCCTTAAAAATCTAAGGCAACTGCAAATTCACACTGTGAGTGTCAAAAATTGTGGTTTTTTTTTTTTTTTTTTTCTGCAAGCCAGGGACTGACAAGCATTCCTGGGAAATGTTGCATTGATGAGTTTCTCCTGTAAGCACAGCATTAGACTGCACATCGCAAGGCAGGTCCAAACCCTTCCACAGGGATCATAGAGCGGGCACAGTCAGTCATGAAGACTTGCAAGAATTTGATTCCAATCACTGTCGGTGCGAACCTGAATGAAGGAGCACAGATTTAATATCATCCAAAGGAAAAAAATAAATAAATAAAATAAAATGCACATGCTCATTAAAATATAAGACAAACGACTCAGCTGGAAGTGGAAGTCGGGAGCTGAAGACACACTTAAGGAGTAGTGTTTGGATCACTGTCACCCCAGTATGCTGAAAGAATGGGCACATGAGATCAAAGCTCCTGCAAAAAGGATTTTTAATAAACCTATAAGCTTGCGAGTGGAAAACAGCAAACACAGCATCTGCATTTACAAGGAGAGAAAAGCAATGATGGATATGTCAGGCCTATGAATCTGATCAAAAGCTATCATGCTACTAAGAATAACTCCCTTGCCAAATTCAAAGGCAGAGAAAAAAAACACACCATCAAAGATCTCACCTGGGTTCACCAGGGTAGACTGTGCCAAACTCCTTTGACTTTTTTCTTTGACGAGACGGCTCATCTTTGCAGACAAGGGAAATGCAGGAAATTTATATGGACTTTTGATACTAAGCCATATGGGATTTGGATACTTTTGACAAAATTAAGAGGAAAAAAGATGGGAAGGAAACAAATATGTAGACAGCAGTGATGAGTGGGTTGGGCTGAATGAAAAACTGTTGGATCAGAAGGTTACTAATGGAGTTCCTTAGGAATCAGTGCTTCGTCAAAGCTTTTGAGTTTTTCTTAGTTACCTTTAAACCAAAAGGGCACAATAATGAAGTTTCCTGATAACACCATTTACACAGAAAAGGATTAAAAAGTCATACACAAAGAATTGCCTGCCGATAAGGCCATGCAATTTAACAGCAAACAGCAAGATACAGTGACTTAAAGAACACACAAGGACTTAAGGACATCAGACTAATGAAAACAAGTTCTCCAGTAACTTGGAAGCTGTTGGAGAAAAAGACAGAAATGAGTGGTTAGCCACTCATTTAGACATTAGAATTGAGTCGCCAGCATGAAGTCCTGAAAAAGTTGTGTGCAGCCCTAAGATGCAAGAATCAAAGCACTTCCAGTAGAGACAAGTGAAGGTATTTGTACAGGAGTCCAGCAACAACAGTGAGTGCTACACTGCTGGTCAACATAAAGATGAACTTGAACTGAGGCAGATGCAAACAAAGAACAATGATGAGAAGAAGAATATGGCAAACTTGTTTTGTAAAAGGAGACTAAAATATACTGGATGACTCAATTTAGTAAAATACTTGAAACTAGGATAAGAATGCTCTCTATAAATATACTAGGAGAGGCAAATTCCAGGGGAAGAAGGAACTATAAATGCTAATGGGCAATATTAGCAGAAGGCCAAGTGGGCATTAAGTGGCCATGAATAAATTTCAAGTGAGAAATTAGATAGCAGTTTTTAACCATCACAACAACGAAGTTCTAAAATAGCC
This sequence comes from Nothocercus julius, assembly GCA_013398735.1. NCBI lineage: Eukaryota > Metazoa > Chordata > Aves > Tinamiformes > Tinamidae > Nothocercus > Nothocercus julius. Next base: position 917,790 of record VZSV01000080.1, read on the forward strand.
TAGGAAAAAAATGATTCAGGAATCTGGCTGGTTGCAGAAGGGGCAGTTATTCAAAAATAAACAAAAACAGATACCGTGGTCCAAATTAAAAAAATACTGACTAATGCACTTCAAGTGTCATGTCAGAATATACAAAACATGGCAATTTTCCAGATGATTCTGGAATACAAGTGTTTGCACATTCACCTAATCAATTAGAAACAGAAATTACTGTACTCACTACATCTCACTACACCATTCTCTCTTCTACTACATTTAAAAACTCTTGTCAAGGATTTTAATACTCCCCCTACCCTCTCCCATGATCTTCTTTAACACCTCAAGACAGACAAGAATAAAGAATTTCACCATTCCTCCATTTTTTCCCATAATTTGCTCGATATCATAGCAGTTTTTATTTTGATTCTATGCTGGCAGATGAACAGATGCCGAGCATATCAGGGGCATTTTGGTGTCTGCTGGGTTCTGCCTCTTCCCTCCCCCTCAGTATTTTTTAGCATTTTAATTACAAGAGCAACTGGTTGCAAAATCAAACAAATGAAAGAACCAAAGTGCTGAGGATTATGGAGTCAGTGACTGAAATTCACTGAGTGCTGCAGGAATTCATTTATCAACCAAACAGCGTATGACAGCACTTCTGGACTTGTAAAACGACCGTCATTCGTTATTATTCAATCAAGATGATCTGTAACAGCTCTTAACTTCTTCAGGGTAAATACTGCTTCCCTAGGGCCGCAGGGCCGTGCTGGTGTTTGCGTGCCTTCACACGCACACATTAATATGAAAGATGCTTTGCGAGCGAGACAAATGAGTGGTCTCTAAAAGCTCATGAACCAATGACTTCTCTGATGGTACTGAACCTGTAATACAGACACCTATCATCCTAACAGCCAGGGCTTGCTGGATACGGCTGTGACCTGAGCAAGGTGCAGAAAATAACCCTGACATAGCGGTGGTGTGGAACAGGAAAGGACACTCTAGCAATGCCACATAAACCACGACAGTTCCTAGTAAGTTGCATTTTCCTGCTGTTGTTTCTGTCTGCTCTTTTTAAAACTTGTAAAGAAAAATAGCAAAGTGCTGTATGACTGAAGGAGTGAGGAAGGTAATTTGGTTCTTCACATTAACTTGTGAGATACATGCTTGTCAAAAAGTTAGGAAACATTATCGTGAAAGACAACTCCAGTTTTGGTAGCTGAATCCAACATCAATGGCATTTTCCCTACATATGTCATGCAGGACACCCAAAAGCTTCCTGCAACACATACCAGCAAATCCTCTGATCCCAAAGCCACCTCAGCTACTCATTATCATCAAACCTACCATGAAGTAATAACCTAAGTATTTCTCTAGAAAAATGTGCATACGCTATCTCCTCCTAGTGATTCTAGTGAGACCAAAAAGATAAACAGCAATTTTCGTAGTGGAAGGCTTTACTGAGCAGTAACAGAAAAACACCTCCTTCTTCCTCCCAACACTTTGCAGTGACACAGAACAAGTGCAAGATGCTGGATGCTTCTGTACAAGCCACAAAGAAAGAGCAACCTCGTCTTCTAGCATGACTGATCAGAGGGACAGCACTCATGTTCTCTGGCACGCAGGAGGAGAGGAAAGGGGGAAGGGGGAAGAAAATAAAAGGGGTCTAATACTCGAGTAGGACAATCTGTTAGAGCACGAGCTTTCATACATTTTCTTCAAAGTGGCTTTGCACACAGATTATTCACTGTCTCAAGAGTTGCCTGGCATGCTGGCACACTTCCCACATATTTGCAGTGCTTTTCCTATGTCATGAGCATCTCAACTCCTACGACAAAAGGCTAAAACTACGAGTTTTCAAAACCAAACACGATTTGTCCATTTCCTTCTTCAATTGAATCCCCATGTTGTCTCCCAGCAGAAGAGTTGTTTTTTAAGGAAACTCCAGCCAAAGTCACTGATACGAAAAACATGATTAAGCTTAGAGCAAACAAGAAGAAAATGCCCTAGAACTTCCCCAGATGTTCACAGAAATATGAATAGAAGTCAGATCATCAACAGACACCTTTCTGTGGTTTGAAGTATGTAGAAGTCTGAAGCAATGAGTCGGCATGATCTGTGCAATGAATGTATAACTAATGGAATATACATGACTAAATTTTTCACTACTGCCTATAATATTGACTGATACTTTGCTCACAAGAGCACAAAAACTCCCAGAAAAGCGCTGCTGGCAGTAGCCTAGGTCTCTGCACTGAAGACCTTCCAACACTGACCAGAGGCTGCTGAAGAGTAAGATGGGAAGCGCCTGCCCTACTGAGGCACAAAAACAGTGTAGCTGCTTCTGAAAAAACAAGCATCACAGAGGGGAAGTGTTTAGGCCCCAGAATAATAACTAAAGAAATATGTTTTAAGACTGACTACCCAAGATGTTTTTCTTCTCCTTCCTAATCCCCATCTATGGCTCATCTGTGTAAAGGAGGTTTATAACTCCTGTGTTGATAAGCAGGTTCATAACTCTGCAGGGCCTTCATCCTGCAATAGCAGCCACATTCCTGAAGATACTTTACCAGGGTACTGCAAGGTATCTGTGTTTGGATTCCCAAAACATACAGAAAAATACATGTATATAGGGATATAGTTTGGTTCCTATGCAGTGTTTTTTAAAAATTTAAGTCAAAAGGTCAATTGTGGCTAAACACAAAGCTGTAAGATAAATTTTCCCCAAATCTGTGGTGCAGACCAAAGCCAAGAATGCGCAGTACTCTCATCTGAGGCAAAGAATACCACATGCAAGGAATTTTTTCCCTCCTGGGGAAATCAGGAGTCTTATGATTATAATAATTCATTATTTTAAAACTAATCTTTCCCTCTTGCCACCTTCCTTGTCCACCTTAAAAAAAAATAAAAAAAAAAACAGACATGACTTAATGAATATATAGTTGCATACACCTTCTGCAGACCAATCTGACTTCGTCACTGGACCACAGCAATGGATTTCACATATATATAAATATTTAATCATGGTTTTAAAGTAGATGCCACAATAGCATAGCCTCATTACCCAACAGGACACGCAGTGCAACTTTAAATATTTGATGCAAATCCTGCAAGTCACATAGGTAACAGATAGATTCCATACTGGGAACACAGGTGGCTGCACACTCAAATGTACCATTTACAAGAGTTACACCGATTTAGAAACAGGGTTTAACAGCCATGCCAAAGATTTATTATCTTTGTCGCAGATCCCCCAATTCAGCAGTTAGCACAGGCCTGCGTAAACCCCGGTACACGCGTTGATGTATGAGGAGGTGCCGCTGGGTCGAGGACTTTTCACGGAAAGAGCTATTCGAGCACGACAGCCGCTACTTTCCCCAGCCTCTAGAGCCCTGCAAACCCTCTCGGGCTCTGCTCTGCCCCACCACCGCGCAGACACACGCACCAGGCCTCAAGCCGCGGCGCTTCATTTCGGAGGGAGCCGGCAGCAGGGCCTGGGCGCGCCGGGGCCGCAACGCCCGCACGGGGGATGGCGCCGGGGCCGCCTCACAAAGAGCCGCCGCCTCCCCGGCCTCCGAGGGGCTG
>VZSV01000080.1:922480-935551 GCA_013398735.1 Nothocercus julius
CCCCGCTGCGGCGCCGCTCCTCGGGGCTGCGCGCCACGAGGGGCAGGAGCAGGCGGAGGAGGAGGAAGGGGTCGTGCGCCAGGGGCGAACGGGCAAGGGACGCTGAGGAGAAAGTGGGAGAGCTTCTTGGGAAAAAGCGCGTTTGGGAGAGGCTGAAAGCGGCCGCGGGCAGGAAGAGGGAAGCTGGAAGACGGTGCCGAGGCTGTGGGGGGTGAAAAGTATCCATACGTGGGTAAGGAAAAGTGCGGGGAGCGGGATGGGGGGTTCGTGACCTGGGGGCAGCTCTGGCAGCAGTGAGGTTGAGCTACTTGCCGGCACGCAAATAAACCCTGGCTGGCCCCAGGGTCTTAACTTTATCCCTACGATCTTCCGAATATCGGCATTATTCACACTGAGCGCTTCGCTTTTGCTCTGATTGGGGCTATTTAAGCTGGTAGGCTTTCTGACATCTGCTCGGTAGCCTAGCTCCCTACTGAAAAGCTTGTCGTGTCGGGTGTGAAGGCTGCAGATGGAGCTTGAAGAGCCTGGCTTCCCTTCTGCTCCCCCTTCAGTTTAACCCCGAGGGCTGGAGCTGTCTCTCACCGGTGGTTTTAAAGTCCTTCTGGAGCACAGTATTTTGGTATTCTTATTATAGTGATCAGCATTTATGCTTTTTGTGTAGTGCGTATTCTTTGTATTTAATGCTGATGAACACACATCTACTCATTCTCTGTCTGGGAGTAGTATCCTGTCTTTGAATATGTTCTTTGCCTTAAAAGGGGAAAAACAAAAGCTTGGAGTTATGAGTTTGACATTTATTATTTGTTGCTGAAGAAAGAGCCCTTATATGTGAATCTATACAGTTATTTAATGGTGGGAGAAATATATAGCCCAAAATTGCAATTTGGTGTGACAGCAGCAATGAAAAATATGTAATGTATTTTAATGTCAAAAATGTAGCTCGAAAGAAAATAAAAATCATTGCAGGAACAGAATAAAGGGAATCAACATGACTTTTCCTATCACACTTCATTACTTTTAAGGTCTGAGAAAACGAGGCCTGGGGGGCTTAGTGTCCCTTTAACCCTCTGATATGTCAAGTCTCATTATAGTTACCCAGCTTTATCTCTCCGTATGATCTTAGAAGGTTGTTTATTCATCTCTTGCATTTGCTCTGAAGTTACCCCCAACTTTCCTGTTTTATTGCAACAAGTCATTGAACAACACGAGATTTTGAACTTCCTCTTTTCCTTTTGCAGTTTTAGTTTAAGGTGTTTTCTGAAAACTCAGTGGCTTAGAAGCCCTTGTTTTCCCTTGCACTTTAAAAGCTTCATGTCTTGTCTTCCGGGATGTCATGATTCATTCCTTTTGTTTACTTTTTAGCATTGTGACACCTGAAAAAATTAGAGCCTCTGCGTGGTGATAAAATAAAGACAAAGGCAAAAGCCATTCACAGGAAATAAATTCATGGACTCAAAATATTTTTGTTTTGTTTATTTGAGGTGTTTATCTAATGAAATTCTCCTTCTGTAACTTCTGAAAAAGTAACCATGTTTGAACTGGAGCGTCTTGGCTTGAGTTGTTCAAACTTAAGCTGCTAGAGAACTTGAGCTGTAGGATGCTGAGGACCCTTTTTCTCCGTGCAGCGCATTGGCCGCCCTCCCAGCACTCTGAATCCGCCTTCCAGACACGAGGCCATCGTTAGCTCGCTGCCTACAGGCTTGTTCAAAGCCAGACTGGTGGGTGCTTGTTTTGCACCTGCTTCCTCCCTGGGTTAGAGTGTTTTATGCCAAGAGTAGTCCCAGGAACAGTAAAGCTGCTCTTGATGTTCTGTCATATCATACCAATTAGTTGTTTTACCCTGTCCTGTCTTTTTATCGATTCATGACACCAAAAGAACATCACTTCAGGGTGGATAGCAGGGTCCTGGCAAGGGACCTCTTGGGTAGTTAGAGGCAGCCCCGCAGAGGATGTTGAATGTTGGGATGGAGGAATATCAAGTTTTGTGTGCACAACAGCCTGTGTTGCTAGTCGGAAGGACTATTGCGTTTTTATATCCTCTGGATAGCCTTTTGGTTTGGTTTCTGAAGGAAGACTGGGATAATCAGAGATCACAAACTTGCTTCCCTTTGGCCAGAACCTTTTGCCCTTGTTTTCTTGTACAGATAAGCACAACTTTTTTTATTGTTCTTTTGCCATTCCCAAGCATGGAAGTTCAAAAGAACCTCCAGAGCATGGGAATAAACTTAACAAGGTGCAATGTTTACCACAGTAAAGCATTTGACAGTGGGATTTATTGAGTAACATGGGCCAGGGAATCCAATATCCAGCGCATATTCCATCCTGTGAAGTTATTACGTATCCCAGAGAGTCAGTTTAGGCTGACTGTAAGTGCTGGTGACTCCAGCACAACCCTAGGCAAGAAGTTCCTGAAACTAATTATCCCTGTGGTTAAATAATAATTTTAAAAGCGCTATTTCTAGTTTGAACTTGTCAAAATTCAGTGTTCAGCTATGGGATCTCATTATGTCATTGCTTTTTGGCTTGAAGAGTCATCCATTATCAGAAGACTTTCACATGTAATTATATATGTTATTACCATCTCACCACTTAAATGATTGGATAGATCAAATAGAGTGAACTTTTCTGGGATCTGAGGCATGTTTTTTAGACTTAAGATACTAAGATGCTTCTTGTAGTTATTTCTTGTGTTTTTCCCAAATTTTCATTTAAGAATACCAAGATGTGACATAATATGTCAGGAACAGTCTGGCAGCTGCTGCCTACAGAAGTATTTTCAATTCCTTACCTCTTTTTATGTTTATCTCTTTTTAAATTGTAAGATTATTTACCATCTTAGCTACACACCTACACATGTATATCAGAGTTCATGTATTTATCTACAATGATCTCCAAATTCTCTTCAGTTTCTATTCTCCCTCTAAGTATAACCAACAATCCCTGTTCTTAGGTGTATGGTTCAATTGGCTACAAGGAAAAAGTTATTGCCAAAAAAACTCGCCACCCCATGCAGTTGCTGTTTCCTTGATTTTATTTATTGTTCTTCACCAAAGAAGCTTGTTTCTACTTTTCATTTAATAAAAAGTCATTCTCATGTGACTTCCAGTCATTGCTTGCACCTTTATAGTAGCAGTTGCCTCTTCCTTTGGTTCCTCCTTTGCAGGATGGGAAATTGCCCTTTCTAAAGCAGTGTATTATGTATAACTGCTTTGGATTTGCATATGAGGAATAAAATTAGGTCATGATGAACTGAGCTTCAATTCACAATTTCTATTCAGAATCTATTATTAATTTCCTCTTGCTTAGCTGCTGTGATTTTTTTTTTTATTTTTTCTTAGGTTTATCACCTGTATTTTCAGAAACTTAAAGATGTTTTGTTGAGGAAAAAGTGTTATGCATTTCTTTCTGCTGGATTTTTTTTTTCTTTTTTTTTTTTTTTAGTTTTGCTTTATAAATTGAAAGAAAAGCTCAATATATTCATTTCTGATCTGGTTATATATTACAAGTCTATATTGATACTGAGCCTTGTACTGTGCTTGTTAGTGCATTACCCCCCTCCATTCAAACTAAATGAAATTGACAATAGATTTAAAGCAGATAGTGGTATTTTTAATATACCATGCAGCTTACCTGCCTCCTCTCTCTGTTCCAATACCTTCCAGCACTGAAGTCATTTGAAAATTCTGTGAGGCTTCAGAAAACTTACTGACTCACACATTGTCAGAAGGGAATTTTTATAGTTTTGTCCATTATTCAGGTTTCCAATATCGGTATATGAGCAGTAGATTTGTTTTCTTTGTATCTGTTAATACTTCTGTGCTGTAGTTTTGAGTCTTGTATTCAGGTAGTGGTGTTATGTCATGCCTTCTCAAATTCCTTCTAATGAATGCTCGTTGAAAGGCTGATCTAGTTTGACTGGTGTCCAAAATATTTGGTGGCTCTACTATAGAGACACTTCTGAGCTACAGAGACTTCTGCTTGCAGAGTGGGACTAATATTCCGCAGGATATCATTTGCTTAGCCAATTTTTTTTATCTTCCAAATCTTCTGCAGTTTATCTCATTTGGGGATTAGGAAGGATTCCCAAGCAGACTGTCTCTCTCCTCCTGTTCAGGGACCTTTAATAACTTAATAAGATTTATTGAGCGTGGCCCTAGTCTACCACAGTGTAGTGTTTCATGATCAAACGATCAGTCTGTCCTCTGTTTTCACTGTAGAAAACAAACTCATCCTCTCTTGCAATCATATAATTGCCCAGTTGAAAAGTCAGTTGCGTTGCATGATTCTGGGCGTGCAAGAAATCTGCCTTCTGCTCCTTTGGGTGAGTGTTTGCCCAGCCAAATGGCTAGTTTTTCCCCCCAGCTAACTACTGACTTGCCATTCACGGTATGAGAAATACCTGGCTTGGGAGAGGAAGCAGAAGGCAGTGCATCCTTCACAGTACCTGATAGCTGTGCCACTACTGTCTGTGATTTTGTTATGTGTTGCTCTACCTTTGAAAGAAATACTGCTTTCCCTCTTGCAAGATGCCTCAGCAATTGCCTCTGCCAGCAGGTTTAGCTCTTGAGTCAAGGACAACTATTCTGAAGCTAAATGGAGTCAGCCTGGATACAGTTTAATGATTCGCGTCCTAGAAAAACATGGTTTTCCTGTTTCTATAGTAAAGACATTGTTTCTGGCAGCCTTCTTAAAGGAGCGGATTAGTGCTTGGGAAATGCTTGCTTCTGAGTGCATCTGCCTTTTTTTTTTTTAAAAAAAAAAAAAAAACCCAAAACACTGAGATTTCTTAAAAAAAAGAAAAACAAACAAAAGAAGCCTACAACCTCATTCTCATATTTCTAGCATAGAGATTAAGTGACAGTTGCACATCCTAAAACAAATACCACCACCACAAGTCCACTCCATCACAGGAATAGTGATTTTTTTTTAATCAATGGCCTAGGCGGTCCCTTTGCACACAAATCACCAATTCACAGGGTTCTGTGCGAATGTTCTTTGAAGTGCATTTAAAATCAGTCTTCATATGTCAAGATCATGGAGAACCCATGGAAATCTCAAATTGCTTTTCCACCATGTGCGCTGGTCGTAAATACTCTTGCGTTGTTGTAATGTCTCAGACATACCCTGAAAAAAAAAAAAAGTGCACAGAAACAGCCGGATCAAACCCTGAGTTCCTCTTGCTGTCACCATCCTGCCCTCTGCTCTCCTCAAGGTTTGTTATCTACCCTTATCAAGTGCGTCACCAGTCACAGCAGTGGTAGCTGCTCCCATGGCAGCTAGGGATGTGTTGGGAACAGTTGCACAAAAGTAACATTTTATTTTTAAAAGTACCCAAAAGTACCCACTTGCTACACATTGTCACGTGAGCCTCACACCGTAGGGCCCATTTTGCTCTATTGCTGGTGACAGACTTCAGTTTTATAGCTGGTACTGCAATCCATGTAAATAATATTTGAAAATAAGGAGCGAGAGGATTTTTAGGCTAAACATTTCCAAAGGTGGTAGGGAAAAGGACTAAACCATGCTGATGATTACCCTAGCTGGCTGTTACCTTCCTGGCTGATTACATAGTAGGCACTTAACCTTGTTTTCACTGTCCTTGTGTGTTAGAATAGTTCAGACAGCAAAACCAAGGTAATTTGCTTCTGTTTTCATTAGCATCATGCTTCAGTATCTGGGCAAGGACACACACTTTCATAAAGTTAGACAGAGTTTTTGAGAAGCAAGTTATCCTTGAAGATTTTTTCACTTTACTCCTTAATTGTGCCTATTGAAAGAAGGAATTGCTTGAAAAAAGGTGGCAGGAAAGGGGAACTTCTACTTTAAGGGGAAAATATATGCATATAAATGCTGGCATCCTCTATGCAGGTCATGTGATTTAGATGTTACAAATCTTCTATTAATACTGTGGTGCAAGGTAAAGTTGCTGTATGGGCTGACGGTAACTAAAATCTTTGTTTTCCATACTCCCTAGAAATTAAGAAGCCACCGGTGGCCCCCAAACCAAAATTTGCTATGGGGCAGAAGGCGACACCTCCACCTGTTGCACCAAAGCCTGATGTTGTACTTTCTGGTGTTATACAAGCAACAAGGAAAACTAAGCCAGCAATTGCACCAAAACCAAAGGTTCTTAAGAGCTTGTCCACTGCAGAATCTAGACCTACATCGTCTCTGAGGAAGGGCACAAAAAGCTTGGAGGAGCACAGGGGGGATTCTACTCAAACACTGGAGAACTTGAACTATAAAAATGAAGCCTCAGAAGAGAGTACTGATAACACAACATATATTCTACCAATGTCACCTTGCAAATTCGAGTGTCTTCACAAGCTTGGAAATGGGGAGAACAGTTGTAAAACTCAGATAATTTTTGAACATTTTGAAAACTTGGAGAACATCAAAGTAGGTGAACAGGCTGCCCTAGCTCTGGGCAATGGTCACAATGAAAAACTGGCAAATAGAAATCAGGTAGTTTTGAAAGCCAGCATTCTAGAAGAGAAGCTGAGAGATGCTGTAAGTCAGAGTGTCTTCCCTAACAGCAGTCCTGTGAGATACAAGTGTGCAGACAAACTTAATGGAAGGAATAGCCCCAGTTCCAAGAACAATGTTAAAATAGAGTTTATGGAACTTGCGCAGCCTTCATCTTCTTTTGAGGAGGCTAAAGGGAAGCAAGAAAATACTGACAGTAAGCTCACTGCCGCTGAGTTTGAGATGTCTGAAACTTGCCCTAGTGTGAGTGAAAATAACCACAGTTGTTCTAGTTCATTGGACCAGGAACTCTTGGAAGACAAGAATTTTAGTAGCAGTGGTATGTTTTCAGAAGAAATGTGTATGAAAGCAGACATAGAAAAGACTTTGCTTTCTTCTGAAACATGTTTAGTAGCGAGCCCCAAAATTCTTCCGATTCCTAAACCAAGAAAGCCACGCGCTGCATATCTAGTCCGTCAGGATGGCATAGACACTGCAGGTGAAGGAACAAAGGAACCTTCTACTTCAGAGAATGATTCCTTTGGGCTTTCTGATCAAAGCTTTAAAAAGCCAGCAAAAATTAACATTCTTGGTCAGAGTGTTTCTTACAACAATAATACAGAAGTACTTCATCCTGAAAAATCTGAGATAACTCAATACGTTGCAGAGAAAATGGATCAAGTGAAGGAACCTGCTGACACTGAGGAGTCAACATCACAAATTCTTTTGCCTCAGATGTCACATAAAACTTCTAATTTGGTAGAAAACATTGAATGCTCTTTAGAGAAAGACCTTAACTTAGTTAATGCCATGGATAAAATGACAGACGATGCTAGTACTCTAGATGCTGTGGATAAAAGGACAAACTTTATCAGGTGTGATGCTTTGTCCATGAGTTTGCCAAAGCAACTCAAATTAACTGGCAATCAGCATTCGCCTGCTTCCAGTAGCCTTCATGTTTCCCCACAAAAAATGGAAAATAAAGAAGTTAAAGTAAAGGATGAAAGTTCCCCCAAAATCGTCCCTAAGAAGCCACAGAGGCACAGCCTACCGGCTGCTGGACTGCTGAAAAAAGCTGCATCAGCAGAGCTTGTTGAGAAAAGCTCTTACCCCTGCAGTGAAGATAAGAAACCCAGCAGCCTTCTGGAAGGAACTCACCAAATGCACACTCCAGCCAAAGAGCAAGACCTGCTGTCTTCCTGTGACATACCCAAACGTTCTTCTGAAAAACCAGTCTGGAAGTTACCTCATCCTATTCTTCCATTTTCAGGAAACTCTGAATCATTAAAAACTGCTAATGTTGCTACAAGCTTCAACCACGCAACTGTTGTGACCAAGCCTAGAGCCAAATCTCTCTCTTCCGTGGACATGGAAAGGACAGACAAACCTTGCAAAGACCCTCAGAAGAAAAACAGTTTGAAAAAGTTCCTTAACATGAAACTGTCAGTTTGCTTAATGAAAAGTGACTTCCATAGATTTCTGTCTAAAGGCAGCCACTCAGTGGACAGTGCTATTGCTAGCCATTCACCAGGGGAAGGGCATGCAAATGGTAGCAGTCGGAATATAGCATCCATAAGCAGTGAAAGGAAAGGTAAATCTGCAAAGGCACATTCCATGGAAATAAGTAGTCCAGCCTTACAGAAGAAGAGGCAGAGAAACAGAAGTCAACCTGAGATGCGAACTCATCAAAGGATGGAGTCTTTAGATGGGCAGGTGCTTTCAGGAGAGCATTTGTCACAGACGCATTTCAATTCTTTGACAAGTAGTTGTGCTCCAGAATACGAGAATGTGCGTCACTATGAGGAAATCCCGGAGTATGAGAACCTGCCTTTTGCCCTGGGTGCTAGTAAAAACCTGTGTTTTGAGTGGCAAAGCTCCAGTAGTGTGGAAGACCAAAGCTCTGGCATATATGTGGTGGATGAGCCTTGTGAAGCTACAAGCAGGCGATCGAGGCATGGCAGGTAAGATAGAAAAAAGGGATGTTAAACTGCTCAGTTGCAGCTCTGTTGGTATTAAACATGCCTTTATTGCCTGGACGATGACTGCAGAGTCCATATCCCTTTCATTAAACATCAGTAGAACAGTCAAGTTGCTTTATATCTTTCCATGTGTGTTTGCAGTTTTGAAAACTTATTTCACTTGGTGAAGAGAGGAAGAGGCAGGAGGAAAAATGAGCTAGATTTCCACATGCCCGATAAAATTTTGTTTACTTATGCATGTGCTTTTCCAGGTTTATTTAAAGCAATTAGATATGTATTTGTGTTCAAGAATACTCAAATGGTGACAAATGTACCATCCCTTAGTCTCGGGGTGAACTGGATTAAGCATTCATAGAATACATAGTTACTAGGTTTGTGGGAGAATGTATTTGTTTTTTTAGATCAGCTGGTACAACTGGGGAAAAAAGAGGCAACCTTCAGGGTATGCAATTTCGTCATCAGGTCTTGAAAGCTCTTCTGGTGTAATAAAAGGTACTGCCTGTCTCTGAATACGTTGAAACTGAAATCTTCCTGTGCTCACAGATGCATTAAAAATAGCAGTCTCACAGTTGCAATAGAATTAGCATTAAATGAGCAGCTTTCTGTGTGATTCATACAGAGTACTACTGAAAGACAGGATTTTGGGATTCTGCAAGTAAATGGAAGCACTGCAGAACGGGAAGTGAACCTGTGGGTTTAGTTGTCTCAGAAGGCAGTGGAGATGGGTAGTATTGGTAGATTCTAAAAGTGATGGGAGTGATTCACAAATACCATATCTAAAACATGCTAAATGGAATAGGCAGAAACAGACCTTTTAGCATCTGTAATACTGTGACTGTGCATGCTGGGAAAAGGAATGGACCACAGAGAGTGGCCAGGCTTGTATGTCCTCCCTAAGTTCTGTCTGTTCGTGGTACTAAGTGAAGCATTATCCTCACCCAGTATGTCGTTATATAAATGGCGTGGTTGAGATGAGTTGCATATGGGCAAGAAGAAAAGAGATAACTTATACATAGCCATGTTTTCCATGATTTTCCAGAGAGTTCATAAGTGTCACTTGGTTCTCTGTTTGTGTGAAGCATGTGCACATTCTAAAGAATTTGAAAACTTGGCATTCTTTTGGGGAGTATGTTTTCTTTTATAGGAGAAGACAAATGTGGTAAGGGGTATCCTTCATTAATAATGACTTTAGGATTAGTGTTCTCACTGGACTGTGTTGGACTCTGATAGAAAGCATGAAGCTTTATTGTGAGAAGTAGTGTTACTAGTTACAGGCTTGTCATTGGTTTCTGTTATGTGTTATTTATGTGTTATTGATTATTTTTGTCATTGGCAGTACAGTGCTTCTTGTTTTGTTTTTCTCTTGGCAAACTTTGTGCTACTAGTTCCTGATTGTATGTGTGGTTTTTGCTTCAGCCTAAGCTTTGAGTGTCTTCTGGAGGTTTCAATGCCATTCTTTGGGTAGTCCCTTGATTTGATCTGCCTAAGGAGGGGATGACTGGGCAGGGCATGTTTGATGCATTTGTGTGATATGTGCTTATGTGTTGTGATTCTGGGTCAGGTGAATATTTGTCTTTGTTTTGGGGAAGAAAGAAAACGACATTTCCCCATATTGAAGCACAAAAGGAATAAGACCTCAGTAGTTCTCTGTGTAGTTCTATACTTTTCTTACCTGGAGGAGTGTATGACGTTTGTGGTCACTTCTCTTCACAAACCTTCCCCGGTACCTAAGTGATTTTTGCACTGTGGCACATCTGTGACTGTGGCTGCTCGTTCGTATGTTGGGTCTTCTTCCCTGGGAGAAAAAGGGGCTCCAAAGGGGCAGTGCTGTCTTAACTAGATGAGCTGCGTCGGGAACAGCACATCCAAGTTGCCTTCTGCACTCTGGTGCAGAAGGCCTAAGGGTTCTAGTCCATGTGGAGCCAAGCAGGCAGCTTCTCTGGTTTTCCCATCCCTTATTATCTTTAGTCCTTTTGAAGTCATTTTATCAATGTAAAAGATACTTAAAGAACTATATAGGAAAGGTAAGACAATGATATTTTCCTGTGCCAAGTGATACTACAAAAGAAGGCAGAGAAGTATTATTGGCATAACTACTCGTGGTATTTTCCCCAACCTGTTAGAACATATGCTTATCTTATTTTCATAGACCACAGAGCATAAAATTTCTATAATGTACTGCTAATGGCATCTCAAATGCAAATTTATTTTATAATTAAAGCCGAAGTACAAATGAGGTTGTTCTGAGAAAATCACAGAGTGATTGTTTCTGGCAGGAGAAATACTGCTGCTTGTGCAGTAGAACACAAGACTTCCCATTCCTAGAAGAGCCCAGTGGTGTATTTAGCCCATGTTGTGTCTTTCTAGAGGAAGAAATTAAATCTCATCATGTACCCAGTGCTTCTGTGGTTACTGTGAAATTTCCTTCTTATCCCAGCTAGGAAAACCCATATGCTTAAATTGAGAATACTGATAGTTTCTGACACTCTTCTCCTAAATTCATATATTCTATTAAACTCAGACACATTTTGTTTGCTCTGTCCTTCCCATAGTAATTTAAATGTAGAGTGACAGGCCTGAGTAATTAATAGTATAGGTATCAGTTGTCCTGTTTAGGTGAATATTCTGAGTAAAGGAAGTAGTGACAATACTTTGGCAGCAGATGATCCATGTATTTTTTGTACTGTAGTAACAAGAAATCTCTAGACAATTTTTAGGGCATGCTTAACTTGTCCCTATCTTGGACTACCATTTAAAATGGGTCATCAAAGTAAACACATTATTCTCTGGACACTGTAAATGGAGCGAGTGAAAAATAGATGCTATGGGATACAAAACATACAGTTGAACGTAAAAGCAGTTTTAAATGCATTATTTAGCTACAGATAAAGGGGGAAGTGCTTCTGTTTTCCTGTGAAGTGAATGGTGCAGGCCTTAAGTGAGGTGTGAAGTCTGTACTTTCTAATGGGATCAGAAACCAGGAGTTGAAATAGTCTTGCTTTGAGGTAACACCATTTTTTAGCAAGGAATATTTATGTGTGTTATCTGTCTCTCTTTAGTAACTTTTTTCTTCTTTCCCGAAGAAGACAGCAAAATCTTCTTTAAACCCAGATGTAAAGCTGAGTGTACACTCGTCAAATAATCTAAAATTACAGCGGAAAAGTCAGCCTGACCTGGAACATAAGCAGGAAGCAGAAGCTTAAACTTCTCTAGACCTTATGGGCTTCCTTTCTGCATTTGTGGGGATGATTTTGCAGGCATGAGCATTGCACTGCACAGTAAGTCTGCTCCTCCAGCCCTTCAGGGGCCAGCATGCTGCATTTACTGGCTACTTTTGACAGCGTTCCTTCAAGATCTTGCAAATAACTGCTATTTCATCTTGACCAAAGTTAGTGCTGTCTGTGTCATGACCGTTTTCCATTGCATGGCTTGTTGCAACCTATTTCTTGCTGGGATTTTTCCTTTAGCAAGCAGGGGGAGGGTGTCTCATGGACAGCAATATTTTTGAGATCTCCATATTGATTTAGTTAAATACAAGTTCCATTTTCTCCCACCCAAGCTGATTTAGGATAGCCTGTTGGCTTTCCAGAAACGAATGCCTTGATGCACAACAGCAGTGGAGTTACCAAGACCGTGTTCTGGGCGAGTCCCCAGAGGTCGATCATGTCTCTGCGAGAGCCTTTCTGTATTGACTTCAGTAGTGAAATCTCCCTGTGTGATTAAGCACTTTTCCTTGGTTCTCATCGCTCTTATCTGCACTGCCTTTTATTGGGGTTAGGGCTTCTAAGCAGCGGCACGCTGGATAAATGCGGTGCTGCTTAGCAGTTAGCTCTGCTAGGGAGGGTTTTGCAACAAGTGCATTCCTGTTCAAAAGAATTTGAGTGAAGTGCTTAATTGCTAAACTACTGCAGTATCTGAAATAGAGTTTTTAAACATTTAGCTAACACTTAGCCTTTCTAAACTTGGAATGCTTAAAATACTTCCTGGGTGTTGAAGGTGCTGTGTTTGATATTTATATGTACAACAACATTTTCATAACCTTTAACAAAACTACATAGAAAGAGGATATAGTTTCTTGATGACTAGAGGCCAGGGTGTGGATTATGGATTTCATCTGCTTCTTAAAAATCAATTACAGTAGATTAGTGTCTGGTCTGAAGATTGCATGTTCCTCTTCCTCCATCAGCCCTACAGTCCTGTCCAGCCATCCACTGTTCCCCCTGTGCTTCCAGCCAGGTCCTGCCAGCCCTAGCTGTGCACTAAATTCTTGCTCTGCAGAAGCAGAGCTGCACAGCTCTAGTTTCAATGGATTAACTGAGTCAGCGCATTACTTAACTTCCTATAAGTCTTCCTAACCTTTAGCCCTGTGTTACCGCCGGGCTTCTTTTTCCTTTTCTGCTTGCCGGGGCCTGCCTTTGCCCTCCGCGCCGTGCAGGCTCTGGTGCGTGCGCGGCGCAGCCCTGCGGGCCCGGGCTCCTGGCCGCCCCACGGCCTGCCCGCCGCTCGGCAGCACCCGCAGCGGAGAGCCCCTTCTCCTGCGGGTGCTGCTGCTGCTGATGACTGGCAATGCTCTTGTGTGAGGACTTGAAGAAGGAAGTAATGGAATACTTTGGAAGCTGGAATAACC
>VZSV01000080.1:936116-957485 GCA_013398735.1 Nothocercus julius
TGTGGAGTCTCCTTCTCTGGAGATCTTCCAAACCCGCTTGGACGCAGTCCTGAGCCACCTGCTGTAGGTGACCCTGCGTGTGCAGGGGGGTTGGACTGGATGGTCTCTAGAGGTCCCTTCCAACCTTAAGCATTCTGTGATTCTATGAAGTAGGTGTATTTATGTATATTATGCTGGAACTGCCGTCCTGGGGATGTACCCCGCTCTTGGACTCCTCCTTCAAATCCTCCTTAGTCATATCACTGTCCTTGGGTCTGGAGTGATTTGGTTAATTTTGTACTGTTAGTTAATTTTTTATAGGCCGATGGTGGCGTGTGAAACTACTCAGAAGACTTAGGGTGGATCTTTTGCTCAGGAAGGCATGTGGGTTTGTATTCTTCTTTTCTTGCCGGAACCTTGATGCCAGAGTTAGTCTCCATGGTCCATTTTCCTGATGAGAGGGATGATCTTCCTTAGTATTGAGGTGGCTTTCTGTAATTCAGGTCTATAATTTAGTCTGCTGTACAGCTTGAAATAAAATGCATAACATTTTGGTGCTCTCATGCGATCTGGGAAAATATGTAAAACTTCTAAAGCTCTTCGTGAGGGGAAAAAAATGCACCCATAATTTTTTAATCAGAATAAAAAGAACTTTTTTGCTTTAAAAGAATTTTGACAAACTGTGCAAGTGTGTTTGAGATATGCAGATTTGAACAGTTTTGATATTGGGAAAAGGTCCAATGCTTTCAGGTCAGGAGAAGGGAGAGAAAATTTGAGAGAGAAATAAATCAGAAAAACGGAGTTTTTCTAATACCAAATCTTAATTCTAGTCAAGTCTTGAAAATATTGGAAGGTTTTGTGAAATTGAAAGAAGTGTGAATATCTCAGCATCTCCTGAAAGAGAGTGTTTGTATTCTGTGTGTCTTGGATATTTTTCTTCCATTTTCAAGGGCTCCATGTTGATGTTGGTAAATGAAATGGAGAAGGCAGGTTGACATAGACCCAAAGTCTAGAGAAACTTCTGACAGAACTGGAAGAGCAATGAGGAAATATTTCTAATTTTTCAGATGGTATAGCAAGTGTTGCATAAAAATAGATATTTATTTTTTGACATTATCCTTTTGGGTCTGTCTGTATTTGTTGGTGTGTGACAGAGTGCAAGGCAGCAGTGGTGATGGAAACTGCATAGATCCTGTCGAAGGCAGGAGCTGGTTGCTAGACCAGCCCCTCCGCTCTCTGTAAAACCTTTGCACGGCTCCTTTTTGCCCGTCTTGTGCAGTCTAAAATCTGTGACGTGGGGCCAGCGCTGAATGCGCCCTTCTGAGCACCAGGGCAGGGCTTGCTGTGAACTAAACCGTTAAGTGCTGCCCTTCGTTTTCCACCGCAGAAGCACTCGCTGCAGATGGCAAAATGTCCTCGCAGTGCCGCAGCGCGCGATGCTGCGGGCACAATACGAGGATGTCCCCATCCTTCCTCCCGGCGCCGCTGCGTCAGCTTGGAGCGCTGGCCCTCGCCTGCAGAGCGGGCCGGCCTCGGGCCGGGGGCAGCAAAGGCCGACGGCGTGAGGAGGCCGGAGCAAGCCCAGGAGCACAGGAGAACCCGTGTCCTTTAGCTTGTTCCCAGCTCCCTGCTTGTGGCTAGTAGCAACGTGGCTGCCGCATCGCTTCCATAAATTAACCTCTTTCCTTCTGCTCCTGCTCCACGTTTGCTCTTTCCTAATTTCAGCATTGTTTCTGCTCATTTTCTTTCCCTGAAGATGAGGGAAGCTACTTTTTGTTATGTATCTGGCACTTAATGTTGACCTTTATTCCACTCCTCTGACATTGCTCTTGTCTCCGGTTGACAGCAGTGGTATAAGTGCCATTGGTTAAGATGACCGTGAGGTTAAGAAAATGCAACTTCAGAGAGTATCTTGAAAATAGAATAGAAAGTCAAATAAGAAATGAAAATTGATGAAAGACCCATTTATATCCTCAACAACAGCCTTTTCCTGTGAGTTATTTTCAGCATTGGCTCAGGAAATGTGTTTGTGAAGCTCTTTAGTACTGTTTGGTATGGTGAGATTTTAACTGCAGCAGGTCTAATGTAAGTACATATGTAAATTAGGTTGCTTTAAGGGAAGCATAAAATCCATGTAGAGAAAGAAAGCAGCCAAGGTAGCAGCTTTTTTACCAAGTGTTCTTTGTTTAAATGCAAACAATGAATTTAATACATATCCCAGCACTTCCCGACATTTATATTTGTTCTGACTAAACATTCTTTAAAGTGAGTAAATAAAAGGAATGTTACCAAAACTTCTGTTTTGGGATCTACAGCCTGAGCCTGGCGGTTCCGTGGTTTCAACTGTGCAGATTTACTTGTTTCCCCGTGTTTTTCCTGCTGGTTGTCTGTTCCCTACCGTTTTTGAGAGGAAGTGAAAATGGGGAAAAGTTTAGAGGTGTCTGAATTCCTTTCTTCCTCCAATCTAGGCAAAAGGTTGAGTGGAAAGAGAGCATGAGCCCAGTCCTCCGTGCAGCTCCATTATTCTTTCGAGCTAGCGTGTTTAGGGTCCAGCTAAATGGTTTCATCCTGTATTTTTCAGCACGCTCTTCAGGAAGCTGTGTCAGCTGATGCACGCAGGCAGCTCTGTGTTTAGAAGTTAAGCCAGCCTGTGTTTATTTTAGAACCAAGTCACTCTGTTTTTTTGAGTGCTCTCTAGTTTAGCTTTCTTTTGCTATCTGCTAGGTGTCTCTTGTGTAAAAGTTGGAGTGCAGTGAGTTGCACATTATCTCAAAACTGAACGTGCTGCTTTTTGAAGAAACATATTCCAGCCCTGATTTCAGGGGTTAATTCACCCAGTAAATCATTAAAAATAATGATCAGTCAATACAGAATTATTTCAGGGGCTTGGACTAACTTTGTGTTTTGGTGCATGGGAAGTAGTTAAGCACTGGAATTTCATGGTAGCTCTGGCAAGGTAAAGTCAACTTTGTTTGAGACAGGTATTAATAAGAAAGGGGAAACTAGACCAAGTGAGAACAGAAACTCCTCTCTGATGTGTTTGGTTTGAGATTTCATTACATTTTTATCAGAGTTTTCTAGAATTGTGTTCAGTGGTACTGGAGATGTGTGATTGGTGTTTTCTACTCCCTCCCTCCTCTGATTTTGGTGGGCCTGGCAAGCAAAGTGTTATTTTGACTTTTCAGTCCCTGCTCCCCCTTCCCTGTAACCATTTCTGCCTAGGGTTTGTGTGTTATACGAGTGGATTGGGAGAAGATGGAGAAGCAGGCCCTGCTGCCATTTGAGCAGCTTTTGCTTAGTTATCCCTTCCATGCCAGGCCTCTTTCCAAAGGTGTGACCTGGGCCAGTAGGTCATGATGATCCCAGCTCTCCCTGGGAGAGCTGAACCCATGTGCTGTGAGACACGCGCAGCGTGTCTGAGATGCTACGCATCTTAGGCATAGCGACTGACTGAGGGTCAACTTAAAAATAAGTCATGTCAGAAAACACTTTTCACTAATAAGATTTTTTTTTGTCCTTTACTGTGGCAACTCAAAATTAATGTGGCGTTCTGTGTTTTTGTACAAGCAAGCACAGAAGCATCTGAAGCGCGCGGATGTGTTTAGGCTGGGCTTTCCAAGGCCCAGCGGAGTTGTCAACATGAGGTCTGACAGGACTGAGACTGGGAAACATTGTGGGGGCAGCGGGAGCTCGTGTCCTCACGCTGAGCTCAGCGGAGAGACGGTCAAACTATTCCCACCTCTTCCAGACCAGGCTGTCTCCAACCTGGCAGCAGTCGGTGTGCACAACTGTACTGATAAGGCACCTGAGCCTAAAAGGAAAAAGTGATTTAAGGTACAAAGCTGATTAGCTGTGTAACACAGGAGCAAATGTCTTGCTTCTTTTTGCATGGACTGGGAATCAGATTTTCTTCTTGTTGCTGAGGAAAGAAATAAGCAATGCCTTGATCGAAGGGCAGCAAACCCAAGGAAACGCTGCCGGGTGGAAACGCTGGGCAAGCTGACTTGCAGCAAGCCTGGCGTTGCAGTTTGCAACGCGCTCAGCCAAGTAGAGAGGAGGTGCCAGCGGCATGAGATAAGGGGCTAAACGTGGTGGTAGCTCCCCAGCATGCTGGTGGTCCCGCTGCTGCCTGCAAAATCCAGGTGGGAGCGGAGAGGGCCATGAGGTCAAAAGCAGGAGGAAGCAGCTGCTGCTTGGAAGCATTTGCGTCAGGAGCAAATTCCAGGCAGCGTCTCCTGAGCTCGCGCTGAAACCCCAGTCATTTTCCGGGTGGCAGTGGCAGCTCTCAAAGCACAAGCTGCCCTGAACCAAAACCTCTTCTGTATAAACTGTCTTGATCAGACAGGGTATTGTGATGGTCAAGATTCTAGACTTCCTTTAAAATGCATGGGTGCTTATGCATCCTTAGAGTATTTATAAATTGTTTAAAATAATTGGTTTTTTTATTAAAAAAAAAATTTAAAGTTGTTTGTTAAGGCTCTTCTGCTTTTTGGCAAAATCAGCTGTGAAAGGATAGCTCACAAAAGCAAACGATGAAACCTACAGGTATGATCGGTTCAGAGGGCTTAATTCTTTTTTTAAGGCAAGGAAAAGCAAAATCATGATTAATTCTCATGTTCCCGAGCATCTGTTGCCTTTTTTATTGTATCTAGTCTTCATATTACAAGAGCTTGTTGAAATCAATGAGTTGTCATGGCAGAACTAGTGCTATAACTTTAAAACTATCTTCTTGCAAGGCCTGTTTGAGAGGACGTTCTTCTATCTCGCTCTCGGAGTGAAAAAGCACCTTTTTTGGCAGAGAAGTGGAAGCCCGTGTTGCTTGTCCGCGGTGAGGCACCCAATCCCCAGTGTCGGCAGCCAAGCAAGCGCGGTGAGCAATATCCACCCAGCTCCTGACGCTGCCCACTGCACCTGGAGGGCTCTCAGCACAAGCTCTATCCATCTGTGTGCCTGTCGTTGAAGCTAAGAGGTGACTGATGCCATAGGAATAACCAGGATAACTCAGCCACCTGATTCAGGTTGCATTTCATCCTCCTTCACTGCTTAACACTCAGGTACGCCTGAAGGAGAGCTGAAAGACATGAAGAGGATGACGAGGGAGGCACTTTCAGTAAGAGCTAGAATGGTGGCCAGATCCATTTGTGGCCAGAAATTAAGAAAATCTTAAATTTAAATTGTGAGCTGAATACGGTGGGTTAAAGACCAGGTGCTTCTGGCGTGATGTGAGGTTCATCTTATGCTTTCTGGACTGGTTTGCACAAGGAAATATTTGCTAACGTTGTCTTGCTTAAGATGGTGTGGAGTCAAGGTGTTGACCTATTAAATGCTTTGGAGCTGCAGAAACTTGCTTTAGTAGATGTGTTGATATTAACACTTGATGTAATTCTAATATACTGTAAGATACTTAATGTTGAGCCATTGTGTAGCAGACACTCTTTGAATCATCTCAGTTAGGCTTAAAATCCTACTTGCCTTCTAAATGCATCAGGAACTAAGTTCTTTTACCATCCTTTGAAAGCAATAATATTCTGTTGCCAATTTGTCTAGGATTTTTTTTTCCTGGATGGAACAGTTTGATAGCAGTTCTTGTATAAATCTTGACTATTTTTCTTGCTGTATGTATGTCCGCTGTATGTCGGACTAGTACAAGCCCATTTTGTTTCATTAGTATCTTACTATAGCATTAGGCAAGTATAGCATAATATAACTATTTCATCCCGTAAACTGCTCCATTATGAGGGAAGTTAACACACTCTTAATTTTGTGTGTCAAATAAAAAAAGCCCCACATCTATATTTAGGTAACTTGCTCACATGATATGACAAGCTATTCTTACTCAGTGGGCAGTACAGTGAGTTGGCAATGATGATGTTTCACATGACTGATAATGCAGAAGTTTCTCTTACTGGTGCTGTCGGTAGGACAAAATATACAATGAAGAGGGAGCAAACAGAATAGAAATAAATATTTTTGAGGGTGGTTTGAAATTTAAAAATCAGAAGAGCTGTTTAAAAAATAACTCCTACTGAATGCCTACGATGCTTTGGAAGAGGGGAATTGATACATGGTAGAAGAGCCTTCACTTACAGAAGTTTTCTTCTTCACAACAGAAGTTTTACTGCTATTTCCAAATTTAAAGGATACAAGGACTTTCACTAAGCTTAGAAATAATTCTTAGAGAAATTATGCATGTTTATGGTCTAGATGACTTAAGAAGTAATGCAGAGGAAGAGGAATTAGTAAATACAAAACTGCTTCTGCTTAGGACAGAAAAGCCCTAATACTTGTGACTAAAGAGTAAGATGAAAGATCCAAGAATGTTTTTTCCAACACAAGGTTGGTAAAGACTACTGGAGATCCCGGCAAAGTGCAGAGTGTCTTAGAGCCTCAAAGTAAAGCTACAGATATCAGTGGGAGCAGATCTACCCGTGCCTATAGTATTGCATCCAGCTCCTGAACAGCCAAGGTAGTTGATTTGGGGAATTTTCTAGGTGTGATCTGACTTTTAATCATGAATCATCAACTTGGCTATATATATATTTTTTTTTTTCCTCTTCTTCTTAATGGAGAAAGGGAAGCAAAAAAAGGTTGGCTGTATCCGGTGGAAGAACCTGAGGGCTGCGTTCAACAGTGGGCCCAGGGCTGCAAAGCTGTCAGCATTGTAGTAAAGACACTGTAAGGGTTTACAAGGATTTCTCTGAGGAGCTTTGGCTGCCGGGGCAGATGTTATAAGTAAGATCTGGTAGATCAGTCCGCTTGGCTCTCAAAGCTCCAGTGCAAATCTGCTCTCATCTCTTGCCTTCCTGAAGCTCCTGAGTGTCCGTGTGAGGCTGTCCCTGGAACACGTCATGGGTTGTGATCCCCAGCAGAGATGGCCGATTCCAGGCTGTGATACCTGGGTGCCGCAGCCCTTTCCCAGTTCCTTGCTTGGATTTAGTGAGGACCTTGCAGTCTTTTTCCCTGAGTCTCGGGTGACAAGAACTGGGCGTTTCCCTAGGTTTTCCTGTATCATTTTATTAAACCAAGCTATTTTAATATTTCCATGTCTTTGTGGCTGACAAAAGTCTGCCAGCTTATCTGGCCTTCATCTCTGAATATATTCCACTTGTGATCAGCATTTGCTCTCTAGGATGGCCCAGGTTATTTGTGCAAAGAAATATCTAGCCCTGACAGATGTTAAGCTGCTGCGCAAAATTAGGTTTTGAGCAGCACAGTGAGATTTGTGCTGGGGAAGACAGGTTGAGGGGCGGGTGTCTGGATTTGTGTTTTGCTTTGTAGGCTGGCTAATCCCTTTTGTTTTCTGTATCACAACAAGCCTGTGGGATCTCAGTATCTTTGTAGGCTTTGGCACATCTATTTTATGGATTTAGACACTGCTTTATTGTGATGTTCCCATGATTGAAGGTAGGAGCCCAAGGATTTGCTATGTTTGTATGTGACTTTATCAAAAGTTTTCCAAACTGTTTTCTCTAGTCCATTTCTTTTTGTCATTATCTTTCCCTACCCACTCTCTCCTCTTTATTTTCTTCTAGAAATGCATTTCTTAGATCTCCACTAAAGGTGTCAAGGCTGGTTAAGAGGAAGAAGTTTGTGTGTCTGTCTCATGAAATTTTAGTTGCAAATGTGTCTAACGCTGATGAAAAGAGGGATCTCTGTAATCAAAAAGCAATAGAGCGAACTTGCTTTTTAAAGCTTTGACAGACACCTGGAAGGGGCCCGTCCCTTGAATGGGGTAGGGGGCTTTTAATCACAAAATGTTCCATATTTGTAAGAGTTGAGAATGGACTAGGCAAAACAGTTCTAACATTGCCATCCCTGATGTAGTTCTTTAGCTTGTGATTTGATAAACAAGCTTGTGTGTGTCTATGTATATACGTATACACAAGAATCCAAAATTTCAGACAAAAAACCTCCATGTTTGGATGTAGCATGTCTGGAACATGTCCTGATGTTATGAGAGGAAGGAGAGCAAGAAGTCTCTGATCCTTTTGTAAATCCTTCAGTGCATGATGGAAATGTACTGCACATTCACAGAATATAAGGGAACAGAGTAACCAAATTTTGCTCTCAGTAGTGATGCAGGTAAACTCATTATATAAAAGCTCTTTATTTAAATAAATTTACTGTATTTATCAACTGTGTTTTCCTCATAGGACATCAGAAGAGCATCATGATCATCCTAGTGTGGTAATGGGAGATATTCAGTCAGATGAAGAAGATATCATGAATAGTTCTGATGAAGATGATGACACAAATTCTGATTCCAGCAAAGGGGAGCTGGATCCTCAGGAAGATAAACAGGTGTATTTTTATTTTTTGAAACTGTTTCTTACTGTAATGCTGGTTTGTTTGAAAAACAAAACAATAACCACAAAAAAAAAATTCAGTTTGGTTTTGAGTAAGAGACATCGAATCAAAGTAAATTCATGTGTTTCTTTTTTTTTCCATTCTTGTAGTTTCTGTTTTTCTTCCTAAAGTTTTAATATGTGTACACTAGCTGGACACCAAGAACTAAACTTAGAAATATGCCACTAGACAGTGTGTGTTGCCTGGCGCATTCGTTCTTAATCTTTTGCTGAGCTGTGGAGTTGTAAACCAACCCACCAAACCCTTTTCATACAGAGTTACATGCACAGATTTATATTTAGACATTTTGGTTTGAAACAAACTTGGAAATACTGTGAAATGAGGCTGTCTTCTCCTGACATCCCAGAGTGCCCCGTGTCTATTGCATAATGAACATTTGAAGTTAACTCATTTGTCAGCATTGGCAAAGCCCAAGTGAAGGGGCTAGATGACTGTTGCAAAGTCTGAAGAGATCCCTCTGAAAAATCACTTGGTAGTTGTAGCTTTGTTCATATTGTCCTATTTCGTGGGGGATTTTGGCTGCACGAAGTGAAGGCTCTGTTCCAACAACCACTTCCATCTCTGCGGACAGCTTTCCTGTGTTCAAATATTCTCTTCATAAGCCTGCCAATTCTCTGCTTGACACAGAGGATGCAGATGACTGTTAACCACTTTTTCATTCTTCCTTTTCAAAAGGCCAGAATAGACACAGGGCTCATCCTGCCTTTCAGTGTTTCAATTCCTTGTTTGCTGCATTGATATTGAGGTCTGAAGGTTGTAGGGCCTTCTCTGTGGCCCTTGGAGAGGTGAAGGACCCAGCTGTTACAGTGAAGATCTGACCTTCTACTAATTTCTGAGATTGCTGGATTGGCATGATCTGTCCTGTTTTTATCTTATTTCTCCCACTCTCTCTTGTTTTTTTTTTTTTTTTTTTTTTTTTTTTTTTTTTTTTTTTTTTTTCTCCTCCTTGTCTCTTCCTCAAACTGGGAGCAGGGAGATAGAACTTCATTTTGCATTTTGTTCTAAATAGTACTGCAGGTTCGAGCCCATTCCTCAGGAATTACTACTTGCTTAGATCCAAAAAGGTGTACAGCCCTGGAAATTGTGAAGTCTGTAAAGTCTTTTCCTCTCTTCAGTAATAGTCCTAGCATCTTTGAGGGCACTTTATGTCATCCCAGATAAAGAACGGTTTCCCTTGATCTCAGAGTATTACCTGAGATAGGCTGAGAGAGCTGGGCCTGTTCAGCCTGGAGAAGAGAAGGCTGAGAGGAGACCTGATCAGTGTCTATCAGGACCTCAAGGGAGGCAGTGAGGAGGATGGGGCGGCCTCTTCTCAGTGGTGGCCGCTGATAGGACTAGAGGAAACGGCCACAAACTGAAGCACCAAAAGTTCCACTTAAGGAAAGGAACTTAAGGAAAAATTTCTTGACAGTGAGGGTGACAGAGCCCTGGCACAGGCTGCCCAGAGAGGCTGTGGAGTCTCCTTCTCTGGAGATCTTCCAAACCCACCTGGACGCAGTCCTGAGCCACATGCTGTAGGTGACCCTGCGTGTGCAGGGGGGTTGGACTAGATGATCTCTAGAGGTCCCTTCCAACCTTAAGCATTCTATGATTCTATGATATATTTGTGTTCTTTATTTCATTCTTGTTTTTTTAAAGGTAGCAATGAGACTTCCCAAAGATGAGGAGGACTTGATGGTGCTATATCAGATGTGCATTTCTTGATAGCATGCTGAAACAGAGATTCATTTAGTCAAATCTTCCTTGAGGAATAAATTGGGGAAGGAAAAGACAGCTGAGAGAAAAGCTTGTTTCTCTGAAAAGAACCAGAATAGTATCTGCATCTGAGCTAACATTACCTTGTGTGTCTCTAGAGTTGTCCTTCTTGATCTCTTGTGACAGTTTTATGGGAAGACATCCCCAAGGAAGCTGCTGAGCTTTGCTGGAACGTGTGTTGGCCATCAAGTAACTCAAAAGTTGCCGTGAAGCATCTGCTGTTCAGCTTCCTGCAGCCGGCACGTGGAGCCGGCAGCGGGAGATTAGCGGGGATCCGGCCTTGCTTAAACCTTCCTTACACTTTCTGCAGCTGCGGAAGAAAATGAAACCATCTCTGCCTTGGTGGTCAGCTGGTTCTGTTTAGTCTTTCCACGGGCATCTGGCTGTTTCGATGCTTTTTATCTGCTAAAGGAGTTAAAACATTCCTTCCTATGCAGTGTATAGAGGCAGAAAGCCCGGTTTATATCCTTTCAGTTTCCAGATTAGGCTGTTTCAGGCCCAGAGTGTCTTTGACTGAACAAATACAAAGTGGCCTTTTCAGTGCCAGCTGGTTTGTGAAAAGCCTCTCAAATGAGCTTGAAAATGGGCGGCGATATTTCCTTTGATAATTGTTTGGCATTAGCATCTTATTTGTGAAATACTGATTTTCAGCTGGGTAGCAACTCTCAGTTCTGCAATGAATGGCAGATATCTCGCTCTGTGTATCTGCCTTACTTGTAAATTCAGTCTTGTGGTATATCAGCTGTGCTTTCTAACAAGGCATTAAGGCATGAAGATGAGTGTTTTGGAAAGAAAATCCCAGCTCTTTGTGTGTAGTTGTACATATAGTATATAAAATCTGTCTAGTGTTTTCCATATAATTGATGCAATGCTAGATTCCTAAATTAAAAATTAAATTGATTCCTTTTAAAATTTACATTAAATTAACAGCATCATCAGAGCCATCCTATGAATGTCATAGGTTTCACAGTTTGACTTCTAGCACTTGAGAATTATTTATGGGTTTGGAGAAGAATGTTGTTTCTCAACCTCAACCTTGAGAAACCTTGTTTCTCAAGCAAGCAGGGCTGCTGCTGCCTGCTGTTGAAGACCCTGCTCGGTGCCTGCCCCACGCTGCCACATTAATGCGGCCTCACTAGGGTTTCCAGTGCATGTGTGTGATGTGCCTTATGATGTCCTAGTCCTCACCACGCTCTTTCTTTGGAGCCCATTGAAATGAAAGCCTAAATATATAATAGAGCGCCAGCTGGCAGCTGAGAAGCATGTGGGTAACCATAAGTGCTGTTATAGAGAAAGGTTTTATTTATCTGAGGGAAATTACATATGGAATTACACTGGTGTAAAAGCATATTTGCATCCTGCCCGCTGTCCCCTTTGGCTTTGCTGTACCTGCTCCTTCTATCTGATGAGCAGCAGTGCTGATCTGTGCAAGCTGTCCATGTGCACGAACAAAAATCAGCAACGTTTACACAGAGCCTCAGCTTACAAGGATCAAAATTCAATCATTTTGTAGTGTAGATGCTAAATAGGCAAATGTGAATACAGCAAGTTTTTTTAATAGTCTTTCAAATGTTGATTCTTTTTTTTTCTATCTGTTCTGTGTGATATTTTTCTCCATTCATCTTCTGTGGAAAGTCTTTGTTTGTTGTAAGATATTCTTGAAAGCCATTTGACTCTTTTGCATATACTAAGGTTGCTATATTAATCAGAAAAAAAAGTGAATTGTATACATTATCCATATTTTACTATTTTCAATAACAAATAGCTATCACTTTTTAGGGCTTATTCATTATGTGCTTCAGTGCTTCCTGTAGCAGTTAAATAGGAAGGCTAATAGTTATATGAAAACTAATTTTTAGCTAATATTGTTCCCAGCTACAAGCTAAACTGAATTGCACATGGATTCTGGAAATCCAGGACATTTCCAAGCAGTATAAAGTACTTTTATTGAAAATACCTGGTGACTAGCTACATTGAAGTTGAGAAACTACTAGGCTGAAATTATCTTTACTACAGTTTTATTAAGTGTGCATAGTATAACTTATAATTTTATTTGCAGAATAAGGCAGCTGGAAAGAAAACAAAAGTTTACCATATTGCCAAAGAGATCATGAGCTCAGAGAAAGTGTAAGTGCTAATTTGAAATGTAACACCCCCTCAGTTTATTTTAATTGTGTATTTCAAATGTAACTATTTGCCTTTTCTTATTTTTGATAGGTTTGTGGATGTGCTAAAGCTCTTACACATTGTAAGTATCTATACAATATTTCCACTGGTTTCATCCATTAAGGTTCAATGCTTAGGTATTATTACAGTGAATGTCACTTTTCCCTCAGTGTTCAAAACATAAAAATTAATTTAATTAAGCAGAAATTTAAAGCTCCAGATTTTTTTTTTTTTTAATAAGAGGTGAATATTTTGGAGGTTTCTTCCCATTCTCCTTCCTCATTTTCAGTGCATGCAGTATTACAGTTGAGTGGGATACTATTTAGATATGGTTCATACATCCACTTATGTTAGTAGATACCTAATTTATAATCTAGTTTCTACCAAAGAATCAAACTCTAAATCTTTCTTTCATAAATCCTTGTTTTGAATAACTTTTAAACTATGTTAATATTTTTAATTTATGGTTAGAAATGATGTATAAAAGTACACAATCTTTAGGTAATATAGTTTTTTTGTGTGTGTTCACCACTATGGCATTATTTATTTTTTATTTTGGGGAAACTGCAGTGTTTTGACAGATAGTTGCATCCAGCTGTGATTGCAGTGCACACAATAGTGATGTTCTCAGCAAGGGCTTTTAATCCTTGCTCATGCAGATCAGTTATCTGCTAAACATGCTGTGTAGAAGATGATAGAATTGTAAATTTATGAAAAATTTAGCTTTCTGTAGCACCATCTGATGTGTTTTCAGGAAAATTATAAGTCATAAGTTTGATACAACTGTAAGAAGTGCAAGCATTAGTAATTTTCATTTGGGCGACACTCATAGCTATATTGCAAACAGATACATTTGAGTCTCTGGAGAAGCATGGTCTGTGAAACTGGGAACAAGGCTCTTATGTAGGGATGTGTGCAATCCTATAAAAAGGAGATCTTCCAGGCAATAAAAACAAAATTACCACACCACTTGCTGATTCCTCTCTTGCCTTCCAGCTTAGTAATTGATTTTCCTGTTTTGCTGGATTTTAAATGCCGGGTCAAGCTATTGTGACCAATTTATAATTTATAGTTAACATAGTTTCTACTACAGAAATGAAATGTAAATTCTGGTTAAAGGAACAGAATTGATCTAATGACTATTGTCAAGTTTTAAGCTACCTAATTTTAAGTATATTTTTCATGCATGTAGCTTGTACCTTAAAAAGTGTCTTTGCTTTTCAGTGTGCCAGTTCTTGAAAATATTTCTTCAGATCCCATGTGTGGTGCTAGAAGCACAGGCCACAGGGGTGGAAGAAGCAGACAAATGAAGGAAGAGCATGGGAGAGGGAAGGTAGCATAGGGAGTCAAGGAAGGTTCTGGTATTAACTTGTTAAGACTGTCTGCATGTGTGTAAATCCACAGTGGTGTAGAATGTGTTTTGCTTTATTTTAGCAGATAACTCGCAGCTCAACTCATGACAGCATGTTAGATCCTTGCTGCCAGATACAAACATGTTAGAAATGTTGTTGTTGATTAGAAATAACAGTTGATACATATTCAGCCTATGCTAACAAGGGAGAATCGTAGGCTGGGAGTCAAGGAAACGCTCTTCTCACCTTTGCCTTTGGTCCACAGTGTGAACCTTGATAAGTGGTTTTGTCAGAGCAGGCACTACTTTTGAAGAATATATTTGTGTGTGTTCTATCTTGAACACATTTGTTGTAGCTGAGAAAAGTTATAGAAACACATTGCTTTATTTACACAGAGTGGTAGATCAGAATGTAAATATTGATAAAATTGCCATTTTGATTCCACCTCTACTGAACTATGTTGACTTACTGGCTTTAGTGTCAGAATTACTGACTTCCACTCAAGCAACCTCTCACAGATTGCTGAAAGTTAAAACAAAATTCTCCCCACACTGGGCTGCTTCATCCATAGTAAAGATTTAGCACTTTAGATAAGGTTCCATTACACCTTCTGAATTCACAGAGAGTCACGGAATGGTTGAGATTGGAAGGGCTCTTTAGAGATCGTCTAGTCCAACCCCTCTATTAGTGTTTTTCCAATGACTAAGTGCTTGAAATGTAGTGCCTGATGTCAGTACAGTGAAACTCTTAATATTCTACTCAGTTTGCCTTAGTGATGCTAGTTACTGCAGTTGCTCTTAGTTCAGGCGTGTAACAAATACATTGATTTATGAAAGCAATGTTTTTAAGGTGCTGCTATGCAGAGCATCTGGAGAAGCCTAAAGCAGCTGAGAAGATGGGATGAAGGTGCAAAGGTGGTTGCAGACTCATAGCAAGTACCCCCACTGACCTCCTGTGGGCTTTTAGGCCTCTGGTCCAGCAAGGAGTGGGGATTTGGGGTGGGAACTTCTACTGTAGAGCCTGACCCCTGGCTACAGGGACAGAGGAGAGCCGGGGGGAAAGGGGGAATCTTGGAAGCTTCGGCCTGTGGACTTTTGCCTGAGTCTTTAAACTGTTGCTTCTGACTTACACCTCAGTGCTGCCCTTGCTAGGGCTCCTTTTAGGACTCACTCACTCTGAGGGAAAGGAGGAGGTTGTCAGGAAGCAGCTGGAACTTCTCGGCAACTTGAAGATCACCCTGTTAATGGACAAGGGCAGATCAGAGTTCAGGCAACCTTTCCTTCTCTGTTATGTATCCTGGAAGGCACACTTTGGAGGAGTGCAAACTCCCATTTACTTTGTTTAAGAGTGATTTTTTATTTATTTATTTATTTTAGCCTAGTGCTTAACTATGGCTGATTGTTGAAGCATTTGATAATAAACTGCAGTTGTAGTTATCTTATTTTAAAAGGATAATAAAATAATTGTGGTTTGGAAGGAAGCATTGATGTGCCACCTCATCTGTTTCTTGAAATAACATTTCAAGAATATGCCACAGTCAAATAATTGCTTATTATGAAAGTTAATTAAGTTGTTAATAAGTTATTTTATTAATATAGTAATATTAACTTATAAGTAATATTAACTTATGAATAATTAATAAGTTATTATGAAAGTTATACTATATTAGTAAATGCTTACAAGTGAGCATAATAAATTGCCAGAGAAAAAGGTGTGGAGTTACTTACTGCCTTTCCAGAAGCAATTTTGTATGTTTGAAAAATGCCATTTTATTCATCACAAATGAGAAAAAATCCTTATTTATTCATCTTTATAAACTATAATTTTTATGTTTAAGTCTGTGTATTTCTGTTTGGTTTTAAATAATATATTTGTGAAACATCTGTAACTGTGTTGCTAGCAGTCTTGCTTAATGTTTGCCATAGTATAGCTTGGCTCTTTCCTAGGATGTGAAACTGTTGCTTCCCCCACCTCTCCCCATAGATGTGTGTGTTCCGTGAAAGGCATCCAAGTGCAAACATTTTTTCTTAAATTAAGCTGATATTTGAGCTATTTCGAGGTGCATTCATTAGGTGCAGCAGAAGGGATTATGTTTTATTTTTTTTTCCTTGCTGGTGGCATGATCCAGGAGAAGAAATCCAAGATCAATATGGGTGAAGCTTTAGGAGTAAAATATGTGCTCACATGTAGATAACGTAGCATTTTCTATTCCAGTGAAATTTATGCAAAGGTTTAATTTGACCCATTTAAAGTTATCTTCCTTCAACTATTCAGATACCTGAAGGAACGCTTAATAAATAAACAGCTGAGTGAGAGTTTAGTCATGTTAATATCTTGGTTTACAACCAGACTTGTTCCTTTGCTTCTTAGACTAACAGGGGCAGGTACTGTTGAGCTGCACTCTCCGGTGGAAAGAACAGAAAGAAACTGTGACTCAGGGCCTTGGAGAAGGGGGAAGTGTGTGGGCTGATCACAGATAATTCACAATAAGGTCAGAATAATTTCAGATATCACAGCCATTTACTTGCCTATGCACTGATCAGGAGTGGGAAAGCAGTGACCATGGCATTCTACTCAAATATTGTTATAAATCAAACATCTCTAGCAAGAGTGTTTGCTCTTAGCATAAAAAATAACCCAACATTTTAAAGTTGGGAAAGCTTTGATAGCCAAAAAAATCTACAGCATATACTCAGAAGTTAACACTGCCTAAATGTGGTGTTCTTATGGACAGCGAGTACCCATAGAGTGCATCTTATGTTAGCCTGCAGTAGGAAAGGGTGATTCTGGATTGGCAAGGGCGCACGCCCTGGGCATAGTGGTGAGGGCTGCCCTCTTCAAGGAGCTGTGTGAGCACAAGCAAACACGAATTCTAAAAAGATAGCTGTGGTATTGGAAGTTTACTGTTGGACAAAAATATAATGTAGAACTAGAAGCTTTAAAAAGTGCTGCAAAAAGCAGTTTTCAAGTTTTCAAGTATAGTTCTTATGAAGGGAAAGGTTATCCTTGTAAGAAATTGGGATGATTCCGTATACATATATATATTTTTTTTGTTGTTGTTGTTCTATAGCTCCTGACATTTCTGTCTGGAGTTGCTAATAGAGTGGTCCAGTGAAGTGAGAGTATTAATTCTAAAGCATGGCAAAGAGGTTTTTTTTTTGTTTTTTTTTTTGAAGTAAGATTGTAATATTTGAGAAGTTCTTTTTGTAGTTATAAAATCTATCTCATAAACAGTTCACTTTAAAGGATTGCTACAGTGCTTCAAACAGTAATTTCCAGGACAACTCAGATGACTACTTTAGAACAGATTAATGAAAGCAGTGTGTGTTTCAGCAGTTCTACCTAGTACTGTACGCTAAAAACAGGGATCGCTTCTTGCACATATCTGTAGATATTGGAGACTCTCATTATTTATCATCTCCTATGCCATACAGGCATTTTTAACAGTGTTTCAGTGTCTTTATTTAGCAACGAGCAGATTCAGTTTTAGAAGGAAATAGATGTTAGAGCATTAAATTACCATTACTGTAATTTCTACGTCACTGCTTACTCATATCAAAAGTTGTCCTCATCTAAATAGCTTCTGTTCTTTGGAGTAAAATCTCAGATTTTACTTTTTAAATAAATGTATTTCTCAATTATATATATTAAAAAAAAAGTCTCTTGTAAGCTTTGATACATGAAATTGCACTCAAAGGTACTAGACTTCTGGGAAAGTAATCATTCTTGCGATAGTTTTAAAAAATAAGGTTGCAAAATAGATGTAACTTTTCCCAGCCGTCTTCCACATGCATATGATCTCTTCCTTTAGCTCTTCCCCACGTTTATCTCCAGTTCAACTTGGCACGATGGTCACTTCGCAAGCACCGCCAGGTTATAAATACATCTTAATATGATTCCAGGGACGAAGGCTGAGTGCTGCTGCTGTAACAAAAACCTGATAATACCCCACCATCACCGCCAAAAAAAAAGTGTTGAAGTTTATGGTCTTTGTAGTTCAGTGGTCTGGTCTGCGTCGTTTCCAAGTCTGGGGTTATCTTCCTTTTCTGCGTTTCCTCTCTGCAGGGCTCCTCTGTGCCACTCGGTGGTGGAGGGGGACAGGGGTGCTGAGGCAGAGTTTGGGCTGGTTCTTTTAAAGACCAGGGTTTGCGTGGCACCCGCCAGAGCCTCCTGAAGCTGGTGCCCTTTGCGTCAGGCCACAGGGAAACGAAATTCCGTGTGTGTTTGGAAACCCCTTCGGGTGCAGTATGGAGAAGTTAGTTCAGTGCTCTTAGCCACAAATGACATTCCTGTCTTATCTGCTGGTGCTTAAACCTGACTCGCTGCCCTCCTTTGTTTGTTTGGTCAGGGGAAAGCCTGGTTTCATTATGCTATAGACAAAACTGCTTTTCTTTTCGTTCTGCAAGCAGCCTTATAACAGTCAATTAAAATTACTGCTTCATCCCGTGGCGAAGTATACAGTATATTTTGTGCAAGGGTGATTTTGGGAACTAGAGGGGAGTGCTATGGTAATATGAAAATGAATTTTGCATGCGGCTCAATAAAAATCCTCATCTGAGCTTCAGCCATTGTTGGTTCTGCATCATTTGAGTGTTAAGCAATGCCCTAGGGTCAGGAAAATGCATAAGATGCAGCTGGTAGTTAACCTATGTGTCACTAGTCTGCATGGAGGATGTAAAACAGAGCATTTCCATATGAATAACACCATCTGATTTTTAACTCCCCTGCACTTCATTCAGAGCCTTCCCCCCCTTGCCCTCCGTGCCCAGTATCTGCTTTCGGTTTCTTGTCAGGGCCCTGCCCAGCCACAGCCCCTGTGACCTGGAGGGTCACCAAGCGAGCTCGTGATGGCCAAGAACTGATGTGAGGAGAGGGGAGGACAGGAGAAAGTTGAGACTTGGGTCTGGCAGGCCCTGGACAGTGCCAGATGCTGCACTGGAGAATTGAGGCAGTTCCTGGGAGCTGTGGGAGCCCCGTGCGGGGGGAGGCAGGGAGCTGCGGGGGCCTCTCTCTGTGGTGATTTCCATGTGCTTTAATTACCAGAGGACCCCACAAATTTCCAAAGGCAGATGTGGAATCCACATGTATTTAAGATGTAACTTATTGTGGTACCTGGGAACGTGTGTTGTTTGCTCACCCTTTTCAGGCCACCTCTAGATTGTCCATAGACTGTCAGGTTTCAGCAGACCACAGGCCAAAAAGAGCTGTTACAGGTTGTCTTTCTTCCCCCATCTTTCAAATTCAAGTGACAGACAGCATTACAGTAACATCATCATAGCTTGGATTTTCCTTTTTGTCAGTTTAGACTGTTATGTATTTGATTAGACTGTTATGTATTTGTTTTTCAAGTGAAATACTAAAGTGCTGACTTTTTAATTTGTTTGGCTGTTAGTAGATACAGACCTTCATTATAGATCCAAAATCCTGGTCATACTGACTTAAATGGGGCCAAGATTTTAATTCTCGGTTGTTTTAAGAGGACTGGCAAGTCTGGTCTCTGTCCTGTTAAGTGCAGGATATAGCGTAAAAATACTATAATAACCTCCTTTTCAAGGGCAAGTGAGCTAGGCTGCCTCCTCCCTGTAAATGCTTTGAAGATGCCAAGGTTATTTTGGGATTATCATTAATATTTAAAATCTCATGATTTCCATATGTCGGTACAATATCTTTTTGTTAGATATTAATTTTCCTGTGTGTAGAAGAGCTGCTGATTAGAGCTTTTTGTGACACTACATTATTTTATCTCAGAGGTGCAACTTCCCAAAGGGCGTCTGTAGCTGACTTAGAAAAATTAGTACAATTTTAAAACGTGTTATGGTTGTATCAGCTGGAGTGACATTGTTGCTTGTTGTTCCAAGGCTTAACAGGAAGATACTGAAGGCCCACAGCAGCTTTGCAGATATTAAATATTTTTTTTTCCTGTAGTTTCCTCCTGTGTTGTATCAGCACAGTTTTATGGGTGCATCATAAAAATAATCAACAGCTTCCATCTAGTGCACACGGGAACATGAAAGCAAAGGTCCAGCGTGAAACCGAAGGGATTAAGGCTGTCCCTGGAGAGCACGTTAAGGCTGCACAGAAGCATAACACAGATGGGCCCCCCTCTGCCTTCTGTAACGGGGACCAGCGCGTGGGCTGTCTGCAAAGAAAGTGCTGCTGTTGCTGCTTTGAAGGCCCTTCTCTCAGGGGGCTTCTGTCCTCTTTGTGCTCCGACAGGATTTCCGGGACGCGGTGGCACATGCCTCCAGGCAGCTTGGAAAGCCAGTGATTGAGGACAGAATCCTGAATCAGATCCTGTACTACCTACCTCAGCTGTACGAGCTCAATCGGGACCTCCTGAGGGAACTGGAAGAGCGGTTGTCTCACTGGTGACTATCACTGAGCAATGCACTCCCTTTGATGGTGTCAAAACTTATCTGAGGGGCTTGCGAGGCTCCGTACAGCCATGGTTCTGCCCTTGTTTGTTTTCCTCCGTGTGCCTTTGTAAATGATAAAATGTAACTCTAGGGTATAGGAGACAAACTTCCATTTGGATGGTTTATTTGGCATTTCAGTTAATCCAAAAGGATCCAGAAGCCATGTAAACATCTTTTGAGCAACTACCCTTTTTTGTCTAAAATTTTAGTTTCAATCTAAATTTCTGATTCTTACACATGTGGTTGGGCAGAATAATAAGTGGCTTGATTTTATTAGAGTAGTAGGGAACTGTGAAGGTCAGTTTGCATTTTGAAGATAGATAGTTGATATCTACTAACAAAACACAGCATTGATTGGTAGCCATGATCCTGTTAAAGTCCATTCTACATTTAAAAGGGTGGCTATATCAAATTCAGTGCTCAAAGTAGGCAAGTTGAGGCACTGAAGAGAATTAAGACTGTAATCAGATCCTTCCTATAAAGGGCAAAGGCTACACCTTGAACTTTACAGATCCTTTCCTGAGGAGGCCAGCTTGTATTAAGGTGTTCTTATGTTCAAAGCCATCTTAAGTAGACCATGCATAAAACTGTTGTGATCTAACTGTAGGCTAGACTGTAGAGGTGTTGCTGTGTGCCTGGTAGCTTAGCTCAGTAACTGCTCTGAATGTATTTTGGAGTAGTTATTAAGCTAAGCGCCTATCTGGCACTTGGTCTGAACTTTTTTTTTTTTTTTTTTGGTGTTGTTCAGAACATAAACTGGAACATCTTAATGTGAAAAGATCAGTGATTTGTTCTAAGACTAACATGTATGGTCTTTTGCAGTCTTTTTAATTGTTCTGTTCTTGTTTCTAGGCTTGACCATCAAAGAATTGCTGATATATTTGTAAAGAAAGGTCCCTACTTAAAGATGTATTCAACTTACATCAAAGAATTTGATAAAAATGTGGCACTGTTAGATGAACAGTGTAAGAAGAATGCAGGTTTTGCTTCAGTGGTTAAAGACTTTGAGGTACTGTAGATTTTTATTAAGATTTTGTGGGTTTTCAGAACTTGTGAACCTAAGTGCTTTAAGAAGCTCTCATAAGGTTTTATAGACCATCCTCCAAATTATTTTTTCTTTTCTGCTGCAGAGTCTTGGTTTGAGACCTAGCGGAGTGGAAGTGGAAAGAAGTAAATTCAGACTTTCTAATGTAACTAGTGATTTTGACAGTCACTATGAGATATGTTAAAGGATCAGGGGCCTGGAACATCTGCCCTATGAGGAAAGGCTGAGAGAGCTGGGCCTGTTCAGCCTGGAGAAGAGAAGGCTGAGAGGAGACCTGAGCAGTGTCTAT
>VZSV01000080.1:957750-987624 GCA_013398735.1 Nothocercus julius
GCAGTCCTGAGCCACATGCTGTAGGTGACCCTGCGTGTGCAGGGGGGTTGGACTAGATGATCTCTAGAGGTCCCTTCCAACCTTAAGCATTCTATGATCTTGATTTTCAGAAAATTCAGCACTTGTCACAAAATATGTCAAAAACATATTGACAGGATCACTAGCTGCTTTTTGAATTTTTTTTTCCTCCTGATCCTACTGTGCACTAATTAATGTCTTATTTGAACCAGATTGACTTCACTACCCGTCATAAAGCAGTAGCTAGCTCTAAAGACTTCTGCTTCATTTCATTTGGAAAGATAGAAATGTGACTTTTCTGATTTGCAGACTTCCAGAAGTCTTCTTAAGCAGCACGTGCAACAATTAGATGAATGTTGATTTATGTCCCTAAGAACATTGCCAAATATTAACTTAAACCCTTTCACACAAATGAGTGAAGAGGTGCCAACTTCCTAAATACCATCCACACAAATGTTTTAGTCATTCTAGAAGAGTTTCTCATTACCCTGCAGAGATTATGCTGGCATTAAAGGAATTGTTGAAAATGACACAAAATGCTCAAATCAGCACTAATAACTTTATTTTTCGCAAAGACACAGTCATTTAACCACGAGAAATGAAATAGCTGATAGCTGACAAATTGAACTGACCTCATATCACACGACACAGGCTTCCCCTTGGGTAATGCCTGCTCTGTTTGTTTACAAATGGTTAGAGAGGCTATTTACAGTAGATAGAGGAACACGTTGAGGAACAGAGTCAGGAAAGATAGGAAGAGGAAAAGAGGTCATTTCAAAGACTGGTGTTTCTGATATACATTATTTTGATTGCAAACTCAAGATAATTACAATTTTTGGAGCATTCTGCCTAATGGATGTTCATAGTAATTACAGTGCCACTGGTGCTTTATTTATTTCTAGGAAGATTCTAGGAAGGAATCTAGGAAGATTCTCTTCCTCATTAAAAATATTTTGAATCTATAGAGATTTTGTATGTTTACTGTTTTTCTTATTATTATTTCTTTTTAACTCATGATTAATTTTGCATGTCTTCTGCATAGGGAAATGCTTGCCCTGTAGTGCAGCGTAGCACTACAGTGGTCCTGCCTGTATCTTAAAAAGCTTACTTGATGTCATTGGTAGTTGTTTAAAGGTATGTTTTCTTTTGCTGGAACCCTTGACTGCAGCAGAATTGGTATTTATATTTTGGGTGTTTTTTTCAGATGAGCCCCCGCTGTGCTAGTCTCGCACTCAAGCACTATTTGCTCAAGCCCGTTCAGAGGATTCCCCAGTACAGGC
The DNA here is from genome assembly GCA_013398735.1 of Nothocercus julius. Taxonomy (NCBI): domain Eukaryota; kingdom Metazoa; phylum Chordata; class Aves; order Tinamiformes; family Tinamidae; genus Nothocercus; species Nothocercus julius. The sequence continues at coordinate 959,049 of VZSV01000080.1, forward strand.
TGCTTTTGACAGGTACAGTCAAGCTCTTCTACAGGCTTAAGAGGCCAATTTTCACATGTCCCAGGAAGTTTGTTTTCAGGCAGTGGTACCCATCTGTATTTATCTGACTTCAGATACATATATATATTTTTAAATGGTATGATTTGAGAGGTTTTCTTTGTTAATGTTGATTGCAATAAGATGCACAGTGGGTTTGCACAGTGGTTTGTTCTCTGCTGGGCGCAAGCTGTTCTGCTTTGCAAACATGAGACCTGTGATGATTTTTTTGTTTGTTTTTGTGGTAACTGAAGACAGTAATTTAGTTAAAGGATTGGATAGCTTTGTTTTTTTTTTTTTTTTTTTTTTTTTTTTTATTCAGAAGGAAAAAAAATAGCATGGAAAATTGGAACTAGGAGAAGAGAATGAGATATGCGTATGTATCTTTCAAGCTTTTCTTGAAAGTATCTTGTCCATGCTTCCCCACCGAGGTGTTTTGTATCAAAAATCTTTTCTCTTTTAAAAGCAAAACAAGCCTTTTCAGCTTAAATTTCAGAAAGTGTTTAAGGCTTGTTAGAGGGGTTACAACCTATCTTAAGCTGAAGAGCTGGCTTGGGCCTAGGAGAGCTGAGCTCCCTTCCCTGCTCTGGCACTGTGTTTGGGTGTCCTTGATCAAGCCTTGAGCAGTGTTTTCTCCTCCATAAAAGGAGGACAATTATACAGGCTACCTTTGTGAAGTCTTTTGTGATGTGTTTGTTGTAAGAAGGGGATGGCTCCTGTAAGGAACTGGAAATACTTGAGTGTTTTTGAAAGCCATTGCTTCTCCAGGAGCGATTTAAAAATAGCCTCTGTTTATGTAGTAACTACCAAATAAAACGCTCTGTGACCTTTCTTTGGCTCTATAGCAGTTTGCTGGCATTTCCCCAGCAAGTGTTTATACTAGTGATGCTGTGGCAGATGTAGACTTAAGTGGTACATAGAAGTTAATAACTTATGCAAGTTGATTATTTTCATTTTAATCATTTCATTAAAGTCACAGATGGGGAAAAGGGCAAAAAGCTCTTATTTAAAGGCTTTTTTTGTCTCTTAATTGATAAAATAAAGCTATAAAAAGACATTTGGGGCTTGCATGGTATCAATTCAAAAATCAGTGAAGGAGCTTTGAAGATTTTCAAAGGCTTTAATTAAGAGTTCAACAGGATGGAGCAAATACCTTTCTCAAAATACAGATATATATGTATATGTGCACTCACATGTACATATGCACACATAAAGATATGCAGCTCTATAGTGTATATACATGTAAACTACATATATATATATATATATATATATATATAAAATATAAAAAAGTGAGAGATGCTAGAGATGAATGACACTGAAGCAAAACTGTGAAGCTGAAGACTAATTCCTTGTTACCATTGCCCGTGAGAGTGGCTGGGACATGGTGTTTTGGACAGGTGACTGCACAAGTGAGCACCTCATTTTGTGGATACGAGGGTTTCTGTCGGCGTCTCCAGTCCTGCAGACTGTCGCTCTCTGCAAATATGGGGCATCCTGGAAATACAGATGGCCACCAACATGAGTTGTATTGTGCCAGGTACTGACTTGGAAGCAGAAGTTTTTGTTGTTCTGTGGGAGGAATAGAAGAAATCAGACTAAGAATTTAATTGTACTGAACAGTTTGGATTTATTTCATATTCACACTGTTCAGCATAGGCTGCCATTTCCTATTCGTGCTCTTCCGTATCTGTGTGGATGGCGCGAGTGCTCGTTACCTTCCTGCGCACCCATGCGCTATCGCATCATCTTCGTGCGCGCCGGCGTTGCACATCTTCCGAGCCGGTGCCAAATGTGCGGATCTACGCTTGGAGTGGGGGAGCTGGCAAGTAGAGAAGCCAGACGGGAATGGGCAGGACCTGCAGTGACGCAGCAGCCACCGAAGTCGGAGGATGCGGGGGCTGGCTGGCTGGGAGGAAGGCAGGAGGGGTCAGAACAGAAGAGCGAAGTTCTTCTTCTTCAAAAGCAGGAGCAGGTGGGCTCGTAACGGAGCGTGCGGCACTGCGGCGCTTCTCCTGAGCCGCCCGGGCGCTCGGCTCCGTGGAGCGAGCTGCCGCTTGGCCTGCCCGGCCCTCTGCCCCCCGCGCAGCACGTGCCGGGTGGCCGCCGGGCAGGCCGCGAGGAGGCAGAGCAGCTGGCCAGAGCTGATGCTCTCGCTGGGCCCCCGTGAGAGGGAAGAGAATCCCTGGCTGCTGTGAGGTGGGAGCAGCATGTAAGGAAACCTTGCTTTTAACTTGTTTTTGTTGCTTACTTGCTTTTGTTGTTAACTTGTTTTGTTTTGGGCTGGGTTTTGTCGCGGTTTTGGATACCTGGCAGAACTGTGAATTTGGATGCCTAAGCCTTAATACCAACATTTGTGGAAGTACGTTGAAGGTCTAACTTGAAGATAAAGCTCAGAGAGGAATGTGACTGCTTTATAGGGGGAAAAAAAAAGCCTCCATTTGGTCATGTGAGGTTTTTGTCCCTCTCAAAGTGCCTTTTGTGAGCTGGTGCTGCGAGGTAGCCGTTGTCTGGATGCATCTTGCTTACATGAAGTCAGTTACTGCACTGCTTGAATTGTGTTGGGTATCCTGGGATTCTTCCTGGCTTTTCTATGGTTATGGTGAGGAGCTGATAAGATTTGTATTTGTTATTCTGGAATGACCTATTTCTTTTTGGTGAGACATGGGAAACTTCCTTGATTCCCATGCAGCCGGGAAGCTGCTGTCTCTTGCCCCCCATGCACCTTGCCTTGCGCGGGCGCCTACCACAGGCTGCAGTGCTTCAGTCCGTGCGGTCCTTATTTTTTCAAGTCTCTCTCTCTGAGTTTTCTGCTCAGTCTCACATTCAGTTTTAGTGTTACATGTGTTGTACCTCTCTGTATTTCAGGATCATCCTTTGAATGTGTATTATAGTAAAGCAGATAGGGTCTTGCAGACTGAAAAGGTAACAGACTCTCAGATATGTCCCCGATACGCAGTTGATCTCATCTCTGTTTAAATCAACAGAAGGAAAACGCAATGCTAACAGTATGAAAACATTGTTGGGTTTGTATTATTTTCCTTCTTTTATTGGAGAACTATTGGCAATGTGTAATTTTGTTGTTTTTTTGTTTGTTTTTTTTTCTCCATTTGCTATCCTTAGATCAGGCAATAGGGAAAGAGGAGAAATATTAAGGCTTTCTGTCTCTGTTCTGTATTTAAACTTTCTAAGCAACATTACTTGACTGGTCACTGTGTTTGTTCTCTGAGAACCTTGTGGTTCACCTAGAAATGACTTACTGATCTTTATTTGAGTAAAAAGGCTGAATAATTAAGCTACATTTCAGAGGACAAAGAAATTTGGCAAATACAACAGATACTATTTCACCTTGATATTTGATTTCTGTGCTAATTTTACCTGGGAATGTTTTTGCTAAATTTCGCTGCAGTGTTTCCTTGTTCATAAAAATAAAGTGTAAAGTGTCATTGTTTTGGGGAATGTGCCATAAAGCATAAATATGCCAGGAAGCAATTACTTCCCACATTTGGTCCCTGATTTTATGCTGCCAGTGCAGTTATTTTGGATATTAAATTGGATGTCTCCATCTACTAGGAACAGTTTGTTAGCATGCCAGCAGTCCATTTGGAGATTAATAAGTTATATCCCTTTACCCCTTCTTCCCAGTCTGTAGAAGTGAGTCAATGGTTGGCAACCTTAAGGAGATCTCGCTTTTCTATATAAGCTGCAAAGACACATATTTTAATAGTGACAGGTCCCCACTTTATGCTGGCCAAGGTGAAGATGGAGTTGCAATTGCAAAGCATTAACTTGCTTGCTTTACGGTGGAGTCCCAAATAGGCTTTGCCTGAGCAGTAGGGTAAGAGAGGGCAGCTTTGGTCTAGTATTCTTAAAGTGTGTTTGTGAAATAGGATCCTCCAGGTTAAAGCAAAGTGAAGATTTTCAGCTCAAGTTGGAAACAGTGTGAACCCTTCTCAGTTCCCTTTAAAATGCTTCCTGTTGATTTTTGTCTTAAATGAATTTCTTACCAGCATAACCCCAAGTGGAGTTGGATTGTACTGGAGAGTGTGGACATGTAAATACTGCACTCAAATGTCTGGTAGCTACTACTGCAAAAGGGATAAGGGATGTGAGGGATGTGAGTGATAAAATAATTCAGAAGCTGAAAAGGTTTTGGTGCCGTGTCAGACTTACTAAGAGATCCCACACTGGGCGGTGCCGGATTAAGACCAGGCAGAACTGCAAACGCAGCAGTTCTTGCAGCTCAGGTAGCCAAATTGCTCCTCACTTTCCCTCCCGCTTCCCTGTAGGATTCCCCACCAGGTCCCTTTTCCTTCACCCTAACCTGCCCCTTATCCTTTTCTTGGGATCTTACCTCAGGTCTTTGCCAAAACATTTAAAAAAAAAAAAAAAGTGCCAAATATGTTTTCCTGTGGTTCTTTTTTCCTCAAAACATTGATTAGCTGACAAGATTTCTCACCCTTCGTAGCACTTTTACCGCAGAAACACACTTGATAATTGTTTTTCCACATAAGGAAAACATTCCCGCGCGCTGAGTGCTCTCGGAGGGGCACGCGTGAAGCAAGACGCCTGAGCAAGGCAGGAACATTTGGCTCCAGATCCTTCTTGAGCAAAGGGTGAATCTGGGTAGGGCAAGCGTATGGGAGTTGAATTATTTTACTCCTACGTGAAACTTGTACAACTGTTAAGCTAATAGTGAACATTTGCTAGATCACAGACCCTATATGACTAGTTTTTAGTAGATCTGTGAGAATACAGATACATGCGCTCACTGGAAAGGCAGTTAGGAACTGATATTTGATGATGACTTTCTAACATGTCTTTTTCTGAAAGCTTCTGGTTGGGTTTTCATGAAACTTGACTAATTCAAAGTTGTGGACTGTAGAGAATACCTGGCTGACATATTGATCAGGTTACGTATCTTTGATAGGACATCATACTTTTTGGTGAGCTAGACACTGATTCAAGAAATGGAATCTCTCGGGGGATGTTTTCTTGATATTTGGATGCCTGCAATTAATTTTGGTCAAGTAAAATAGAGTAAAACCTACCAAGGAGGACTTTAATGAATAGATGGTGCCATCTGGTGGTTGCGGGCTGGCTTTATAACAGAAAACCAAAAATTCCTTTTTGATCTTTTGTGGCGGAACAGGGGTATAAATACTTCTTTTAATTTGAAAAGTATTAATCATAGTAATATTCAGGGTTGGGCTATTTTTTTTTCTCAGATTTTATACATGAGTTAGGTGCTAAGACAAAACTAAGTAATATCTACAATCATGGTTTTTTTGTGTGTGTGTCAGTGTAAATGTAAAGGATTGGGTGTACATGTCCTCTTTCACATGTTTGTTTTGTTCTGGACTACTATATGCAATATATCGTTTGCCTTTGGTGAAGGTCACTGTTTCTGTAACCTTATTTTTTACCAGCAAAGTAGCATTGCATACTTTGATTGTTTCCCTTATGTTATTACTTTTGACAGATTTGAAAGAGGAAATGGTAGACCTTTAATGCATACATCTGTCTGAAAAGCAAATTTCCAGAAAAAAAGAAAGTGTTTTTTACTACTTCGGTGCTGTTTAGTTCTTTTACATTTTTTTTTATATTTTCTTCTTATACAGATTACTTAAAGAACCTTCTAGAAGAATCTGCAGACTATAGGGATACGCAAGGTAAATGTCTTTTTAGATTAAAAAAAAAAGTCTACCTGTATATGAAAAATACTTCTAAATTTTAAATGCTTGTCTGCTTCCCCCTCCCTCCCCCNAGCCAATGAACAGAAGTGTTTTCTGTTTAGTTCTAAGTTTCTTGGGAGCATCACTGAGGGATTACAAATTTGCATTTCAGAAAAATACCGGTAAGAGGAAAAAAGGGATCAGAGGGAAGGAGAAGGAATGGCTGAGGAGGAGGAGGGTGGCACTCCCTGTTGCGGGGTGGTTTGGGATGGAGCTGGTTTGCCCGGCTCCCGGCCCTGCTCCCGCCCTGGCTCCTGGGCAGGGTCTCCATTTCACTTGCGGACCCTGTCGTTGAGTTCAGTCACTGCGGTGGCATTTGTGCAAGCCCCTTATCTTCAGGAGAGCTGCCCAGACAGAGCTGTCTGGTCTGCACTAAATGTCAGCGTTCAACGTGTGAAACTAAGTTCAGCACCATCAAATGTGTGTTTCCATTTTAAGATACTTGGGCGTATGCAATTCTTTGAGTATATTATGTATAAGCACAAAACGTTTTCAGTGTTGAAATTTTTTGGAGATAGAGAAGTTTCTCTTGCACTGATTGTGGCCATGAATAAACTGATAGTTGTACTGCACTGTAAAGAATCTAGTATTTAAAAAATAAGTAACTTGAAATAAATGACTATCTTTCTATGCTCTTGAGCTCTAATCTTTACTAACCAAGATCCTTCATGTAATAATTAAGCTTAACTTCCTTCTGACTTTTTTTGCTTTGTCATTTAATTCATGCAGGAAAAAAAAGGGCTACGTTTGGTTATATGATCAGTATTCTTAAAACAAAAAAAAAAGAAAAAAAAAAGAAAAAAAAACTTCTTGGGAAGCTTCATTTAAATACATGATTCCAACTAAGTAGTGAGAGAGGTGGAATGTTTTTCTTTTCCAAAAAATCAGCTTGTTTATGAACTTTTGACCCTGTGAATGATTTTATGTTGTTGTTTAGAGTTGGATTAGCGTCTTGGCTCTATAAGTAAGCCCATGATCTTTGAACTTTCCCTGCAAGAACCAACAAGTTTCCTGCAACTTTCTTAAATCTTTTTTGAAGTCAATGAGTAAAAGTTGAAGTTTTTTGTACATATAATAGCTGATAAGAAGGAGAGTATGGCAAAATATCCAGGCACTCATTCCTGCCTTAGTGAATTTGTCTAAAATTACCCTTAATTTCATGTTCTTCTGAGCTGATGGGAGCTGGGAAGTATTTTGTTGGAGTGGCTCCAGCGTTTACTAATCAGAGGACCACCGGAAAACTTTCAGCAGGCTCAGCTGACAACATGACGTCTATATCTGTGCTTAGATTTGATCACATTTGGTGTGTTCTCTGCCTTTTAACTGTTTGACTGCTGTACTTGCTTTGCCTTATTTTCAGGAAAGTCTTGGCCAAAAAGTTTGCCTTAGATTGACTTAGTAGACCCCCCTTCATGTCTGTGTCCAGTTTCTTACAAGGCCCCATGGCCTTCTGAACCTTCCGGTTCACGGAAGTTTGGGCTTGGGAGGCTTTTCTGATTACTTTCAAGCAAATGTGGTTCCTTGACAGCACTTCAGTTATTCAAAAAGTGCTAAGTACTGTAGAGACATTATTTTGTGAGAGTAATTGTGCTAGCTTTCAATTAAGTGAGGCTTTTTTTCTACTGAAGTGAATTACAGATTTTTGGATAAAATCCTCAGATGGGTGCTGAATAATATACAGACTCGCTATTCAGAAACTTATGTACTTTTTATGTAATTCCTCACAACATATTTTTCTAAGCATATTTTTCTATTGAGTTGCTACTTACTAAACACTCCAACTTAATAAAATCCCTTTTGATGTCTTTGATAACTCTTCACTTTCAGTTTTTTTTTTTCATATTGGATAAAATACTTGAAATTTATAAAATTAAACTTTCTACCGTTATCTTGAAATGCAACAAAGATAAAGGCGGAAAAGAATCACAAAGATTTGGGTAATTGTTCTAGTATCTAAAGTCCATTACTAGCTACTGGTGGCAAATGCTGGAAAAAGCTTAATTAATCTCTGTATACTTCCAGTTGAAGTCTTGTTACCATTTTCACTTGTACCTAGAGAAATTGAAATTAAAGAGATTCTTTGTGCAAGATAAGCTAAAACTTTATTTTGCTGGTGGATTATTTTAGTTAACAGTGAGAAATGAATGATACCATGACCGTTGGCTGAGTAAATGATTTGCTGGGGCCCAGCAATCAAACCATGATCCAAAGCCTCTGGAATCTATGGGAAGTGCTTTTTGAGTGCAGTGAATATTAGATCATGTCCTTGAATATTGGCAGGATGTGAAGGGGAATATTGTACCTGCACACTCTGTAATACCAGTGCCAACTAGTCTGTATAACAAAAGCATTTTCTTCATACTTCAGATGCTCTGGCTGTTGTCATAGAAGTTGCAAACCATGCCAATGATATCATGAAGCAGGGGGTAAGTGTTTTGATTATGGAAGCTGGATGTTTAAAACTTTTTTTTTTCTCTCTCTCTTTTGGTTAAAAAGGTAGTTGTGGATTTAAGGACAATTACTTGTCTCTCTGCTTTTTCTCCCAATAGGATAACTTTCAGAAGCTCATGCAGATTCAGTACAGTTTAAATGGACACCATGAGATTGTGCAGCCAGGACGGGTAGGTCCTCCGAATGGCTTTCGGCAGATTTCAATAAAAATACAGCACAAACAGTAACAAAGGTGACATATATTGATACGAAAAAGAAAAGATCCGTCACGTATTTGGTGCTGACAGTCAAATAAATACTCTTTCTCCATGTGCAGTAAGTGCGTGTGTGTGTGTGTATAGCACATGGAGAACTATATGTATATTTATATAATATATATATTTTTTTATATATGTATTTAAGAAAATATTTATCTGATAAAAACTTAAAATTCCCAGAATGTGATTCCCTGCTAAATCTTCCAGGCAGTATTTATCTCAAGCTTAACCTTTAATCTTTCATGGTTTCAAATGGAGCATGGAAAACTGGAATGCAAGCACACAATCCCTCTACATTTTAGTGAGACGTAAGGATGAGCAGCTTTCCTCAGGGAGATACGTTAAACTCAGTGCCCCCCCAGTTTCTGTTAACACTCATGGCTTTAGAGAAGAGGGTTAATTATGCTGAAGACTGATTCATGATGGAGACAAGTGAATTTACAAATAAGGACTACATTTGGAAATATATTTCATGTGAGTCACCATTTCATGAACGGTCCAACTGATTTAACTGAAAACTTCAAGGTGAAGGTTATTACTGATTTGGGTGACAGCAGAATGAAGATCTTTATAACCTGGCTTTATTACCTAGATCCAGATAGTGTGGATTTGATATCTTCTGGATATTCTATCCTATTTAGCAGTTAACAATCATCATCTTACAGAATATAAAAGTATATGTGTACACATATGTGCAAATACCTTTTAATAGCAAAAGGTGGTGGCACTGTCTTCAATAAGTAGTGGTCCTGATCTAAGTTTTTTTTTTTCCTGCCTATACAGCAGAATTTTCTTATTACAGATCTAACTTCATGTATATTTCAGAGCCAGATTTTTTTTCCCTTCTAATCATGTGTACTTACAGGTTTGTTACTTATTATCTGTATTAAAGCTAATACCCTAAATCCTCAGACTTTGGTAACACAACAAGTGTAGCAATTTCAAGAAAAAAGAATAGTTTATTTATTGAGGCTTGTGTCCTGAGAGACTGAGCTTTGAATTATTTGCTTTGATTTGCCAGGTGTTTCTGAAAGAAGGAACATTGATGAAGCTGTCCCGGAAAGTCATGCAACCGCGTATGTTTTTTCTGGTAAGTTGTTCTGAATGTTTCTGTGTCTGATACTGGTGTGATTTTAAATGATTCGAACAGCTACGTCACAAACAAATAGCTGAGAACTTCAGTTGACCATCAGGAGACAAAAATAACTGTTACCATTTTATTCTCTCAGTCTGAATTAGAGAGGCCATCTGTTTTATATGGAGTAACATTTTAGTAGAAAGCCATTTCTCAACAAAATTAACTGTTTTGAACAATGCTCACTTCAAATTTGAGCAACTTTGCGAGAAGACATCTGGGTAGTTGGAAAACTAAAGCAGTTACTCCAACCTGGGCAGTTCTTCTAGGTCTTAAATCCTACAACTCTGCTGCTGCTGTTGTATTTTCTCCTTCCCCTTCCCACCCCTGAAGTCAGTTCGCATCCTGAATGGTGGCCACTTCTTTTCCTGTCCTTGCTACTGTTTTGAAAGTTTTGAGTTTCTCTGAAGTTTCTGTTTCCACTTGAACCTTTTGTTTCTCTCTACTTTTTAGGTAGTAGAGTGGCTTGCTGTGCATCATTTGTGGCATTATAGGCTCATAGTCATGGCTGAAATCTGTCTTTCAGCTACTGCAGTATACATAAATATTTCCTAGGCATTCTTGAAGTGCATGTGCTAGGTTTTGAAGTACGTATTTTAAGCTCTAGAGACTCTTTTTTAGCATATAGAGCACTGATATAAGTGCGAATGATGGCCATCAAAGTAATACTCTCATAAATCTTTTGCTGTCTCAAGCTAGGGTTCCCAAAGTAGATGTTGCTAATTTAAAACTCCTTATTTCAGATTTTGTCCTTTTTTTTTTTTCCCAAATATGTGAAAGTTACTGTGTACTCTCTATGCCTTTAGGCACTTAGTAAGCAAGGATTTAATAAAGATGTAATAAAGCTTGTGAAACATTTGATTGTTTTTTAAAGATCTGTATGGCAAAAGTCTTGAGACAGTTCAGTCCTCTGGTCTATGTTTATATTCAGTAAATGAAGCTCGACAAGTCTGTTAGAAAAGAAAATAAACAATGAAGGAACATTTACACAAGTAAAGTTCATATGGATAAGTTTGTCCAAGTAATTGTAAATTACTAATTGTAATTGTAAATTGCTAATCTTAATTCTAACACTTTCTAGATGTTGGGATGTTTTACTTTGTGTGAGACGTTAGTTCTAATGTTCTTTTAAAGTAGATTTTTATACAATATGACTGTGTGCATGAGAAACCTTTTTGTCTTATTTGACAGCCTAGTCTTGGACATCCTTGCAGTGTTTACTCATGTACCAAATGTATATTTACACAGTGAGGATATAAATAGATACCTATTACTGCCTAAATTCATACATGCAAATGTTTCTTGAGTTTTAAGCAAAGTAATGGGGGGTATAAGATGCCCCTGGACAGTTGATTTTAATGCTGTACAAATTCCGTGTTTTCAGTAAAATGCATCTGAAGTGATCTATCCTTAAACAATCTTTAGTCATTGATGAGAATTGCTTCTGTGTTGCAGTTTAATGATGCCCTGTTGTATACTACTCCAGTTCAGTCAGGGATGTATAAACTCAACAACATGCTCTCATTGGCTGGAATGAAGGTGAGTCACTAAGATGTTTGTTAAAACAAGTCTTTCTCTAAATTCATTTGAACTCAGGTCTTAAAATTTTCAGAAGTTATCTATTTGTATTACTATAAAGAGATGTTAAATTTGCTTATATTACACAGCAGTGCTACAGACTTAGTGTTTGTTGCATAATATGTTATGTGAGACTACTGCCTAGGTTCCCCTAAACACTTTTTTTGACACAGGATCATATATACCTGTGTTTTCATCCTATACTGAAGTACTCTGAAATAGTCTGCTTCTGTATTTTGTTTAGACTGCCCTGCTCTTGCCTTGTAACTGTTCCTTCTTGCCCACATCCAAAGATTATGTATCTCTGTTGGATAAGCTTTTGGTGGCTCAGATCCCTATGGTTTATAGGGATCTACTAACTGTGAAGGGAAAAAATGGCTTGACGATTCTAAACCTTGTGAAAAGCACCAGTTTTAAGATCTAAAACCCTTAGGCTTGTGACAAGGAATATCCATAGCATGGATTGACATGGTCTGTAACACGACAGCTGTCACTTCGGGAGTTAATTTTCTCATCCCTGTTCCTGTTGCAGAAAAGCATCAAGTTCATTTGGAGTTCAGTTCTGAAACTTTTACAGGCAGAACTGTGGCCTCTTTTCTGTCAACAAGTGTCTTGTGGTGGCTCCAAACCACTCAACTTTGAACTCAGTTACATTTGAAACTTAGGAGTTCAGAAGTGAAGGATCACCAGGGTGGTCCAGCCCTTGGTGGTATGGGCAAGACGCCCATTCCGCATCTGTGGGCTGCATCTCGTCCTGTAGCAGCAGAGTCTTGTTCTGAAGCAGCAATATCTTGTTTGTTTCTGCCTAGTTGCAGAAGGAGCTCCTAGAAGGTCCTAGGCAGGTTGAAGCACAGCTGGAGGCACCTGCCAGCTCCTGAGTTTCACTCCCTTGTGCATCTCCAGTGTTAGTAGGGAGACCACAGGGAAATAAAATGGTGCGCTGCGTGTAATCTTAACTGTCGCTGGGATGCCTGGACTAGTGTATAATCTCTTATATGTGAGGTCTTCACTTCAGTGTATCCCTTCTGCAATTAAAAAAAGACATTTTATTGTGAAAACTGGAACAGTTTAAAAGCACAATTTCGGCTTGAATGTGAAATTTTTTCTCTTGACTGTAGGTTAAAAAGCCTACCCAGGAAGCCTATCAGAATGAACTGAACATAGAAAGTGTAGAGAGATCTTTCATTCTTTCAGCAAGGTAAGTCTTAGAAGTGCATAATTATTTAAATACGTCATTTCAAATAGCCCATTATTGTCCATATGGGGCAATTATCATTGTATGGCTTATTTAACATGTATACAATGAAAAATTACTCTTGTGTTGAGTAATTGTAGAAGAATAGAGAACTGACAGTTGGGTTTCTGGAAATAAGGTAGCCTTTGCTCTAATTTGCTTTTTGATCACATTTAAAAACTGATTTTGAAAAGGGTTTTTTTGTTTGTTTGTTTGTTTGATTATGACTAGGCTTCATTTCTGCCAGCCCATTAAAAAACAATTAGCTTCACAGTTACCACAGGATTTTTGTATTCTCTAATACAGTTCACTTTGACATGTAAAGAAGACTTTGCATTGTAGGGTGATGGATAGAAGCACAAAGTCTGTAGTAAATGTAGCTGATATTTGAGCAACCTGGGCACTGGCTGCAGATGGCAGGAATTCAGCTGTCCTCAAGACAGTTAAGTATTAATCAGATGGAACAAAGATATTACTTGTTGTTCCTTTTCAGCTCAGCTCTACCTTCAGAAATGTTGAGAAAAATGAAGTATCTTTTGCTGCCTTTTCTTGAGAAGGACAAGAATTGAGTTTCACTTCAGTGATTTGTAGGCCTTGCTTTCCAGTGTTGTTTTTTTCTCTTTTAGAATTACTAATATGCCTTGTCAGTGCACTAATAAAGACAGGCTATGAATCATAGCAATAAATTCTGATATTATTGATAACATATAAATTAGGAAAAGTCATTCTGGTCACCTAGCTAAAATAACAGTGTGATTGAAACAGGAAGTAGGCCTCAGTGAAGTGCTGAACTGAACCTGAAATTATACAAATGACATGAAAATACAGGAGCCATGCTTGTCTTTATCAAAAAATTAAATTCTCTGGGTAGCAGCAGCAGGATACATGCTCCCTGATTAGGGGCAGCCCATCTGAGCTGCCTTTCCCAAAGACCCGGTTTTGTGGATTGTTGTTTTTATGATGTCTGACTTGGAGGTTTATATGTTCTGTCACTTTTGACAGTGCTAATCTCAATGAACAAAGACATGTTTTCTCTTTTATTTAACAAAACCTAGCAAGGGCAGACTGCTGCTTTTTCTGTGACCTTGTAAATACTGACAGCAGGATGTCTGCATAAAGACAGGAATATCTGTAGCTAAGAGGGAGACCACTTGTCAAAGTAGCCAAAGGAAGTAGCACAATTGTGTCCAAATAGCAGTTATTTAAAACAACAGACTGGAACGCAGTATTGCCTGTATTTTTTGATAGATTTAAATAAATATTTCTTATGGCTCTTCTGCATTTTTGGGGAAAAAAAAGCTGCATTTTACAGTTTAAGGTGTGATTCTGCACCAATATATACGACATACTATATGACTGGGTTAGTGGTAACAGGTGCCTTGTTGAGTGAGTGTTGCACAAATATATTAAGGTATCATTGGGATTCCAGTAGGTAACTCAGATTCCTCTCTCTGTGATTTTAATGCTTCATTTTTACTTCAGTCATTTAAAAAAAAAAAAAAAGTAATGTAGAATTATTCACTGTAACCTGCGAAAAAATTATCGTCTCAAAATACAGCCTGCTTATATTCTACAAAATGTGATAGACTTCTCCTTTTGAAGAGTTGATTAAGGAGTAGATTAAAGGCAACTTCTGTGAAATATGTGCTGGTCTAGTGGGAAAACCCATAACATTCTCACCGTGCTGGCTGCTCCTTGTGCCATGCTTCTGTGTTGAGCTTAGCATTACTGGAAACTCAATAGATAGAAGATGAGCCTAATGCTGCCAACTAAAGCTTTCCTGACCTGCTCTTTAATTTTTAGTGCTGTCGATCCTGCATCTTTGGAGAGCATTCATCTCTCTTACAAGTATTTTTAAACTTACCGGAGGCTACGTGTGTGCAGCAGCCCCAAACTAGCAAACAAGGATTGCAGGGATTTGCTTGGGTTGAAGGAGGTGCTGGGGGCCCCAAGTGCAGCTGAGAACTTTCAGCTGTGGTGACTCCATTAAAATCTGAAGCAAAAGAAAACCAAGAGCCCTGCAATTTTAATGGATAAAACAGCTTTGGGAAGGACGCAACAAACATTACCCTGTGGCAGGGCTGGGGAGGACAGCAGAAGCAGCGCTGCCTCTTTCTGCTGTGGCAGGTGGTTATGTTAACTCCATTGCCCGTGGAGTAGCCCCACTCCTCATGTGTGCAGGGCTGGTAACGGCACGAGCAGCAGCTGACGCGAGCAAGGCTGCAATCCGTGAGCTCCGCAGTGAAACACTGGGGCCTCGGCACCGCTGCTCCCGTGCGAGCAGCTCCGCGCCGCTCAGCAACATCGGGGGCTGCTGACTCTCCACGGTTGCACTAGCTTTGTGAAGGCAATTACCTGTGATAGTTTAGGAGCCTAATTAAATGCAAGTGGATTGTGAAAAAAAAACAAAGGAATTGACTGGAGTGATGAATGTTATATAGACAATGCAGATTGTTCTTACTATATAAGGGAGAAAAGGTAAATGAACTGAACAAGGTGTTCCCCTCAGAGTGAGCTATTGGAACAGACAGCAACATGATGCTTTGCCCTTGCTCGTATCTTGTTTCCTCTCCTTTTCGTTCTGATCCACTCCCTGTGTGCACGGGATCTTTTTTCCTCCTTTTGCCTTGCTCTTGTTTACCTTCCTACATCAGTTCTCTCTGATTCTGTGCAGTTTCATTCTGTGCAGTTCCAAATTCCCTCTGAAAATGCTTCTTTTAAAGGCTCAAAAATGATCAAAGCTCCCAAATTCATGTAACATAAAACACCAGGCATAAAAACTAATTGTGGTTGTGCACCTTAAGTGTTGTGGCCCTCACTAGTGTACGTTGCTGCTTTCCTTTTTCCGAACTTCCCTCTTTATATAGTTGTCATGCTTTATTTTGCTTTTAAAGTAGTTTATTTGTTGCTACTTACATAGGGAAGCAAATACTGTTGCTCACAAGTTATGGCTGAGATTTCAGACACCCTTTTTAAGCTGGCATTGCATATTTTTAAGCTGGCTGGCATCTTGAATTGTTCAGCTGCTTAATGAACCCAGTGAGGACCTGGATGCAGAGCTGCCGGGTTAGTTTTAATCTGAATTTGTTTTGCGGGCTAGTTGAGGTCACACGCAGCCCTCGATGTGGCTGTGTGTCTGCTCCAGCAGGCGGTAAGAGCTGGTGGCTGAACGGGCAGTATTGCAGGCTGCCTCTGCACGGCAGCATGGGTTTATGTAATGTAAAAGTGAGAGTCTGCCCACGGCCTCAGGAAGGGCTTTGGCACTGTGCTCAACCCAGAATAGCTGCAGGCTCCCGCTCTACCGAGCGGGCCTTGTCCTCCTGGCTTCCTGGCTCACACCACCCGAGCCCGATGCTTTCCTTGCTATCCCACCTAGGGATTCCTTGGTTGCTGGCTGAGGAGATACAATAAGTTGATCTGATGAACAGCCTTTCTTCTCCTTGCATTAGCCGATCCAATGGAAAAACTACATTAACCAACTCATTTGGAAGCTGCAGGATTACAAGACTTGGTAGGAGGAAAATGTCAGGAACACAAGGCTGGGGAAGAGCAGAAGCCTGGAATTTCACAGGGCTGAGTATAATCAACTGCCCCCGAGACAGAAGGAAAGGTTGGCGGGGGGAAGAAGGTCTTAAGGAAGTTTCAGAGCTCCTGTTAAAGGAGAGGGCCCTTGATTTGTTTTGGGAGCATCCTTTACCCCAGTGTCCATGTTAGTAACCTCAGTGGCTGTGTTACTCAAACAGCTATTCCAGGACCTGCTGAGAAGGAGGAAGCAATGACATGGAAGCCTCGAAGCAGTCACAGGCTGTTTTAGAAGGAGGAGAGGAGGGCACGAGCACCGACATCGTGCAGACAGTTAGGAAAAAGCATTGCTGCAAAATCAGGCTAGGTGGGAACAGAAGGCAGGCTGTAAAATTTAAGTTGTGGAAGAGTTAAGCCAACATGCAATACAGACAATGGGATTCTAATCAACACTTGCGTCTTAGTTTTAAATGTTAGGGATACATTCATTTATTAATTTATTTTTAAACCCAACAGTTCTGCTACGGAGAGAGACGAGTGGTTAGAAGCCATCTCCAGGTCAATTGAAGAATATACAAAAAAGAGAATCACATTTAATCCTAGTAGAAGTCTGGAGGAGGTATACCATACATTACTGTTACTTTGTTTCCTTTTTAAATTTAAAGATTCTTGGGAGATGTTTAGAGAATCAAAAGGCATTTTATGATGAATAATAAAACAGAATAATGATGAGAGTAGATAATGATAGGACCGAATGATATTCTATGGAATTACTTCTTTCAGAAATTTGAAGTTTTTACTTCACAGAAAAAAACAACCAGCTTTCTCAGTTCTCTCAGTAATCTTGCAAACAGAAAGATGAAGTGAGATTATAATATGTAGTGGCTGTTGATAGATATATATACTGGTAAAGCTTGGTAGTCTGCAGCCTTTATGAACCAGTTAAATGCAGCTTTTCCTTTAGGCTTGTGTTATTATAATGACCACTGGTGAAACAGTCGATAACCTTTATTTAAGATAATGACTATATATTAGAGAAGGCTTTCCAGCATTGGTAGAGTTAACCCATAATCACTGATAAATGTTATTGTGTTTTTCATTACTGAATTTGTAATGGTATTCCACTGTGTTTTCATAGGCAGATCCAGAGAAAAGGGAAGAAAATAGTCCACTAGGATCAAAGGCTCCTATCTGGATTCCTGATACTAGAGCCACTATGTGTATGATCTGTACTAGTGAATTCACGTTGACATGGAGAAGACATCACTGCAGGGCGTGTGGAAAGGTAAGCAATTTTGAAATCATCTTTTCAATTAGTCTTTTTTTAGTGTGCCAAATAGAGGTGGAAACTGATTGTACTGTAACTGTTTTAAGGGGACACTGTTGTATGACACAATAATATGGGCTAAAACAGCATGGTTATTTAGAGTAAAGAGTGTATGATGGACCAGTTTTCAACTTTTAACCTGTTCCACGTTTTGTGTTTTGGAATACTGTTTATGGCTGTCTTCTGCTCCTACAACTATATACTGCAAAGCAAGGATGTTAGAGCTGAATTATTCAAAATACCTTCATCACTAATTTTCATAAACAATTCATTTTTTTATGTTAGGACCAAACTTATTTAATATTTAACTACTGTGAAATACTTGATTATCTAATAAGCCTTTATATTTCTCAGAATATCAAATTCACTGTAATCGAGACATCTGCCTTGTAGAGAAATAGTCAAGGGAACAATGACTATTTTTAGTTATTTCATAAAAAGCTTCTGAATTCAGTAGTTTTCAGAAGCATAGGCTTACTCTGCTTCTCATGAATTGTTAACACTGGCTTATTGAGTTGTATATTTCAGTGATTTTTCTATTTAAATTTTTACCAGTTATAGAAAATTGTTGGTCAGCTGAGATCATTGACACAAGAATGTTGAATGCACAAGGAAAAGCCAAGATCATCTTCAGTATAAAATAAAAGCCTGTTTGAAGTTCAGTTATGGGCCTACCAGTACTGAAGTGTACACCTCTGAGATGCTTGGTGATTTAAAGGTACATTTCATGCACAGTAATGCTTTTGTTTGTTTACAGATTGTCTGTCAAGCTTGTTCATCAAATAAACATGGCTTAGACTATATGAAAAACCAGCCAGCAAGAGTATGTGATCATTGCTTCAGAGAATTACAGAAACAAGGTAAAGAAAATCTGCCCAACTTGTCAGTCCTATTTCTGTAGCCCTTACTGCCACAGTAAATGCTTCACCTTTACTGAGTTCTTTTTGCAATGCCCCTTGGAAGTAGAAAAGTTATCAAGGAATTGACAGGCAGAGATGTCAAAAGGAGAATTAATGAAGCTGAGGATAGCCTTCCTCCTTCCAGGCTGGACTGGAAAGTAGTGATGGGTGTTGCTAGAAAAGGAGGCCCTAAAGGAGTGAAGTTTTGCAGAAGTCTTCCAAGGGAGATGCAGGAACTGCCCAGGGCAGAGCAAAAAGGCAGGGCATGCTCTGGAGATGGGAATGAATTCAAGGTGTGCCGTGGCATGAGGCTGGTAGAGGAGCCTTACTGCACCCATACTGAGAAAAGCAAAGTGTAGTGAACTGAGAGAGGGACAGAGAGTTGGGGAACAGAGCTGAAGCATAGACTGAACTGCAGTGGATATCTTTAAACATTTTTAATAGTCTTTATGACTTGATTTTTTTTTTACCTTACGTATGGGCAAAAGTAGTTCAATAGCAAGAAAATAGACTTTGAAATCAAACAGGACTAATCTGCTTAGCTTTAAACTTCTTATGCTTTTTAGCTTTAGCATGAGTGGGGGAGCTTCTGACTCATCATGTTA
Organism: Nothocercus julius; assembly: GCA_013398735.1. Taxonomy (NCBI): domain Eukaryota; kingdom Metazoa; phylum Chordata; class Aves; order Tinamiformes; family Tinamidae; genus Nothocercus; species Nothocercus julius. The sequence continues at coordinate 977,828 of VZSV01000080.1, forward strand.
ATTCAACATAATACTGAGAAGTTAATTCAACACTGAATTTACTGTGCTTAGGAATTACATTATAGGCAGACTGGCAAAAGATGAACAGCTTTACATTTGAAATATTATAATCCAAATAAAAATGTCATCTGCTTTTAAGAAAAAACCTCCAAGGATCATTGCCTATATTTAGTCATCTGTGACATGAAAAGCATATATTCCTCCTATGCATTTTAGATAACCAGTATACTCCCAAGAGTGGATCTCCAGTCAACCATAAATCTCCATCCAGTGCCTTGTCCACAGTGTTACACAGTATCCCATCAGGAAGAAAGCAGAAAAAAATTCCTGCAGCTCTAAAAGAAGTAAGTGCTTTATCAGTCAAAAATAACGCTTTATTGGTATTAAATCAACAAGATTAATGATGGAAAAAGTAATTGATATTTTTAGCTGTCTTCTCTACAATGAAAAGTTACAATTCATCATGTGATCCTGATTAGGGCTTCAGTTTTCCCTAGGTAGGGTCCTGAACTATGAAGTAGTATAGAAATTCTTCCTAACCTCTAAGATTAAAAAGTGTTTTAGAGTGTAAGGTGCTAATAAGTTGGAAATGTGTTAAAATAATTACTCATCAAAACACAGAAGAACATAGTCTCCTTTCTTATATGTGTCAGTTTTTCTGAGAGCTATTTTAACTTTTTGTGTTTTGAGTACTCAGCAGGTCAACTCTGATGTTGTAAAAATTATAATTTGAATTCTGTTGTGATGAAACTCTTCCTCCTGCTTCCCTCCCACAGGGAAAAGTAACTATTCTGATCATTACTTAAATAAGCAGTATTTGTCTGTCTGAGTTTGGAGCTACATGTTGGTGTTATTTTCCTATACTACCAGAATATGATCTACATCTGAGCAATTTATGATCTACATCTGAACAAAAAGTCAAAACAGACTTTTGATCTGTTATCTTGAACACAGGAAATGTGATGAGCACTACAATTATTTTAGTTGGCTTGTTATTGTTATTATTATATTAGTTTTCATGATATCTTGTCCTTCGGAATAATCTATGTGCCATCTGTGCAAACTGAACAGCTGTACCGCAGAAGGCAGATGGATGTGTACAGCTTTGGGTGTGCTTTCATTTCAGGTTTCAGCAAATACAGAAGACTCTACAATGAGTGGTTACTTGCACAGATCTAAGGGCAGCAAGAAACCATGGAAACACCTATGGTTTGTTATAAAAAATAAGGTGCTATACACATACGCTGCGAGTGAGGTAAGAGACAACACACTAGAAATCAAATAAGCATCCAGTGATAAAACTGCATTTGTAACAAAATTGTTCATCCTTATGATCTAGAAACGAGCTATAAAATTAGATTACCTGACAGTAATTGATCTGATAGCAATCTGGTACTTTGAGAAGGTCCAGTGAGCTGGGTGCAGTAACACTCTGATATGGCTCTGCCCTTTCTGATTCCAGACGTAGCTTTGGTGCCTCTGCGCTGCTCACCCTTGCGCAGTTCTAGGTATGTTCCAAGTCAGTCGCATACACAGTTTTGTCACCATTGCAGTAGTGACAAAATTGACATCATCTTAAAGTATCTCAGTTTGCAGTCCCATAAGGTAATTTGTATGCTTGGAAGATGAGCAAACTAAATCTCTTGACTTTTACTCAAGCTGTCTCTTTCAGCCCAGAATTAACATTTAGTAAAAGCTGCTGCAGTAGAAACTAAGAAATGCATCTTGTCTAATGGCTTTTTTTTTGTTTTTGTTTTTGTTTTTTTTTCCTCATTTAGATTTTTTAGTGCAATTTTGGTATGTGGTAATATTCTCTAACCAGTATATAAAGCTCTGCACATGCTGAGGATATTGTGTTTATTTCCAGATCTATAACATTTTGCAACATACACGGATGTTTTCTAGAGCTGGAAGATTTGACTTAGATTCTTCGTATTACATACTATAGCTTACTTAAAGCTTTCAAGAGAAAAATACAAAATATGCAAAGCATCTATTTATAAGCATTGCTATCCCTCATTTTCTTTGGAAATGGTAGAACCAAACCTATCCCAACCTACCATGTAAAGAATAGCTACAGAATACTCTGATTAGTGGCATAAAGACGTAAAACAATAAAACAGCGCGCTGAGCCTGCTTTGCCTGTCTTCCACAATCAAGAAATTCTGCATTCATAGGAGACTCTTGTTTTGATCTAGAGGCCACTACCCAAGTCTTCACGTGATGCTTCAGCATTTCTGTGCATTCCTTGTTCATGTTCTCTCTCCACAAGCATTGCAGGATCTCGTCTAGTTGCACCACAGTATTATGGAGTTTGCCCTGGATGTAAATACTACTTTTCCAAAAATGGTGTAGAGTATCTTTATAAACTAAAAGATAAGAATATCCTAAAGGAGAGTGATTGGGATGAATGTTGAAGGAAAAAGGATGTTTTTTTAGCCTGGTTTTGAAAATAAATGAAGAGAAGCTAAAAGGGTGTTAAGAAGGGGAAGTATTGTTCCTATTTGCCCTGTCGTTACTCGTTCCTAGCCAACCACTTTTGAATAGTCAGAAACTCTTTTTTTATCACCCTGTGGACTACAGGTGTAGCTCTGTAGTGTACTGAGTGCAGGCAGTAGCCCCTGGCTCCGCTTCTCCAGCAGTACTTGGAGTACTCCCTAGCTCCCTTCCCTGGTGAGCCCAGGAGTACCTTTCACAGCACCACCGCGAGCCAGATGCTACACGATGCCCAGCGTGTTATCAGAGCCGCCTTATAGCGGCCTTTAGTGTCTCCACTGCAGCATGTTTCAGACATGAAAACTTCTTAAGGCTGCTGGAGACAGTACTGGGCTAGATGGGCCTTTGCTCTGCAGGCAGCTGTGATACACAGCAAAGTCTTCCTGGGTAGAATGAGGAGAGTAGGTGGCGAGGGAGAAGGCTGCTGTTGGCAGTGAAGGATGAGGGAGAGCAGAGCTGAGGCCTATAAGGTTGGTTATTTCCTGTTCACTCTTTCATGCATGGAGGCTATAAAAATGGCATTTTGTGCATGACTGTGTAATAGCTTGTTTGATCGGTTGTAATGGTATGGTGCATGAACATAAGTTATAGGAATTGCTCTGTGTATCTTATGAGCTCTCTTTTTGTCTTGTTTTCTTTTTCCCACTAAAATAGGATGTGGCAGCATTAGAGAGCCAGCCTTTACTGGGGTTCACAGTCAGTGAAGTAAAAGATGAAAACTCAGAGTCTAGAGTATTCCACTTACTGCACAAAAACACTTTATTTTACATATTCAAGGCAGATGATCCTCATTCAGCTCAAAAGTAAGAAACTTTTTGAGTTCATTCCTGTTCCTTTTTTTTTTTCCTAGGGAAAGTGTTTCAAAGTCATGAATATTAATAGTCATGGATTAAGCATGTGTATGAAAGGTGCATATTATATAATATGTAAATCTTTGCTTTAATAATAAAACAAACTGTTTAAACAGAAGATGCTGGTTTCTTTAGGACTTCTGAGATAATGGCCAAAAAGAGTTAAATTGGGTAAAACCTTTTTTTTTTTAACTAAAGAAGCAGACTTTGCTCTGCAGAGGAGTGAATACAGTAAAATGGAAAAGTATAAGATAGTATCTTTTTTTGATGATAAACCCTTCTTTCATCTCCTTCCCTGTTTTGTTCAAATGAAAATTGAATATTAGCTTTGTAGAAAACCGTAAAGCATGTTTTGAGAGTTAATTGGTCTGTTTGAATTTCCATGATCAAAATTGTTTTACAATGATTTCTTTTTTTCTCACTGAGTTCTTGGAATATTTGCAGTCAACGTCAGATCAGTGTTTGCTTAATTTTCAGTCTGAACTTCATTTCAGGGGGAGCTTTATTCCCTTTATTTGCAACTCTTGAAAAGCTCTATGCATGTAATTTCAGGAGGGAGTAAATACAAGAAAAAATACTCTCTATTATCTGGCCTTGTATTGATATTTAATAGGTCATTAGCAAGCTTTGAATGTATGGGTGCATGATGTTACTCCTTAGGCATCTTCAGCAAGTGGGCAGTACAATTTGAATACTTACCAGCAGCTCACTAATAACTGTTAATTTTCTAATAGATGGATAGAAGCTTTTCAAGAAGGCACCATACTATAATGGAGTCAGCGGCGTGTCTGCAAATCTAAAGCAAAAAGTCTAAAGATGATGAAAAACACACACAGTGCAGCACCGTTGTTCAAAGAAATGGAATCCTGCCCTATCAGCCTACACAAAATTGTATATTTGTCAGAATTGGGAATTGTTGCTTTTTTTAGTGTGAGGTAATATTTTTTAAAGAATTGTGTGTATTTCTGTGTTGATACAAAATGTGTTATTTATTAAATTCCAATGTTTACTTTAATGGTCATAATTATTTGTAAGGTCTGCATTGAAACCCCAAATGCCTATGTCTTCAGAATGGAAGGTGGTTGGTCAAAATATTCTCGGATTTTTTTTTTTTTTTAAGAAAAAGTACGAACTTTATTGCAGTTATATAGTTCTTCAAATTGCTTAGTTTCTTGAATTGGTGATAATCACTTTGCAGTTTAGCAAGAACAGATCAGAACAGGAATTTTGAAAGAGATTTTTCAACCTTTGTTGGTTGTGTAAATTCCTTTGTGAGAAGCTGTAGTGCTGCTGCTCTTCTCCTTTAATGGCAGCTAAAGTCCTGCGTAGCAGTACAGTATCCTAGTACAACAAAGTCTGTATCACAGAAGGGCTTGCAAAGTACAGTCCAATTTTTTAAAAAGAAGAAAGGGAAAATTATTTTAAAACAGACTTTGCAATTACTGAGCTAATGCACTAGAGTGTTAAAATATGACAGAAACCAAAGAGACTATGTTTATTATCTTTTTAAAAATTGCCGGATATATATTTTCTTTTATGTTTCCAGTAGTAAATTAAAGTAGTCAAAATGATTTTTTCCGCATACAGAGAAAGATTACACATCTCAGAATTCTTCACATGAGTTCTGTACACAATATGAAATATTGCATAAAGTACTGCTCAAAAGCATTAGATAAATATATGCCATTCCCCAAAATCTTAAACTATTGTATGCATAAGTATTATCTTTAAACTGGAATTGCCATAGCAAGATATCACAGCTTTTTTTTAGCGTAGACGACATTGAAAATGCATACCATTTTTTGAATCTTTTGTTTACACTATGGTTTGTTGTTTTGGACACTTTAAAACACTTTTTTTAACTTTAGGAAACTGTCAGTATACCTCATTAGGAAATTACTTACTGATGATTCTGGTGCATTTATTCTATTTAACTTTTGGAAAACTTTTAACACTGTAATAGCATAAATGGAACTAGAACTATGAAAAGCACATGAAAGGAAGTCATTTTTATGTCAAATGCAATGAATATGTAGCCAGCCAGTTAATTTTGCTGTATGTTACATTTTTCAGTGATCATTTGGATCAAGCCAATTTTGGTAACAGGATTAAGAGCAATTCATCTTTAAATTGCTGTTTTAAATGCATGTTGACGGCTGTTTTATGGCCTCCAAAGTAAAACTGCGAGAGAATTTGGGTTAGATATTTCCTCTGAGTTTTTCCCAATTAGAGATTTCCTCTGACTTATCCCCAATTACCTGTGTTGATGGAAGTTCCCAAAAGGACAAAAAGCTGGGAGCATCTGTTTTTACTGTTATACTGACTGATGTCTTGGTTTGGCAGAGTATTTGCATTTGTTTACATTGAATGATCTGGGGTTATCTATTTCCTGCAACATGAGGGATGTGCATAAATATTGAGAAATGGGGGATTTAGCCAGATTTGCTTACAGTGACTGCAAACTCTCTGGAACACGCTGAAGCCTGGGCTACTGCAAGTCCTTACTGGATGCAGCTTCCCAATGTGTAGATAACCCTAGAAAACAGGAGATGGAATTAACAGTTAGTGGTCATCACAGCAAGGCCGAGAATGAAAATGCAACCCAGAACACGTGCTGTTCCCTCAAAGCAGTACCTCAAGATCAGGTTCAGGATATTAACACGAACAGCTCTGAGGACACGTGCCTCTCAGAGCTCCTCTTCAGGTGGCAGGGAGTGAGGAAGCCTGAAGCTTTAACTAATTGTATTGACTTCCAGCATTTCAGAAGTCACGAGGACCTATCTGAACCAGGGATTTAAGGCTGTTGATCTGGCGTCACTAGAGATTTGTCTAGGTAGTATTTGAAAATCAGTGGGACTCGGATGAAAGCCTTTGTTCACACATTTTTTTTAAATACAAATGTGATAAATATTCTTTCGTTGTTACATATACAAATGGTTCATGTAACTTTTCAGAAACAGCTGCTGACTGAAGCCAAGTAAGCTATTAGCATGTCTCTTCAGGTGATTTCTGACATGCTTTTATTGTGTCCAAAATAAAGCTGATACTAATATAGCATAGATGTAACGTGGTTCTTTCAATTGATTTTATCAAACGGAAGAACTTCTTAATATTTTTATATGAACTGCACACCAGCTAAGATGGAGAGTCTCTGAGCCTGCAAATAAAAAAATACAGTCATGGCTAGAGGCAAGCTAATTGTTTTAAATTTATGGTTTGATATTGATTTATGCACTGCAAAATTGAAACACAGCAATAAAAACCTAAATACAGAGCAAAGTGCCCAAATTTTGCTTCAGGTATGGCATGAAACTACCTCTAAATGATTTGGCGCAGAATAGGAAAGTGGTTTGAAGTGTTCTGTAGAAGTCAGAGAACTTCCAGGAGCAGTTATCAACCAAAAATCTTTCTGTGAAAAAATATATTTGAATACAGCCTTAGAAACATTTAAGCAGACATGTTGCAGTCTGATTCTGTATAAAGTAGGTGAAATTTTGTCTGTATAAGCATATTTGAATATTTATTTTCTGCTTTCTCCCGTACTAGTGGTTTCTATCATGTGAAAAAAAATTTCCAAGACCCACAACATAGGTATTTCCATGTTTTCAAGTTTGAGCTTTTCAAACTATTACCCAATTTCTGCCTCCTGCTCTTTTATTCATTACTGCCGAAGGTCAAGTATTCACTTCTACATTTGATTCTTTACACCAGTAGATTTATTAAACAAGACCAATAGTTTTTAAACACCTGGCTACCTCTTATAAAGATCTATAGTTAATAGTAATTTAAAGTTGGTTAGGAAAATATTTGACAAACATTAATGTTGAAGATTAGTTCTGGCATCCTTAATCTTGGTAAATGAAATATTTTAGGATGCTGAATTGTCTTTAAGAAATCACTGACTTAAAACTTTTTATTTTTCCCATTGTACTTAAGATAAATGAATGGAGGAACAGCTATGGAACATATTTTCCTATTTCTTTTTGTGTATGGAAAGTAGACTACCAAATTATTTATATTAAAGAGTTGTTTCGAGAGACACATTCAATGCATTTGTTTGCCCTAGCTCCTGCCCAGTGAATTTTTCATCCAAATATACTTTTATTTGGAGCAGTCCTAAACTGTAATGTCTAAATGAAAGAATAGAACCTGTATTTTGTAAATTAAAAGTGCCAATTTTTTTTTGTAAATATTCTTGTGGATATGTATCATTTTTGTAAAAATAAATTCACATTAATTGAATCTCTTGTTTTCTTTTTTTTATGTATATTTTCAGATCGTTTATTATGTAATTCATTTATTTGTTGATTTCCAAATAGCAGAATATGTTGTTGTTATGTTGCGTGTCTGTTTTAATTTAAAGTCTATACTAGGTTTGGTCATTACAAACACAAGAAAATGTGAAAAAGTAGCCTATCCGCACAGGCTGGTATGTTGCTGCTGAGTTTACCGACAACCTGAAACAAGTTTTAAGTTCATTTTCTTGCTTATGTCAATTAAGACATAATTTGCACATTCCCGCAAATCAACATCCTTGCCGTGAAAACTATTTTCATCTTCCTGCCCTGATGCCTTTCCTATAGCTGCTGCTTGTTCAATTCTCCACGTTTCCCTCTTCACCACCCTGCAAGACAAGAGGGTGAGGAGCCTGTCAGCACTTGTGCCCACAACACAGAGGGAAGCAGCCCCGTTTACTCCTGAGCAGTCCCATAGGACACCGGGAAGTGGGAATGTGTCTCCTGAAGGAACAGCATCGCTTCTCACCTGGGTCCACACTGATGCCTGAGGATGAGCCAGGCTCCCTTTGCCTGTGTGCTGTAAAGCGCTGTGATTTACAGGTGTGTGAGCTGAAATGACAGCTGCAGGAGCATCTGACCAGCATGGGTAATCCAAAGAGAAAACAATTAATGCAATGTTCTTGAATGTTTGTCAGTGTAGATAAGACAGCTCCAGTACTCTAGAAACAGAGTGAAAGGGTTGCTATCTCAGTCTCCTGGTCAAAGTTGCTCGGAAAGCATTTTGTCCCAGATTTCTGTGGGGATACAGGATTTTACTCCTCTTCAGCCACAAATATGTGAATTTACCCATTCCAGTGCTGTGGTCATGTTTCTCTTATAAAAAAAAAAAAAAAAAAAAAAAAGGTAATCTGATTACCCAATTCCTCGTGGTTATTGTACCTGATACTCAAGCTAAATTAATTAGTTAGGACATGAATGCTTTAGCATACATGGCAAAGAGAGCAGCCTACCAAATAACCATTCTAAAGATTCAAGACAGTTATTTATGGCAAGGCTGAATGAAGGACGTTACATTAATATATGCTTTTACTGAATTCTTTGCTATTTTGTCAAAGTGTGGCTGTATCACATAGTTTCTGTGGCTGTGTTTTAGTAGAGCCGATGTGGAAGAGATTTTTCTGTCACCTTCACCAACAGACGTTTGAAAGCATTTTTTGGTAACTTTACAGTAATAAAGGATTTTGCTTTCATGAATATTTTTGGTCAGGGATGTATCTCTTTTTCATAATCCTGCCTGACACCGCTACATGGATTCTGCCTTTGCAATACAGACCAACTGTGAATTGGGTCACTTATAAAAATTTAAACACTTTATTGGTTACAGTGTCATTTCTGGTCTATTGGGACTATCAAAACGCTTATATGAAATTAACTTAAGTGCAGTTCCTCGGTATTTGTTAAATTAAAACGCAATGAGCCTCATTTAGAAAGCTGGCACATGGCTCAGGCTAGTTTCGGAAGTGATGAGCATAGGAAATTGAAAATGCTGTAACATGCCACACTTCCAGGAAATGGCTGGGAAGTTAATTGCTGAAAAGTTAAGCTTGCCAAGGCTGACTGGGCTGGTCATCTTGAACAGTCTAGAGGCAACTCCAGCAGTGAAAGAGTTGGTGAGACAAGGTCAGAAATGATTTAAAAAATCAGGTAATTGTGTGTGTGGCCTCTGTGATGCCCGCTGCTCTCAAACCACAGCCCCAGGGCCTTCTTGAACGGATGGAAACGGAAGGAAAACGGGACTAGTTTAAGAAAAGTTACCGCAGGTAAGCCCCAGGTCGCTACGGAGCGTGGCTGTCGCCCGCCCAGCTTTGCGCGGGGGAGCACGCTGGTACTCGGCACCCGAACGGCACCAAGCCGGCGGTTCCGCCCCGTGGGAACGCGGTACCCCAGGAGGCAGCGTGGCCAGCTGGGCACGCCAGGCCCCTCGATGCCTCCTGGAACTCTTCAGAGCAGCGCTGACCTCAAGGTAGACACAGGTTTATTTTATCGTGGCCGTCGCGGACTGACCACAGCTCTTCCGCCCAGGGATGGCTGAACTCCAGGGTAGCTGGTTGGGAGTTAACTCAGGTGACTCGCGGCCTGTCCGCAGCAGCCGAGGCCCTCGCGCTCCCGCCGCCGTTCGGAGCGGGCTGGGCCGCGCCGGCACCCGCAGCGC
>VZSV01000080.1:988221-1011087 GCA_013398735.1 Nothocercus julius
CCTCCCCGCCGCCGGCCGCCCTGCGGCGCGGAGCTCTCCGGCTTTATCGTGAACAGCCTCGCCTGTCTGCCGCCCTCCCGGGGGCAGCTGGCCCTGTCACCGCGCCCTGTTTTGTCTCGATGCCCGGGATCTTGCTCTCTTTATTTATGCTGCTGCCGAGGTTGTTTGTCGGCCCCTCGTGTTTTTGTTCTCTAGCCTGCTGCTCGGTGTTGTTTAAGAGCAGAAGGCACCGCCTGGTGCCGCGGCGCAGAGCTATCAAATGCTGGCGACGGAATAAGCTGGTCTCACTCAGAGATGAGTGCAGCCCTGATATTTGGGAAGCTGAGCTGGGCGCTCTCTCATCTGAGGCCACTCATAATAAATAATGTTAAAGGCAGACTTGGGAAAGGTGCTGTAGTAGTAAAGGCTACATCCCAATCTGTTCTAGAAAAAGAAAATGGGAGGAAGGGAAGGGATTCTCATAGTTTTGGGTAGGACAGAGCCATGTTTTCAGAGTCAGCGTTTTGTAAGCAGAACTGAAAGCTTCTGTTTTTAACAAGGTGGGGGTAGGAAGGGAGACATCGAGTTACAGTATTGGGGAAACAGTGTTCACCTCGTGACTCTTTTTTTTTTTTTTTGTTCCTCCGCTCCTAGTAATTTTGAATATCTCTTTCTGTAACAATATTTCTGACTTGAAAATAGCTCCGTAAAAGCTCTTTGTAGTCCGCAGTAGCCAGTTGTGACATGAGATGTCCCAATCCAGCAGCAACTAGCGCCTAACTTGCTCCTTGTAGTCTGACTTCCTGGGAGGCTTTTGGCTAAAGGAAATGCTGGGGGTCTTCGAAGGGTTTCACAGCCTCTCTCTGAAGCTTTTTGCTTAGAGACATCGCAGTCCTTCCCCAACTGCACGAGCAGATGCCTTGTAGTGGTGTACAAGGGTGTGTGTGCACAAGCAGGGTGACATGGGGGACATCAGAGTCACCTGGTGGGCAGGACGTGGGCTCTGTTGTTCTCCCTGGCCTTTGTAGCCTGCCCTGGCTGGAGAAGCGGACGTCACTTGGTAAGGCTCCCAGAGGCTGCAGTGACAGCTCAAGGTGATGCTTCTCCCAAGAGAACAACTCACAATAGGGCTCTTTCGAGCAGCCATAGCTGAGGCTGCGCGTGTGTGGCCAGACTAGGGGTGCGTGTGAAGGGTGCTTTCCTTTTAACTCTACCTTGTTTTTCCTGTCAAGTTTCTTGGCTTCCAAAGACAAAGCCCAAGGCAAGGCCAAATAACGGTGAAGTTGACTCAGGTGTGTGTGTGTGTGTGTGTGTGTGTGTGTGTGTGTGTGTGTAGGAGGTGTTTGGACTAGGTGACCTCCACAAGTAGCTTTCAATGTGAATTATTTCATGATTGTATTCTGTGATTAAAGATTTATTGAAAGAAGTGAGCACTGATAGAGCGGCATGCCATTAAATGGTTCAAGTGCAAAATATAATTACAAAGTGTTTAAAGCTAATATGTTAGTCCAGTGAAAACTGGCTTTTGTTCATGATATGAAATCTAAATATTTAGACTGGCAAGATCAGTCTGCTTTTCTCTCTGCTAATATTTAGCTTTCATTTTACTTTATTGTGTGCTTACAGTATTATATAATTAAAACGCAGCCAGTGAAGTTGCTGCGATTTCTTTACAGTTTGTGGAGGAAAGCAGCTTCCCTAAAGAAGGTAAGCCATGCCTAATGGCAGGATCAGGAAAGAAGAAGCGGGGGTGGGGAAAACTCATTAAAATGTGTAGCGCATCTGTGTCCAAGGAATATAGTGCTGGCGAGTCTAACTTGCGCATCTTTATTCTGCTCTCAGAAGAACTATGGATTTCAGTGGCTGTCCTGGTGAAGGCGTTTGAAACCTCTGCTACCTTGAGCTTTGGATTAGGGAGCTCCCGTGTGAGTAGCTGTGTTCCTCGCCCTATGGAGATACTGACCTCCAGCACAGAGGGATGGGGAGCAGATGGGGGCAGGTGTGAGGCACTTTCTGACTGGCAGAGCTGCTTGCGCTTGCTTTTCAGGCATGTTCTGGATGCAGCCCGCAACTTAGGAATGAAATACATAGTGTTCTTTTTTGGCATCAGGGAAAACTAAACACTGCTGAAGTTACATTCTGGCAATAGGAAAAGTTGAAACGAGGCTTTTAAAAATAATGTGGTTAAATGAGTGAACCATTTTTTGTAGATCATTCTTCAGTGATGACAGGTTGCTTTTACCAGTTTAAATTTGTGCATGTACCTTAGTGGCATATGGTAAGTGGCCACAAAAGAGTATTTCATGTATGTGAGGAGAGCAGATAAAACGCTGAAAATGCATTTACCCGAATTCTTGCTGTGTATAGTCCTGTCCGTATCCTTTGCCTTTGGTCATCACCCTTTGATTTCAGAGGTTGTTGCATTGGAAAACAAACCAAACTCTCAATATAACAAGGCAACAAAGGATTTCTCTTCTGAAGAATCAAAGCTCTTCATTTACAATTATTATGGCTTGAGGGATAGGTTTTGCATTGTGAGAGTCCCATGCAGGACTACAGATGTTGTAAGGAAGTATATTCCTTTCTGAAAATTATAAGAACTGCCCTTCTGCACCAGTACCTTTTTAATGCTGTGAGCCAGGCCTTACTTGAATTAACTCTGTTCATGCACTCTGGGTAAGCTATTTATTTGTCCTTGTAGGAAGTTAAACCAGTAACTTAGAGGAAAAAAAACAGTAACTTAGAGGAATACTTAGCCAGGAAGAAAAAAACAAACTATAATTAGCTGTTATGTCAGTTCAAATAAGTTGAGCTTTCTGTTTATAGCTGGACAATAACTGTGCTGTGAAAATTACTCCATTTATTTTGATGATAGCTTTCTTTTGTAATATTAGCAGGACAGTGTAAATGTCAACATGACTAATGCTTTTATTCTTGACTTTCTTAATCTGAATATTTTTTCCAGAGTGCTTTACATACCATCCTTGATTATCATACATCTAGCTACAAAAGCTTCTCCTTTTTCCTAATATAGTTCTGTATTCTTGCTGTAAAAATTTGGCATAATAAATGATATTTCTGCACACAGCTTAATGAAAAATCTTCATGAGCTGCTTTGTAAGTCACTCTTACTTTCAGGTTCAAATATAAAGCTGCTTTAAATTATGGTAATAATAGAATTTCTAGTTTGCATGTTGAATGAGAGATTCCTGATTTACAAGGTCAGCATGAGGTTTTGAAGTGCTAACAGAAGCATTGACAGCATATGCCAAGAGGAAGAGGATGTTAAATAACCTTTCTGTGAAACGATGGTGGGAAAATATCTTGGAGTCAGGGACATTGAATTAAATTTTGAGTGACCTTACAAACAGATGCTGATGCTGGACGTCTTTGGGACCAGTACTCTGCCCTTCTTAGTGCAATGTATGTTTTAGGCATTGCAGTACATACCACTGTTCAGAGGAGGAGATGATTCGGGGGAAGCCTGTCCTTTAACAAAGGTGATTAACAAAAGCAATTACCTTGTGGACTTGATAAAGTAACAAGTCTGGGAAGAGGGTGAAGATGGTGTTTGTAGAGTTAGTTAGTTACTTCTGAAACCATGCCAACAGTGATTCGTTGGATAGATGTCTGCAAAACTCCATCTTTCTTCCCTGAGGGAAATCTGAGTGGATTATAGGAACGTGTGCCAGTTGTGAAGGGAGACGTAAAGGTAATACTGTAAGTCATAGGTTTGAAAGCCCTGTCCATAGAGCTTCATTTATTGACCACTTTACTTGGGCCCGTAGCTCAGTGAATTTCCCCAGCAGTCATGTCACAGCAGCCCTATGAGCGCAGTGTGGCTTTGTACGTAAGGTGGGGTAGTGAGGGGGGCTTCTTCCAGGAGAAATGGCCTATTCCAGCTTCCACTTGCTTGCGTTGTGCCGCATGGAAGAGTTGCTAGGTGCAGGATGAACAGATTGAGAGCGCCAGCTCGTGACTTGCAGTTGTACAGCCACTAGATCCATACGAAGAGGCAGAAAAACATCATAGGAGTGGAGTGGCCCCTTTGCATCCCAGCAATCCTCTGTCCTTACCTTTCTCCCTGCTGTCCTGCTGGCTTATGTGAAAAATGAAGTGCTGCAGTTTTAAAGCAGTGAGAGCAGTGACTTAAAATGAACTGTACACCTATGCTAACAAACACCTCTTTTTCTGCACTGGTATATTCCTTTTACTTATTCCCTCAGGCTTTCACGAGTGTTCACTCTTCCCTCGTTTGCCTGCAACTCTAGTTGCTTAAGGCTTTTTCTCTTACAATATGTGTGTTCTGTAAATCTTGATATCATGCAAATAAACAGCCTCCAACTGTGTGTCAGGAGTTGCATAAATATTCCTTAGTTCATTGATGAGGAGGATGTTACTGCTTCACTTCTGCCAACTGTTGTACATCTTGAGCAATATGGTTTATAGCAATGATGATCCAAGAGGAGCTAGTTTGGGTTCTTGTGTTCACTGAGCTTTTTTTTATGCTGTGCTGAGCAGAATAGCATCATTTGTTTCACAAATGTGTGTGGATTCCTTGGCTTCGTATATTATTTATAAAGTGTTGCAGAATACTATGCCTAATTTTAAATAGCCTTAGTGTTTAAAACAGTAACAGAAACACATGTCACATCTAAACATAGAGGGTTTTTTGTTTGTTTGTTTTTTAATGTTTTTCGTTTTGTATCCAGCTATTCATTAAACAAGCTCTGGGTAGGTTATGCCAAATTCTTAATTAGGGCAAAGTGACATCTGGGAATGAAAATGAAGGCTAGTTTCTATTTTAAGATATAGAGCAGGTTTAAGCCCCGTGTGATGGCTTGGGCTGACATAGCAAATCCTTAGTCATTTTTCTGAGATCTGTTGAAATCATATGCTATTTAAATAGTGTGACTTTAGACAGAGGTTAAGACAATTTCTTCCAAGAGTTTTTTTTCTCCTATCTCTCTTCCTATTACCGTTTGAGGTTTATTATAAAACTTCTTATACTTACCTTTACTGTAATATAAGACCAGAAAGAAAAATTCACAAAGAACTTATTCAACAATAAGGAGTTAAAATGCTCATACCTCAAAAGTATGCACAGATTTCGTAAGTAGCTACATTAGTTTAAATGCACATCTTGCTTGTTTTTTTACTGGTATGTATTACATAAATGAATTACTTTCAGAGAAGACCCCTGTATTAACACGTGTGCCTTCCATCCCTGTATGGCATCTGACTGGTTTGACAACACTGGCAGAATAAATGAAACTCCTCAAACTTTACAAGCATTGTAGAGCATTCAGGCTGTATGGGTAAGCTCTGATGGGCGTGTGTGTGCTTTTCAAGTAATCTGGAGACCTTAAGTGGACAAAATTTGGGCGTGTTATATCTTCTTTCTGATGCAGTGTGTTTTCCTTCCCATAAAGGATGTTATATCTGAATCAAGATATATTATAGTGGTAGAGCTGCTGCTATACCAGCAGCAGTAGTATTTTTGTATCCCATTAGCAGGAACTTCATACTGCGGTCATTAAAATTGTGCGACTTCTGTCTCTTTGATCAAGGACGTGAATTAAATGTTGATATCTTTTGGATATAGCCAGGGGACAGATTAGGAGTCCTGATTGCTGGTGCTCACCAATACTGCCTGCCCTCATAACAGTGCTTCTTAACCCATTTAAGTTAAAGTTGACCAAATGCAACAACTTCAGATAGTTCTTTGCTAATTAATTTTGATGAAAGCATGGAGAAAATGCTGGTATATGCAAAGTGAGCAAGAGGCAGGGAAGGTGGTTGAATGGGTGACGGAAGCTGATGCGCTTCTCCCTCTGGTAAAGTGGCTCCCAGAGGGTGCACGTTTAAAGTAGCAGTAGAGAACAATGAGCAGTGATGCTTTGGGTTAATGACCCTGATGTATTTAAAAATAATTTTGACTCTGCCTGCCAGAAAAACTATTTAATATGGGCATAAATGAGCAATATTTGCGTAGGAGCTACACAGAGATTAAAGTTTTTTTCATTTGAGCCTGAAGATTGGGAGAAAAGGCCTTTTAAGTAATACAGAAAAACTCTAATGTCTGTCTTAAATCAAAATGCCTGGTTTTAGATATTTCTTCTAATAAATGGGGCTAGTTCAAAAGAAAATGGATATATAATCTTCAGTTTCATATGTCTTTGAAATGCTTTTTTAAATTTTGTGATAAGTAATATCATCAGGCACTGAAGAAATAAATTCAAAAGCTCATGTGGTGATTATATCTGGTAAGGTAGGTCTAACCACTGTAACTGCAAGTGCTAATGTTTGTGTTACTCTTACCTCCAGTAACGGAAGAGGGGCTTTGCTGTGTTGTGTATCTTCCAAGACAGCAATTTGCCCTGGCCCTGGAAATTTACCGTTACTGTCAGCTAAAGTGAACTATTAAACTTCTTGAAATTGTCCCAAAGTTTCTTTTAAATTTGTCTGTAGCTAATTCTAGTTGATGTATCTTCACTTTCTGCCTCTCTGATGACAAGATGCACAGCCCAGCAGGTTGTAGCTGTTCGAAGAGGAAGCTTTGCTTCTTTGCTCAGCTGAAAGTGATGCTCGCCTGACTCCACAGGGAGCTTTTTTCAGGCAGCTGAACAGGCTGAAAATAAAGGGTATGGTTTTACAGGGCAGATGAAACAAATTAACAGCTCCCCACTATTAAGAATGCAAAGGGAGTTTTATCTCCTTTCTCATCTTCCTTTTGATTCCTTCCTTTGACATCTAACCACATGCTCTTTCTTTGGGCTGCTCTAGAATTATCTTGATTGAAAAGCAGAAGAATTCAGCATGCCTACTTGGCAGATGTTTGGTGCTTTTCTGCTAGGTCAATTTTTTGTCTTTTTAGTGAGTTGAAGGGGCTTAGTGCACGGCCAGAGCTTGCTCAAGACGAGCAGCACCTCCTCACCATGGCCAAGCTACAAGCAGGACCTTCTCCCCGTGGCTGAGCTGTAGTTCTGCTCAGGCTGCCTTTGAAACCATATCCTGACTCTACAAATCAGAAAGAAATTTCTGCCAGTTCAGTTTGAACTGACTTGTAAGGGTGCTAGGTGTGTATCAATGCTGGCACAAGGACAAGATTAAGACGTAAGTCAAAAATGGGCAGTGGGATAGAAATGCCTGTTTCACCTAGCCATTTCATCAGGTTACTTGTGTCATTAGGTGGTGTCCAAAAGTCTGTAAATTAAGTACTGAATTTAGTGTTTTTTTTTGTTTTTTGTTTTTTTTTTCCCCCACCAGTGTAGATGGTGCTCTTCAGAGCAAGGTCTCTCAGTACACTGGATTTCAGCATAAAGCATTTCAGTGCAGAGTAAAACAGAAGAAAAAGACAAAGCTACTGCATGTGTTTATGTGCCTTGAAGTTGCAAGTGTTAAAATAGAAGTGCAGGAGGAATTCCAGCTCTTCAGGCCAAAATTAAGCCTAAAATCTTTTACTTTTGCAGGAGGTCTGGACATCTGTATAACCAGTGATAGTTGCTGAGCACTGGTGTTCATTGCATGACACTTTAATACAAACAACAATGACAAACTTCAGAGTGATGCACTGATCTGGTGATTTCTGCTACTGATTCAGAAGTAGCTTCACCCACACATGCATTGGGAGAGAGAAGACACATGCATTGGAGACTTAATTCAGTAGGGTGTTCCAAGCCGCAACCTATGCTCCCGATTCCTCTTTGTTGTCAGAGTTCAGTCTTGTTTGTGTGGTTGAAGCACTATATTCACGCAGGTTTACTGCAAATGAGAGGCAGATGGCTCTTCTGGATAAAGTTTCCAAAGTTATCCCTTCCAGTGCCTTGGTTGTGCCTTTCTGCCTGACAGTTACTTGCCTTGTGCCTGGGACACCATAGTTTGCTGCACGTATATTCCTTCGCTGCGCTATTGTAAAGTGAAACACGATATTTCAAGCAATTTTCAGCATTTATTTAAGCTAGTTTGTATGACTAGCACATTCTAGCTTAGAGAGAGAAAAATACATATATACATATATAAAAAAACAGCGCTTGATTCCCAAGGGTACACTTTATTCCCTGCAGAATTGTGTGTCCGAAGTGCCCAGGGATTTAACTAGCAATACAGAGCCATGGGATGAACAGTAGAAAAGCTTTGTGCTTTGGTTTGAGGCTTCTGGGTCTCAACAGGTTTGGGACCTCAGTAAATTTGTACTTTAAGCTTGTAGCTGTGGAATCCATGACTAAATACAATCAAGAGTTTATGTTTTAAAATGAATTTCCTGCCTATTTTTGCATTGTTTAGAATTAACTGTAAAAGGCTATAGAAAAAAAAATATTTTTTCATATGATGCTGTATCAAGGATAGGGCCTAGCACTTATACTGAAACTAACATTCTTAAGGTGACTTTTGGTGATGGTTGAGCTTTCTAGTGATGAAGACGTTTGGCTTGCTTTATTGTGTTTTTGGGAGCTGAACCGTTTGTGGGTTAAGGATAAAAAACACCTTATATCTATTTCAAGTGAAGAGCATGTTCAAGTCCTTAAATAGTTGAACTTGAAAGCTCCTGTAAACCTAGACTGCTCATTCCTGCTTCTGCGAATCCTATTTTGAGATCTTTTCTGACCAATAAGATTTTCCCAAGCAGGGGAAGATAGGAGCGTTGTTTTGTTAAACCTGACAAAGTTACAACGGACTTTGAAGGCCTGACTAGATCAATACTCCTTAAACAATTACCACCCTTCAAATATTTTGTTTTTGAAGTATTTTATCAGCAGGCTTGTTTCTCAGTACCCTTTTGATTTAAAATTTGCTCTATTTTCATGGCATTTAGACTGTATTACTACAGTTTATCTTGGGAGCTGTAACTGTATAGATCTGGGCACTCAGCTCGAAGAAACCACTTTTGTGTTTTTGGATCTGGTAAACCTTCCTGTTGAAATTCTGATGCAATGTGTCTGCACTCTGGATAAAGTCATGGGGCTTCTGCATTGCAATGTGTCTTGGAGGAAGCCACCAGACAGGACAGCTTTCATATTCACCATTGTTCCAAGTAAGACTTTGGGACATTCTTCTAGTTTACTCACAGAGCTTGCAGAGAGGATGACATTTGCCCCTTTTCCCTTTTAAACTGTTTTAAATGTTATTATCCAGTAGCTTGTTATGTCAATCATTTTAAAAGCCTTCTCCAGTAGATGGGGAGGACTTAGAAACTTTTTAGTAGTATTGGAGATTTATGTGTTGAAATGTGTTTATTCCATGCCGTTAAAGCTGCTTTACAGCCAGCCTTTAAGCAGATTTAAATGCTTTATAATGCTTTAGCTGCTTGAAGTGCTTGAAGGGAATATGTATCTCAAGAAGGACTTAATGTTACCCTATTGTAACTGTCTTTCCCTAGGTTACAGCATCAATGTATACTGCATGACCTGCCAGACTTTCCTAGGAGCATAGACTCTTATAAAACCTGGAATCTCTGTTATGAAATAAAGGGTTTCTTTGTTTTCTCCTGCCCTTTTATGCTCTGAAGAGGGTGATGAGGCCATTGGCTTGGCCCTAGCAAACATACGTGGCCCAGCCTGCGAACGTGACGTGCCTGTGTGTCGTGCCTGCAAAAAGGCAGTGGACTTCAAGGCTTGGAGAATCATCTCAGCTGAGACTAGTGTGTATCTTGATCGTTGCGGCACCAAGTGTAGCTTGGTTCTGATAAAGCTGGCAGGGAGAAATGGAGGAAAAAATACAGAATTCACATAACTTTGTGAACTGCTTAGTTTTTGGACTTCTTTGTAGACAGTGAAAATCCATGTGGTTTCAAATCAGCATTCTGACTTACAAAGTATGTAAATTCTCATCAATGCAGATGAATGGGCAGCTGTTTAAAATGACAGTGCTTTTAAGTGAGAAAGTCTGAAATTTTGTTGAGCCTTAGTTAAGGAGAGGGATTTTGTTTCGTTTCCACATGTCCAAAATGTAATCACTATAAACTTTGAATGTTTGTCTTCTGACTTGTCTTGCATGTGTAACTTATGTATATAATGCACTAAGTGTGCAGGGCGGATTTTTTAATTTTTGTAGCAATTTTGTGAAGCTGTATTTGGCTGAAGAAAGCACATTAAATGTTCTTTACAGACCTCTGTGTGCAGAACTGTAGCTGTAATCTAGTTTTGAGATAGCATTAAGTGTTTTGTATAAGACTGCATTTTGAAGAAAAGAGAAGAAAAAAAAAAGGGGGGGGGGGATTGAGTTCTCCCTATCTTGAAAGATTTACAGTTAACATAAATAGTTCATTATTGTTACTTAGCCAGTGAAAGCCAGAGGGCTGAATATGGGCTGGGGAAAAGCAGAAGAAAATACCCCTGAAGAAGCTTTGCTTGCTGGCCTGGCAGGCACGAGCTGGGGACCAAATGCTCCGCCAGCACCACAGGGAAGAGTGAGGCTGCTGGGAAGCCCATGAAGGAAGCAGTGGAAAATGAGGCGTAACAGGGAAGGGCAAGGCTAGAGGCCAATTAAATCGAAGCAGCCCTTTGAAAGCGAGAACACAGTAAAAGTAGCATCAGATATTTTAAGGATTTTGAAAAGAGAAGGATGCTACAGTTATAGCTCCAGGAGAGAATGCTTTGCTTCCTAAAAAGTCTTAAAATGTCATGGAGCAACCGGAGCAGGGTTCTGCTAACAACGGTGGGAGCCGGCGTGATTGTGAGGCTGGTTGGGCCCTGCTAATTTCAAATTTCATGCAAAAATAACTTTTCTGCATAGGTAAGCTAAGCTTTAATATTGTAGGGGGTAGCAATTTCCATTCCTGTTGGAATTTGATCAGTATCTATTGCCTGGTGGACTAAAATCTGCTAGCGAGAGGAAAGGTCTGTAGTGCTTGGCATTTTATTGCAGGGATAGTAGTCAGTTATAAATAAACTCATTTGAAGCTCTTATGAAATAACAGCACTGTTTTTCTTGCATTCTTTCTAAAAGTAGCTTTGACAACTATATTTCTCATAAGTAGAAAATTTTCCCTCCCTAAAAATGTGGGGTGAGGCAAGAAGACAGATCCCTGGCAATCACCAAATCTCACAGTACCTTTGCTTCTGGAATAAGGTCGCTACTGGGGCACTTTTCCATCATGACTGTTTTATCCTTGATGTTGTATGTTGCTTTTTCCCCCCTCTATTTCTTGTTTCCTCACCAGATTAATCTATAAAAGCCAAAAAAAAAAAAAAAAAAGTTGCATCTTAACTTCTTACTCTAAGAACAAGCTCAAACAGGCTGCAGAGCTCTGGAAAGATGTAGGAGCCTTGAAACATAGCTCTTGAGCTTGAGCTTCTGCAGATCATGGCTGTGGAGAGAGGGGCTGAAGCTGGAGTTGTGCGTTGCCTGTGTGGCTGCGGCCTCGTGCGCTCACGCAGCGAGCCCGGGTCTCTCACTGGGCTGAGACGTAGCACAGAAAATAAAGCTTCACCACAGGCTGGAAACTCAGGCCAAGGACTAGGTTTGGGCTGGCCTTTAGGGTGGCAGAATGGATTTGGATCAGGTGGTAACAAGAGTGTGGTAATAGAAAGAGAAGATCCTTCCTGCTTTTTAACACTGTGATTGAAGTAATCCAGGAGGCCTGGAGAAACCAGATCTCCCCATCTTTTATTCTCTGAGTTTGTGTAAAAAGCATTAATGTGTTTCTGTATTAATTCAGTGTAAGTTTATGGCAGAGAACACAGAGCAGACAGAGCATTTTTAGCTATAATTTTGCAGTTCCATAGGTATCCTAGGTAGGACTCTGCTTAATGTTTGTGCCAATTTCTGGGAGAATTATTTTCCAGCTTTTGCAAGTTTAGTATTTTCGGTATTTGACTGAAATATTTGAGAACCTGTAAATTGAGCTTATCCTTTCCCTGTACTGTATTGTTCATTTCCACATGTTACTGAGTTAGTGCAGGACAGCACTAGCACGAATAACTAGAATTTAATGTTCTTGTTGGAGTGGGCTAATTCTGCCAAAGTTTAGAGAAGTATCAAATAGCTATAGCTCATGCTGATAAATGACTAAAATTGAGAATGTCATAAATCATAAGTTATAGGAAATATTATAGATATGGCTTTTCTGATTTAAAAAAGGTGTGTTCTCTTTCTGGAAAGCAGAACTTGTTTGTTTGTTATTGCAAGGAACTCATGATGTTCCCCTAACTGAAAGAAATAGTGTATTTTAGAATTGCAGAGTATTTCAGGTTGGAAGAGACCTCAGGAGGTCTCTAGTCCAAAACCTTTGCAAAGCAGAGTCAGAGATAACTGTCCTATGAGATCAGACCCGAATTTCAGAATCTGACTTGTTTATTCTTCATTTATGGCAAAATACTGTTGTATGCACAGTATTTCTGTTATAGCAATATGTCACAAGGTAGTCGCATCTTCTTATGAAGCAATTCTTTGCAAGAAGTGCATGTCTATCAGTGCTGGAGGTGTGGTCTTAACCGAAAGGGTATCTATCTTACTGGATAGTTCTTGAATTCATTTTTCGTGAGCTGAGCTTTTTTGTAAATGAAGTAGGTACAGATTTCTGGCAAGATGCATATAAGTAGTGCTTTTTTTTTTTTTTCCTAGTCTTTTATTTAAAACAAGAAGAAAGATTTTTCTCGTTTGGGATGTATCGCAAGTGTAGCGGTTATGTCCCACCTGCGTCCCAAGGTTGCTGCCATCTATTAGATTTTCCAATGAGTTAACATTTTTAAAGCTTCTTGCTTTTAAAGCTTCAGGCTTCAGTTTTAGGTGCACGTCTGCGTCTTCCCTCGCACGTCACTCGGAGCTTAGCATAGTACCAGGCAGCTTCAAAGGACTGTGGTTCCTGCTGTCCTCGAGCAAGACCTCTCTTCCAAAGAGCAGAATGGGTCTCCAGGGAGCTACGCTGCCCTTTGCACCCGTGACTGGGCAAGTTGAGGCATCCATGGGGTAGCAGAAATTCTAGCAAAGTGATAGGATGAAAAGTCAAGTGTATTTGTTAACTGCTCTTCGGCGTATGTGGCTGCTTTCTTTAATACTCTAACATTTTGTATGGTAATATGATTGCTGGATGTTGAATAAATAAAGCTTTCACAGTATGACAAAAAAAGTCTTGTAGACTGGCATCATTTATTCTTGTGTTCTCACAGGAATGTGAATGTCAGTATTAAGCATCTTTATGACTGTCTGCAATTGAAGCAAAGTAAATTTAGTATATAGACAAATTCTTTAGCCTTTCTCTCACATGAAAGATACAATGTTTTTAATACAGCTTTTGACAGAAGATTAAATATTTATGGTACTTCATAACTTGTTTTATGTTTTACATGCTGCCTAATGTATATTTGTAGACAGGGATCCAAATGGAGATTGATGTGAATACTTAATACTGTGCTACATTAGTGTCTGCTAAATCCTACAAAATTCTTAGGAAGATTTGGACTCCTCACATTAGCAGTATTGGTGGCAGAACAGTCAACTTAGTTTTCTTGTTTGTTTTTGTTAAATCATCTGTTTTTTTTTTGCGTCCAATAATGTCTTATATTAATTACAAAATAAATCTTTAAACAGTCCTGTTAATACTATAAAATCAGTATGGGCTCAGAAGAAATTGTACTTTTTTTCCTTACCATGTATCAGCAAGGTTGTTGGCCGGGCTCTAGTTTTTAAGATGTTAATCACATCCCTGCAGATGCCCTGGCCAATACCACACTGCTGCCCTTGCATGGAGTTTAATGGATTGCTGCTCTGGGGGAAGAATAGCAGATTTCCATGTGAGTTACCTGTGTAAAAGGATACAAAGTTTGCAAATGGAAATTGAGTGATTACTTTTAAGGCAAAAATTTTTAAATTCTGCAGGAGATTCTTTATTTAGGTGGACTATATTTTCCCCAAGCTATGTTTACTATTGAGATTAGAGATGTTAAGCATCTTCTTTCCTTTCTTTGACAGGAAATTCTGGTGATTAACGATCATGACAACCGTAGAGGAACTGGCCCATCAAATTATTGAACAGCAAATGGGAGAGGTACATAAACTTTGAGTCCTATTTAAAAGACATTGAGTCATAAAATATACAGGCTGATAAATAAAAACAAAGAATAAAGCCACAAAAGAAAATATATTTTAGTACACCTAAGGCATCAAGAGACCCTCCCTTGGAAGATTAGAAGAACTTCCTATGTCCAAATGCCTTAAATTTATGCAGCAAAATGTTTCTTGCCAAAGTTTATCCCACCAAAATGAAACTAAAGAAAATGTAACAGGGCTTCTACTAAGTGGCTGGTTCTTCGGCTGTGCTTTTGGGGCCTGTGCTTGTCTCCAGAAAGCTCCCTACCTGCCTAATAATTGCTCTGCTCACTTTTAGTTACAAGTTTGCAGTCAAGAGTTGCAGTACCTAGTTCCACTTTCCAGTTATGCAGTTGCTTCAACTGTTGTTCTTTTGTTTTTTTTCTGCTTTTCTAAGTAAAAGTTTGCAGTACTCTTCATTGTAAAACATTGGTAGATATTTGTTGTAAAACAGGAAGGATTCAGTTCTTGTTTTTGACAGCTTCTGTTTTTATATTCTATGACCTGTGAGGTGCTGTCAGAGTATGTCTAGAGATGCACAAGTAGATTGGAGGTGTGAATAAGTATATGCATAGTTCTCTAGAAAATTTCCCTATAGCATGGTATATTTAAAATAAGTACTTCAAATTAAATAGAAGTACAAAAATGATATTTAGTAGCTTGAAACATCCACTCTTGGTTTCCAGTCTAGTATGGTACAGTTATTTTTTTTAAGTAATTTTAGTTCATTTCAGTCTTGATTTTGAACAAAAAGATGGGGAGTATTGATCCTGTTTTTATAAAATCTGAATTGGTGCAGCTACCTCGAAGGACATCATGTCTCTTGTCTCCCTGCGTCATGTGCAGGGGTGGAGTCGTCACTCCCTGCCTCATCCCCTTCACAGGGCAGCAGAGCGTCCAGGGTGGTTTTATCTGTGTAACACACTTCTTTGGGGAGGTCTTGGTGTGACTGTATTGCACGTTCTACTTCGTGCAAAAGAGCACTTTGGACAAAGCGAGCTGAAGTCTGTGTTCCCCTTGGAAAAGAGGATGGGGAGCATTATGATGCATCTTGGTGTTTGAGAGGTGTTCGTCTGTATTGTATTTATATTTATGCCAGCCATTCCTTCCCAGGGCTGACCTGAAGTCTTTAACTAGTTATCTGCTTGGCAAAATTTCTAGTGAATGTGAGCTTTGAGAAGCTCTGCAGAAGGTATTTTTGTAGCACTTGTGAACCCTTGAATGTTGAAATGGCTTTAATTGAATTTACAAGCAAGACTGATGCAAGTGAAACATGAAGGATAAAAAAAAACAATTTTTCCATTTCATGAAAAATGGAAGATGCTGCTATGTCATTAAAATAATCATTATAATTGTTCTGTAATGTAGTTTTGGTAATTCTTGTTTGAGCATTTTAAGATACGAAATTATTGTGAACGTGTGATTTTTTTGTTTGTTTGTTTGTTTGTTTTTTGGGTTTTTTTTGTTACTTCAAGAAAAACTTTCATTCTTTGTAGAAGTAAAACTGCCAAGCAGACAGTTTGTGGGAATGATGAGCAGTTAGTTTCACTTTCTGCAACACATAGATCTTGACACTTGGAAGGACCAAGTGTGATCCAGTCCTGGGATACGTAGCTAATTTTGTAAAGCAAGGAGTAAGTCGCACAAAACCCTGAGTGCCTGTCGGTCACTCCTTGTTGCTGGAGAGGCTGAGGCAGGGTTTTTGTGTTCACGTGCGTTCTTGCAAGCTCCAGGTTTTGCTGTATAAGGGACTCCTTTACTACTAAACAAAGGATTAGATGGACTGTTTGGATACCGACTGTATTAGTAGTTAAGAAAACCTTATACTTTTAGAAATTGGTGTCCAAAAATGGCTCGGGCAGTAGTTTAGCAGGTGGTTCTGCTGGCAGCCTAATCCCACCCATGCGTTTGTTCAGGTGCGTCTTGATCTTGAGGGCTCCCAGGTTGAAGGTTTGGTCTAGGTTAAGAACAGCCTCTGTCCGTGCGTCTTTGGCTGGGCAGATCCTAGTGCAGATCCTTGCCTAACTAAACAACCAGTTTTGCCTGACAAGCTAAAGAAAGAACAGCAAGTCACTAGAGGGGCTGAGACTAGTGCTGAAAGTAACGCCCGTCTGGGTGGAAGTTCAAAATGGCCTTGGGCTGGTGGGAGTTTGCGTCTCTGTCAGTGGGGAAGTCTTCCCCACCAACCTTCCTGCACTCGCCGCCGCCTCCCTTGTGCTGGTGCTAAGCACATACGTGGGGGTTTGGGCAGCAAAATCGGGAAGCTAATCCCACAAGAGCAGCCAAGCTTTCAGCCAGTTGCTAAACTGTACCCTTGCTGCACATACAGACGTACATCCTGTATATAAATTCTAGAAAAGTAAAACAATGGTTGAATAGGAATGCTTTTGTAGTGGTGTAACCGTTGTATTAATAATACCTTTGCCTTATACCTTGTTAAGAAATTAAAAGTATTCACAATAGTTAAAGCACTTCCATAAACTGTCTCACTTCATACAGAAGTTTAAACTCAAGATACGTTGCTCGCTGACCTCACGCATTTCATGAATTTATTCTAACTTTCTCGATAGTTCTCCGTTAGAAGATTCTGTTACCTTGTTTTTCATGGTTTAAGGCTTAACAGAACTGAAAAGGACAAATGTTCTGTCTGAAGACCTCTTTTGTCACTTTTACTAAGGCATTAAGGTAAAACACAGTTCAAATGTGGCACAGCTTTGATATCCTGCTGGGTACCTCTCTCAGACATATCAGCAGTTACAATTCAAAAAATATTCAATCTGATTACGTGGATTTGTCAACAATATATAGTTCTGCCAAATGTGTTTCTCAGTTTTGTGTTGGAAGGTATTTTAAAATAACTTTAAGAGATTGAAATTAGTAGAATTTTCTAACCTGCAAAGTTAGTCTGTTAAATCAGATCGCAAACATTTGCATCATGTATGCAGTAAAAGTATCACACTTACCAGAGCCTTTGCAGAAAAATCAGAAGTGATGAAACAATACGGTAATACATCCGTTTTGTCAGTCCTTGGTGTTTGTTTCTTGCTTCTAGATTACCCATTCCCGAGAAGCTGTTACGCAAACACTAATGGATGGCTCGGCACAACGGATACAGATCGTCCCTGCAGATTCCGGCCTCTCTCTACCACAGCGCATACAGGTATGCCTTGTCCAGGATTTTCTGCAAGCAGGGATGAGGTGTTGCTTTCTGTCAGCTTTTATGTACAATTATTTTTATTTTATTTGGTGTATTGATACAGCTCATAAAAAGTACTGGCAAGCAAAGGCCTGAGAAGGATGTTTGTTGACTGTCCCAACCAATGTTATACATCCCACTATGCTACTTTCTAGCCTGGTGAGATGATAATCTCCTTCTGAATTCAGTGAAGGACAGGAAGTTTTCTGGCAGTGTGGATAGTTAAACCATCATCAACACAGATGTATGGATAAGGAGGTGAGGAGAATTTGGGGAATAGGAACCTACTTTTCATCCCTTGGAAGACAATGCAAGTCCCTGCAAGCATTTTGTTTTTTAAATTTCCTCTTATAGAAAAATATGAACTGCAGAATAAATTTTAAAATGTTCTCAGATCTCTGTTGCTGCACAGAGAGATGCTCCGGGTGAGCCAGCTGCCAGCATAATCTTGGCTGCTTTTGCTTCTGTCACTTAACTCCTCAGTGTTTTTGTTGGTATTTGCTGTTTCAGTGCATTGTGTTCAAGCTTTGTGCTACCTCCCAGGGCCGTTTATAGCTGCCCCCTGCCCCATACATGATGTTCTGTTTTATTTTATCACCTCTCTACCTGTACACATACTCATGGTGCCAGTCTTAACTTATCCAGCAGATCCTTATTCGTTCTGTTATCTCCAAGATTTTTCTGGTAGCCTTTGTGTACGGCCATGCTTTTGAAAAACCAGTTTATGTTAATAATTGGTGTCTCCTTTCTTCTGTTTTTCCCCATCAAATCCTGTGCAAGCTATAATGCCCCTTGTAACATAAGCTATTTAATGTAATCTCTGCATTGGGATCTGATTGTGCGACAGTGTCTAAAACAACAAGCCTTTATTTGCTGCTCAAGCAGCAAAACAACTCTGCTTGTCCAAAACTAGTTGGAGGCTTCGGAACCCTTGTGTGGCAGCCACTGATGTGGGGAAGAGAGGACTACTTTTGGGCAGGGACTACACTACTGCAAATCTGATGAACGTGGAAGAATTTTATTTCTGAGGATGGTTGTTTTTCAGGGGCCTTTATATAGTTTTCATCATCTCAGGTAGCTCTGGAAGACCCCACATTTCACAGCTACCTTGTCCTGGGTCTTTGCTCACCACACTCATTGATTCTTGCTTCAAAATGGATAGTGAGCTCTTTGGGACAGGGAGTGTCTCTTGGTACGTGTGGAACAACACTTAGCAGAGCAGGAGGCTACCTGCAGCAGGCTCCACAAATGTGGCAACGCTATAAATAATAATAAATTAGATATGAGGGAGAAATCAGTAACAAACTTGGCAAAAAGCAGAATTAGTAGTGAAAAGTAAATTCCCTGTAGGAGCAATACATAGAGTTTAATAAGATGTTCGAAAGGAATATGTTAAATTGGTTCATTTGCGGTTTGTAATTTCAGTTACTATCCCTTGCTTTATGTGACATCTTGAAATGTAAAATGTTCTTCAAAACATATTTCACTAGTCCGTCTTTTTAGGAACCTTTAACATTTGGGTTTAAGGATAAAAGTTGATTGCAACATTTGTTCCTAAATGGACATTTCTGTTCAATGCAGTCCTGTTATAAACTAGTGGACTCCGCATATGTTTAGAAACTTTTTTTCTAAAACACAAACATTGGATTACTTAGGTAAACAATTTATTGAAATAATATTCTAATAGAGGTCAAGATTTAAAAAAAAAAAAAAAAAAAGACTTAGAAAGAAAGCTATAAAAGAAAATAAAAGCATCTTCCACGACCGTCAAGATTCTTAAATGAAAGATTTGAGGAAAATATATTTTTAAGAAGACAATCCTGAATTATTATACTTCTGTTTTACAATATAATCCCTATGGCAACATTGAATTTCACATTATTAGGAAACATAACGTGTTGTCATTGAACCCTGATGGATCCCTTGAGAAGATAAGTGAATTTTTTTTTTTCCCTCATTACTGAGCATTCATGACTTGCAAGTTGTTACATTTTGATGGTCAGCTCTACTTTCAAAGTCTGTTTGTGATTTAAATGGAGTTTTTGCGGGTATATGTCCACAAGAGGCCAACTGCAGACTGTTCTTAATAGCTTAAACTGCCTTCTGTTGTGCCTCCTTCAGGTGCCAAATGTTTCTGAGCTGCAGAAGGCACTTGTGTAGATTAAATGCCTTTGTATGGGTAAAATAACAGTTAAATCACTAGGTTTCTACTACACTATGCAGCAGGATCTACTTGGGTGTTACCCTAGATTGCCAGGAAGCCAGCTGAAGAATTGGGACACTGTTTGAAATGAGGTTTATGAATGAGGTTTAGCAATGGTTATTCTGCTTGCCATTCTGCTGTAATTATCTGCGAGTGAAATATGGGGATGGACTTCTATAGGAAAGCTTATTGTTTCCAACATGGTGTAAATTCTCATCTATGTTCAGAGTTTAATATGAATAATCAAAAAAATACTTCAGCTCAAATTTGTTACACTGATAAAGTACAGAAGCTCATGAAGGTGTAATAAATTTTAGTAATTTGTAATAAATAAGTAATAAGGACTGTGCAAGTCTTAGGGATAGATTGATACTCATTAATGTTTGGTTACTAAGACTTTTACGTTGGGCTCATTTCACTGGTTTGTAATTTAATAGTAGTTTGCAGGAAATAGTGTTCGTAGAGCGTTTCTCCTTAGTCTTCAGAATTAACGAGGCAGTTTTTGGCATGGACTTTCCTATGGAAATAGGCAAGAAGTGATTAAAATAGGCTGGGAGTGAGATTTGTAGTGGAGGAGAGGTGTAATCTTAACTATTGTCTTTGGTGGTTATAAACTGACAAACTTTTGACTCCTAAAACAACAACAAAAATAAAAGGAGTTTAATGATGGACAAAGGGCAAAAAATGAATAATAATAGCTATATTTGTGCTTGAAAATAGAGATGAAATGGAAAAAGTAATGTAGACTTGTTTTCAATTATGAAATGAAAATTCTGAAACTAAGTTTTCCATTAAGAGAAAATGGCAGAGAGCTAGTACTTATATTTATTTTGGAATGTGTATATATGGAAAACTAAAGCCTAAAATCTATGTACAAGTGAAAGAAGATTATTGCTTTTCTTGTTTAATGCCTATTTTTTCCACTTGAGAGTAAGGGTACAATACAGTTGGGTGTTAGAGAGTTGCTTGCTGGGCATCCGAATGTGGGAGGTGCCGAGCGCCGCAATGGCAGGGAGGGGATAGGGTTGCTCAGGGTGCCTGGCTCCGGGGGCCGAGCTTCAGGCTTGGGCTGCCGCAGCGCCGAGGGGTCTCGGTGGCGCGCTCAAAGCGCAGACCATGTGAGGAAACTTGAGTGTGAATTCAGGTTTTGACTTCAAACGCCTGAGGTATGTTTAAAATGAAAAGGAAAATCCATGGTATTGCATGAGTTTCTTTAACTCTGATGTGACAGAGGCAGAGACGCTCCTGCTTTGCAAATGCCAGGGGCAAAAATCCTGTTTTCTTTAGTGCCCAGGCCGCATTCTGAAAGTGAACTTAAATTACCGTAACATTTTGAGATAAATGTATTGTTAGATTGTCACAGATCAGCAGACGGGCCAGAAGATTCAGATTGTTACAGCCCTCGATCAGAGCTCAGCAGGCAAGCAGTTCATCCTAACAAATCATGATGGCTCTACCCCGAGCAAGGTGATCCTTGCCAGACAAGATTCCACTCCAGGAAAAGTTTTCCTAGCAACTCCAGATGCTGCAGGTGTCAACCAACTGTTTTTTGCATCCCCTGATATATCTGCACAACACATCCAGGTAGAGAATCCAACTTATTTCCTAATATTGGTTCAAATGAGATAAGAAGAAGTGTTTTATTTCTAAATATGTCTGGGGTCTCCTTTTTTGACCTTTTTTTTTTAAACTATATATTTTTGCTTGCGTTGGGACATGGCACAAATGCTTAGGAATTATGAAGAAAACAAGTTGCTTTTTTTGTAAATTTGTTGCTTTTTAAGTTCATACCCTGGCTCATGAGATTAGGAAGACTGTTGTTGTTTTTGTCATTTCCAGCTCCTGCCATCCTGACAGTCCTTCTTACTGCTTCATTGAGTCTCCATCTATTTTCAGATTATCATTGAAAACTCGCTCTTTTCTCCCTTGTCTTTATCACCTGCCATTTTTTTCTCTTTCTTCGTTTCCTCTTCACGCACTGCTGTAGCTGCTGGTCACCCATGGGAATGGTTGTGCAGAGGCAGCTTTGAGCCCGGCTGAGCATTGCGCGTGGCGGGTGGCACAACGATGCCGTGCGTTCTGGCCTCACGGATGCGGCCTTGGGGGTTGCGTCAGGGTTGAAACTCCGCAGAGGAGCCCCCAGTGCTCCCTGCTTGCATGTGGATGGTGCGTGTGCTGCCCCAGCCGAAACCCTCTCGCTTGGGAATGCTGTGGCCCACGTCCTTCCCCAAGGAGCACTCGGTCGCCCCGCATGGAAGCGCAAGGGCCTGCGCGGATGCCTCGGCACGCGCGGGCGGCACGAAGAACGAAGCCTGCTTATTGACAGCTGACTTGCCCATATGCATTCATGCTGCTGTTAACTAGCGTGTGCTAGGCCAGGCACTGTGAGGACTATTACAGCACCAGGCCATTTAGTCCATTTTCAAACATATGCACAGGGAAAGATATTAAAAATAGGACAAGTAAATAGTAGTGCTTCTGAGCATGTTCTTACACTAGTCAGGCTTGGAGGAGCCTCCCAATTTGGAGCTTATAGTGAGACCACCACATCTGTCTCTGGATCTGTTAATTAACTATTTAATAACATTTTTATTAGTTACATAAGCCTTTTATGCTTTGGTCCGCACAATATCCTATGCCTGTAAATTCTGTGGTATAATTCTATGTTATGCAAAGATTATTTAGTTTAGATTGGTTTATCTTCTGCGAAATACTTCATTAGGTGTCTCTTGCACTATGAGAAAAAGCAGTGAAGGATTCTGTTCTTGTAAATCTCCATTTCATCCTGCATCAATAAATCCTTTTTTGAAAACTGAAATCTCCTGATCATTTAGTTTCTACTTGTGTGGGAGCCAGCCCTCATCTCTGATTAGCTACCCACATATGCAAGCTTGAAGCATAACTCTATGTTGTGTATTACAGATTTTTTTTTTTTTTTTTTTGAAACCAGCAAATCATTGCAAATAGATATATACAGTTTTTGCTCCAAGTAATTCTGATTCAAAATTTGTTTGCTGTGAGTATGGAAGCAGTAGCAAAAGTCAGTCTGTTGTAGTGTCATACATTGTATCTTAGGTAAGTCTCAGCAGCAACATAAACCAGTGGGATGTAGTTTCTATTAACCCTTTAAAAAATTATTTTCAAAGGCAACCTAAAAGAAAAGAAATGAGAAGTATATCACACTTACTTAAAAAAGCAAGTTTCAGAAATAGGGGAAGTCAGGATGATTAGCCTAAAGCTCCAGTTCTAGTTGTACAATTTGGGCGAAATAGGACAGCTTGAGAGGCAACAGTGTTCCATTAGCTCCCTTAGTTTGTTCTTTGATCAGTTCAGATGTGTTGGTAGAGATATATTTTTTTTTTTTCTTCCCTCTTAGTGTTGATGAAATAGAGTAGTGTTTCTTATTCAGCTACCTGCTCCATGGCCTTTTTCATATTTTTCTCTTCTTATCTTCAGTTTT
>VZSV01000080.1:1011102-1037905 GCA_013398735.1 Nothocercus julius
CTGTAACCTTCACTTTGAAGTCCCTTCCATTTGCTATGCACGAAACTTCTCCTTTGCTGCACCTTGTCTTTTCCTGCACTTATTTTGCATGGCCTTTCCTCCTGTTGTCTTTTTTCCCTGCCAGTGGCTCCTTATCACCTTTATCGGCAATTCTTATTCTACATATTCAAGGTCAATGATGAGTTCTTGGAGTCTGAGGTTATCATCTCCTCATGGGCCACACTCTGTAGTTCTTACTTAGGTGAAGCTTTACATTTCTATGAAGGTTTCATCTATGGAAGGACTTAGAAATGTATTTTATATAATGTCTTGAACATACCTATTGGCAGTAATGGAAATTAGGAAGGAATGAAAGGTAGATTTTCTATTAACTCATCAAATGTATTTGTTTTTTAAAAGTCAAATGAATTTATGAGATAGTATTGTTATTAAAAGTTAACTAGAAAGAAATATGATTGTTAAACATGGCTATATGTACAGTCTGTGTGATTCTCAGCATGTTCTAAAAAAAGATTGTTTTTAGTTTCCTCAACAGAGCATATGGTACTTCTTCAGTAAGATACCTTTCTTTTTATCAGAGACTCTACTTTGAATATGCAAAGCAAGCAGAAGTCACCCTTTTCATTAAGATGCAGTAGAAGTTAGAAGCTTTAAATTGTCCATTTATATCACTTTTCAATTGGAAGAAAATTTGCCCTTTTCTGTTTTACATTATTGTCAAGATGAGTTTGATTGTTGCTTACATGATCATGTGTGCTTTCTTTTTTAAAATTTAATGCTAGTCGTGCTTTATTTATGACTCGGCATGATAAAATTTTAAAAGATCAAACCGAAGGCTGTTGTGCCTTCTCTGAGGAGCTGTGGATTGAAGGCTATGTGCTAACGAAGATGTCCAGGCTCTAGAGATAAATTAACAGGGAAAGACTGGAATACTGTAATAATATCAAGCAGTTACTGAACACCAAACTGTATGCTGCTTGATGGTTAATGACACTGTTTTCAGAATACATTTTCTGTTGGCCCACCACTTATGTGTTAGGGTAAATTAACAATTCTGAATGCAGAATTATTGGCTTTCACAAAGGATTTTTTGTTTAGTGCTTCAGTCTCTTCGGCACTACAACCAAGTCTTTAGGATATGTGTGTTTTTTCTAAACACAAAATTGAACAAAAGGTAAGAGTATGCAGATACTAAATGTATTTCAAAATACATTTTAAAATATTCAAAATTTTTAAAGGAATCATGGGAAGTTTACAAGTAAAACTTTTATTCCATCCTGAATGGGAACACAGTGGCATGTAGCTCCTTTCTGTCCATGAAGACTATAAAATGTAGTTGAGAAAACCTCTTTATAGATTTAGATCTTTACCTTAGAGGAAATACAGAAGCATGAAATTTATTTTAATCTGTCTTGCTGTCAGCACAAAGAAAAATGAAATTATTTTGTACTTTTTTTTTCAGATCTTAACAGACAACTCTTCCACTGAACAGGCTCTAAATAAAGTGTTTGACCTGTGTGTCGTATGTGGAGACAAGGCATCAGGTATTTACTTTTGTTTTTTTTAAAGTTGTGCAGCTTCATAAGAGCAGTTCAAGGTTTTTCTTAATCTAACAGTTTGCAAGCATGTATGTGATAAAGGAATCTAGGAAACCTGTTAGAATCTCTTGAGACTTCTAGCAGATGTGATTGAGGTGTCTGTAAAGATGTTTGTGAGGAAAAAGTCTAAAAATATATTTTTCTGTAACTAAGTTCATATTTCAAATTTATTTCTGCAGCATGCCTTACTTAGTTCAAAAACAAGCTTTGAAGCCTCTGCATGATGTGTTTTGAATGTTTATCAGTGGTATTTCTTTTTAGTATGTATGCAGTTTCCATGCTGCTGTTATATTTCTGCAGATAAATTTATAATGAGTAATAATTATACTGGACTGTAGGGACCTTCTAGAAAAAAAAATCTGAAAAATTGCTAAGTATGTGTAAATTAAGAGTTTCTCCTGTGTTCTTAAGTACTTGTTTTCTGAGCTTTTCTTTAACCTTGCTGTCAACAAATTCAGCAAGAAATTAATAAGCAGCTTGGTTATTTGCCTATTTATTAAAATTATCCTGTATAAGAGCTTTAAATTAGAAACATGACTTTGTTTTATGGTTTTATAGGCAGAAGTAATATTTTAAAATTTGTGAGCTCTGAAAAAAATAAGATGGTTCCTTTTCTTGGTAAAATCATAAGTACTTTATTCTGAATAAATATAAACTCTAGAAGAGAAAAGATATTTTATGTTGCTCTGTACCTAGGGCGTCACTACGGAGCAGTAACATGTGAGGGCTGCAAAGGCTTCTTTAAGAGGAGTATCCGAAAGAATTTAGTTTATTCGTGCCGAGGAACTAAGGACTGTGTCATCAACAAGCACCACCGGAATCGGTGTCAGTACTGTCGCCTGCAGAGATGCATCGCCTTCGGGATGAAACAGGACTGTAAGTCTGGAAAAGCAGTGCAAACCTGGGACCAGGAGACCATACTAGCTAGCAGCTATGTTAAAGTGCATGCTACACGAGATATGCTGTAGATGAAAAGAATTTGTTACATTGGTTCTATACTTTTAAATCATTAGACCTCTTTTCTTTAAAGAATTGTGAAAGTTTTGTTATGGTTAGCTAATCGGGTAGCTTTTTTAAGTTT
The DNA here is from genome assembly GCA_013398735.1 of Nothocercus julius. Classification (NCBI taxonomy): domain Eukaryota; kingdom Metazoa; phylum Chordata; class Aves; order Tinamiformes; family Tinamidae; genus Nothocercus; species Nothocercus julius. The sequence continues at coordinate 1,013,782 of VZSV01000080.1, forward strand.
CATCTCTAAATTCTCAGAGTCATTATCGAAATTGCAGAATAAGTAAAGAGAAAAAAAATGTTGTTATATCTTAGGTTGTAATTTGTGATGTGACTTAATAGTTGCACGCTGTTCTGTTAGCTGTTCAGTGTGAGAGGAAACCTATTGAAGTGTCCAGAGAAAAATCTTCAAACTGTGCAGCCTCTACAGAAAAGATCTACATTCGGAAAGATCTACGTAGTCCACTGGCTGCAACACCAACTTTTGTTACAGACAATGAAACAGCAAGGTATGTAAATCCTGCTCAAAAGTAAGTATCTCTGTTCCCTGTATTGCCCAGAAAATGAAACTGTATGCTGTTGGTGTCAGGTCAACAGGTCTGCTGGAATCAGGAATGTTCGTTAATATTCATCAGTCTGGAATAAAAAGTGAGCCTGCTGTGCTGATGACTCCGGATAAGGTAAATGACAATGTGAGTAATATATTAGAGTTAGCTGCTATACCTGTGCATATATGGAGTGAAAGGTTTTTTTGGTGTATTTCTGTTTTGGCAGAATTTATTTTTGAAACAGTGATGTTCCTTTACAAGATTGCCCAGTATTGTGGGTGCCTCCTATTCAGAGGACTGCACAGTAAAATTGATTAAAACTCCATGAAATGGAGTCTTCTCCAAAGGGGCCTTCTTTCTTTTCTTAGAGAAAGCTTTGAAAAATGCCTTTTTTTTTTTTTTTTTTTTTTTTTTTTTTTTCTCCTCTTCTTTTAATTTGGCAATCCTGACACGTGGACTCTTTCCCCCGGCCTTTGTCTTTGTAACAATACAGTGAGGCCACAAAGGTTCCCATGCGGACAAGTCTGCTGGAGCCACACTTGCATGCGCAGGCCCGCATCCATACGTGCTTCTGCATTTTCACAGCTGATATAAACTTGTGCCGTTTTCAGGCATTTTGCCCTACTTGTTCTGTCTGCAAAGGGCCTCATCAAAGTTGTTTCCTCCATTTAACTTTTCCAGCTCCATGTGTGGAGTATGACTAAGGAAGCTAAGTGACACATTGCATGCTGATGTTAGCAGCAGTATGGACTTGTGCTCCTTCCTTTTTAAAGTAATTGGAGGAGTGAGGGAAACATGCTTGTTGACATCTGAATGACATCTGAATCACTGGTCATTACTGAATCACTGTGTTCCCATGCAATTAAATAAAGGCATAAAAACACAAAAAGGCTGTAGCGGAATTCTTTCCTTGACTGCCTGAAAGCGGCATTCCTCGTTTTCAGACATTCTCATACTCCTTCACTCCTGTCTGTTTTATGCGCTGCAGAATGGACAGAATGGAAAGAAGAAGCAAAGTATATAGCTTAGGGTAGTCCTGTAGTGCAGCTGAGTATTTGACTAAGGAGTGGAGATGGTAAAATGTCTTCCTGTGGTTGCTTCCCAGAATTGTTTCTGTATTTCTGCATTTCTGTAGCTTTCTTTCTGAAAGATGCAGGTATCTACTGCTTGTAAATGTCTGTACCATTCACATTCAGAAGCAGCAGTGTCTAATGGCTGCAGTATGATTACCCGTTTTTTGAAACAGCAGTTTTCTTAGAGGTCTATTCACAAGCTCAATAATTCATTAGTTAGTGCAAAATTCAGATTCCTCTAATGCAAGTTAACTATTGCCAGTACAAAAGAATTAAACACTGTACCTTTCTCTCAGGTTGAAGCATGTCAGGGAGACTTAAGCACGCTGGCAAACGTGGTGACATCGTTAGCAAATCTAAGTAAATCCAAAGACATGTCTCAAAGCAGTACTGAGCTATCTATGATTGAGAGTTTAAGTAATGGAGATGCATCGTTGTCTGAACTCCCACAAGAAGAACAAGCTAGCAGTGATGTTACAAGGTAAGACATGTTACCATTGATAATATTCTGATACTTTCTCTGTCCATTCAGATGATTAATTAAATCATCAAGTATCTGTCTTAAAAATAACAACAGCAGCAGACTGAATTTGTGTTGCAGATTGATCTTGGAAAATTCTTCACAATAAAATCAGTGTTAATCAGTGTTGAGAATAGTTTAATGCCTTGTTAGTCCCCTTAAAAAATTGAGAAGTATTTTGTTTCTGCACAGAAGAACTCAAATAATGCTCACTGTCAATACAAATACAGTCACTGTATATCTTACAAACTTGTTTTTTTGATATAACCAAGCCATTGTGGTTAGCATATATGTCAAATAATGTACATCGTACTTTCTCCATTATCCTTTCAATTACAGTTTTGCTCTTCCTTGGTTGTCATTCCATGCAGGATTCTGACAGTTGTCCCGCCGATATTCACTTGCTGTACAACATCCATATCATGTCTTCTGGGTTGAAAACATGCAAGCGCAGTAAATCCATCAGGGGAAAATAGACTGGTGTATAGTGGAGGGACTAGTACTGACTCGAGCGCATGGTTTTTGCCTGTGAAACTGCAAGCAGAATTTGTTGTGCTCCTTTATGTCTATGTGCTGCTTAGCAAGTCAGTGCACGTTGCTGATTGGACTCTTGTTATGCTCTCAGAGGTGAAGAGCTTGCTGTGGAAAGAGTATATAAACTTGAGTGAACTTCAGCGCGCTCAGGCTGCCCAGTAACCTTCCATGTCTTCAGTTCCAGGTGCTCTCAGCTCTCTCAACCAGAGAACTCTGGCACAGTGTAACCACCTACTCATTTCTGATAGGTTACCAGATTTCCAATACCAAAAAATTTTCAATAGGGAGTTTCAAGTGAAATATCCTGTAGAAGGGAAGTTGTTACTCAAACAGAAACTAAAATTTTGGTCTAAATTATTGATTTCCTTGACAGGGATTATGCGACTTCATCCTACATACACAGATGTTTACTGAAGAAAATTGATTTGAGAGGATTCAAGGAGAAGCTTTTATCACCATTTTTGATATATTTTATTATATTTAAATGCTTGCAGCTACCATAGCAAAGCTTTCACTTGGCTGACAAAAATGTAGTTTACAACTTTGTTGCTAGCATTCAGCAGCTGTTTTATTTTAATGTTATATGCTATTGTCCTCTAATGACTTCTTTATATATGTTCATTTTTTTACATCTTATCGATATTGTTATATATCCATTAGTGAATGAGCTGGATGAAAAGGGAAACCAGTCTTTTTTCTAACAGAGAATACTATTTGTTTTAATTTTTTTTTTCTTGTTTAGTAGACCAGGTTTTTGTCATTTTCAGGCAAGCTTTGTTTTAGATACTCTTTTTTTGTTAGTGTTTTTATCTTGCAATATTTGCTCATGTTAGTCAACCTTGATATAGGGGTTTCATGTACAAATAGAAGCTAAGTATGAGCCACAGGGCCTGAAACTGAGATTTCCTAGCAGGATACGGGTGGTCTAACTTGGAGTACTTGTGCAGGGGGGCATTCCCTTTTCTCCTGCTTTCCGCATACAAGAGACAGAAAATTTCCCAGCTATATCCACTTGTGTCTGCCCCAGTCACCTTCATGTGCTACTGAAGATGTACAGGCTAGCGTAGGGCTGAAAACTATTCCAGTTCATGTAGCCTCTCGAGCCTGAAGCAGTGCAAGCAGCTCATTTGTGTTGTGTCTTTTTGGTCAGAAAGTTACGTTAAAAATAGTAAGCACTTAAGGTTTTAGTATCTTGGTGCACTTAAGTAGCAAGAGGGAGAGGAGGTGGGCAGAGTTCTGCACTTGGACATCAAATTAGGTAGCAGAACTTCTGAGAGTGGTCTGAGATTCTATGACAATAAACCTATCTCTACAAGTTGAGAATTGGCTCTACATACCAGCCGATAATCAGTTGTTATTAATTTTCAGACATCTGTGTATGATGTTTTTCATAGGATGCCCTTATGTAGGGGTGATGCCACCCTCAGGATACATGATCTGCCTGCAGGCACTGATAGTGTATCTGCCAAGAGAGCAGATGTATCAGTTTTAGGTCTCAGGTGTGTTTGTGCATAGAGAAACAATGAAACCATGGTGTATACAGGTGTTCCTTTTTATTTGGTGTTACTGGGCAGCAAAGATAAGAGTGGTACATTTGTGCTTGTTCTGGACTCTCACCAGTAAAGCCTGTGGCTTCGGCTTTGCAGGAGTTGCTGCCCTGCATCACAAGATACTACAGATGGCATTGAAAATTTGAGAATATGCTCTCCTGTATCTTTAGAAGCAGGCTTTTCCAATGAAGTTGAGCAACATAACAACAGTTCATGACATGAAAAGCCAGAGAAAAATGTTCTTCCTGTTTGTGCTTCATAGCAGCAAAACTGCCTACAATTTCCGTTAGCATTAACTTGCTTTAACAACAGCCTGATGATCATGTGCTCAAGACCCTTGTGCCAACACTCTCAGTAAACACCACTAAAGAGATCCTGCAAGGCAAACTGTGATTCACCAGCTCAGGCATTATGTCAAAATTGTGTATTTGTTGGCAACTAATGTGAACAGGAAGTGCTGCTGACTTCTGTGGTAGAGGCAGTGTAATTTGGCATTCTTAAGGATTGTGGGAAGGGTTTGTTATTGTATCTTCTTTGCTATTTCTGGTTGTCTGAGGCAGACCTCTAAATATTGCTTGCAGATGTGTAAGTTCCTTCTAAATCAAAACATTCTCAAAGGTGAAATTTGCTTCTTCCTCCCCCCATGCTTTTTTTTTAATCTTTTATTTTAATATCTTATAGAGCATTTGATACTCTTGCAAAAGCACTAAATCCAGGAGAGGGTGCGGCATGCCAGAACTCGGAGAGCGTTGAAGCCAGCGTGCAGCTCGTCGGTGGAGAAACAAGCTTGGATATCGTTGAAATAGAGGGGCCGCTACTCAGTGACACACACGTGGCATTCAGGGTACTTCATACTTTAGAATTATTACATGCTGTTTATGACTGTTTTAATTTAGTGAGAAATAATAGATGATTTGTTGAAGTGGTCTTTTGCGTTTCTTACAAGGGTTAACATTTGTTGAGGTATTGGCATTAATTTTTGACGAATATATTGCATTTGTTCAATGATTAACTGTTTGCTCGAGAAAATTAACAGCTCTCGAGCTTTAGCTGCACGGTTTATTTTAGTTTATTATACCTTAAAACCATAGGTGATCAGTACAAAGGAATTTAAATGGACAGGTGTCTTGCAAAGCATAGAGTCAGCATCTACATTCTCACTTGTTGCTGGGTAGATGTAACGTGTTCTGTAACTGAATATTGAGGCTCCTAAATACATTTGTCATGTTTACTCTACTTTAGTGTGGCACAAATCGTCTTTAGCCATTAGGGAAAATCTGGTCTCTCTTTTAGAGAGACAAATACTTTCTAACTTTATTTCTCATTTCATAAGACAGTAGAAATTCTTTCATTCTTTTTTCTTTCTATTACTCATGGACAAATCAAAAAGCTTCCTTATCCAAAAGTTTATTCAGCATCTGCCCCTGCATTAAGCTTTGCTGCTCTCAGCAGCACACGTTTTGATCACTCAGTTTTAGTGTTAATTTTACAACAAAATGTCAGGTTTTATTAATAAACTTAGCAGAACTGTTATATTATGAAGATTAACTTCTGAAAATAAAACTAGAGCACTATAATTAGCAATTTGGAATCAAATTCTTTCTTTACATGGAAGAAGAAAGCATGTGCAGGAAAACCCATTAATTTTACTCATATAAGTTCAGAAAGGTCATTTTTGGTGCATCTTGATTACTGCTTAGGATTGGGCAGCTCTGTATATAGGTATTTTATTCACATACCAAAATACTATTTTGTAAATTAAAGCTACAAGCCAAAGGTCTTATGTGAGATAAGATCTTCTCTGCTCTCCCCAAACTCCACCTAGTAATTGTGGCGATTCCACTAATTTTTCAGGCCACTTGTTCTCCTCCTCTCAGACAAGATTTGGAAAGGTATGGTGCCTCCGTGTTTGTATTTTTGAAATATATTTATTATAAATATAAGAAATCTCATAAATGTTCCTAATTACAGTAGGTCTTATAAAACTTTTATTCTTCTGTGAATGTCTCAATTTATTTGTAATTTTCCATTTCCAGGTGTCCCAGATGTGAATCTTTATCTAAATTAAATATTAATTATTTTTGTCCTGTCTTTGTTGCTTTGTAATCTCATTAAAATATAACTGTGTGGCGAATATGGAATAAAAGCAGCCATTCTATTTTTGCTTCAACATTATCCCATGTTTACTTCCAAAATACTTCTACCTGTTTCTCTCTAAAAGAAACTATCAAGCCTAATTCTCCGTGTTACATTTTTTGTGGGACGAAAGTAAAATAACTTTTTTTTCTTAACCAGCTCACCATGCCTTCGCCTATGCCTGAATATCTGAACGTTCACTATATCTGTGAGTCTGCCTCCAGGTTGCTTTTTTTGTCCATGCACTGGGCACGTTCCATTCCATCTTTCCAAGCTTTAGGGTAAGTGTTTGTTTTTTTGTATTCTCTCATATTGTGAATACACAGTTTTTAATTGGCTATTTTTACTGTCTTTTTCAGGGTCATTTTAAAATATAAAACCATTTATTAAAAATGTCTTAGATCTTCAGCACGAAGGTAAATCTGTTGATTAAAAGTTACTCCCAACTGAAAGTGGTTTTTCAGTAAATCACTTCCTATTATTTGTGAATAGCTACATTCTGACCTCTGATGCTTCTAGGATAGGCGCCAAAAAAATCCATGATCTCTGAAGCCCCAAATCCTGCTATTGCTGTAGATGAATTAGGAGTAATAATTTTGTCTTTGCTAACCTGTATGGGAGAAATGTCAGCTAGGTTCAGCAAGCCTTCAAAATTGTTTATTTGGAAGGGAGTTTCCAAAAACAAACTGACTCTGCAAGCAGGAAAAAAAGTAATTTTTATCATTCTGTCTGCAGTTAGCTTAACATCATTTTTTTCCAGCAGATTTTAGTTAGTCATCTAAAATTCTTAAGCTATGTGGTAGTACATTGGCTGACTGTCATGAGAAAACATTTCCAGACGGTGTGGGGAGAGGTAATTCATGTTACTTTCAGAAGTCATTTTATGAGGACACATCAAACAAGTAAAGATAGTATATAAGCTGTGACATGAAGGGACTACAAATCCGGTTAGTCTTCACCAGAAGTCTCTTCCTGCCTTCTCTCTACAGTGCTTTTCTTAAATCCAATATCAAAATAGTTTATGACTCTGTGGTAGGAAAGAAATTCCTTTTTAAAGTGAGAGTTTCTTCCCTCTTCCAGAAAGCTTGTTAGAGGAAGGATGACCTGTGATTTCCCTTTTGTAGCTACTTGGATATTTAAGACAAATTATTGTACATTCTTTAAGAAAAGATGTTGGTTTTTGTGTAATTGGAGCCTGTGTTTTGGGGAAAGAAACAGTAAAACTCTGTAAAATAAAGCAAAAGGGGAGCAAAAAGGCAGACAAAACGGTGAATTGCATCACTGATCACTTTTAAAGACTTTTGTAAGACAGACACTGCAAAACAGTGTAAAAATGATCTTTTTTTTTAAAAAAAAAAAAAAAGCTGCATGGAAAAAATACTTTGTTTGAAAAGACTCATCAGGTGAAATGGAAATACTTACAGAAAATCTGCATGATTTTTTGAGTAAGCTACTTCCACTGTATTTTGATGTTTGCATAAAAAAATGGAGTAGACTGTACTAATAGTGTTAATATTGACCTATGCTAGCATTTCCAGCCCCAGTCAAGGTGGTCATCAACAGAATATTAAAACACCGTTTAACATGAATATGCAATTTGCCTTTTCAAGCTTTAAATTTTAACACTTTCAAATGGAAGTTTTTTTAAATTAATGCAACTTTTTAAGCTTGAGCAGACTGTGTCTACAACTTCTACCAGGTTGACTCACCTCAGAGTTTTCAAATGAAAAGAAATTCTTTGTACTAGTAATTTGGAGGTGTTGATGAGCCACAGCAGAACCAAAATCCTAGCTTTGTGAGAAAGGCAGATCATTTTATCCAAATGGATCCTTCCTCAGGCAGCGATTCCTTACTCTCAGCCAGAGAGTTGTCCTCGTCCCGCTGATTTAGTTAATGACATCAGGTTGTTTCTTAGGCCATTTTCTGCACAAGAAGCTGTGCAGGGCAAGAGGGAGACCTACCTCAACCCAACTGAGGCTGTTAGGGCTGGGCTGCACTGAGGCTCTTGTGCAGAGCGCAGTGTTGCCTGCAACGCCTGAGGAGCCGGCACGCTGCATTTTCGCTACCATAGACTCCATAGAGCCCCTTTGGTGGGACGTTAAAGAGGATGCAGCAAATACGGTTTGGCATACAGATAGTACTATGATAAATCATTAGAAATATTCTTAAGACTACACTAATATTCTTGCAAAAATCTATCCCGTCATACTTTTGCAATTGTAATCCTTGCTTTAATGTGCTTTTATTCTTTCATAGGTCTTTACTTCCTTTAACTTTCAATTTCTAATATTTACTGGTTAAAACAGTGGAACGTAATACCTGATTTTGACTTCTCAGGTCAAGTATTTTAAATCCAGCATGAAAATAAAAATACTTTTGATGTTGGGCTTCATTTTGCTATTGGTTGCATTGATTGAATTAGGCAAATGTTTCATGAAGTAGTCTTTAAGTTAGAAAAAATATGCTATTAAGTGAAATTATTGTATTTTTTAATAGACAGGATAACAGCATATCATTAGTAAAAGCCTGCTGGAATGAACTTTTTACACTTGGTCTTGCACAATGTTCCCAAGTGATGAATGTGGCAACTATATTAACTGCATTTGTTAATCACCTTCATGGCAGTTTACAGCAAGGTAAGGTACATGTTGTCTGTGTTCCCAGATCTGCAAAGTAACTTCTTAGTTTTTAAATTTTAAACAGAGCAGTAATTGATTACTTATCATTCAGTTGCTACTGTAATTTACTCTTTGTAGAGCTTAGTAGTATTGAGACAAAATAATAATAGAAAATATAGTCCACAAGATTTCAACACAGCATCATTTTTAAGAACACAAATGTACTGTGAATTTGTCCGTTGGGCCAAGTGTGCAAGGTAGAGACTGACCCGACTGTTCCTTGCTGCCTGCTCATAGCTATGGGACAAAGCAACCTAATGCTGCCTTCTTTATGTACTTTCTTTACGTAACCTGGGGACTTGATGACTTCTGAATGCTCTGTTGTATGCTCCATTAGACTACAGGTAGCTAAATTCAAGGTTAGCTACTCATTGCTATCTGTATTTCACAGATATTGCATCTTTCTTTGTTTACATGGGATGGCTTGGTTTTTGCAATGGCTTTGAGGTTTGCCTGCCTTTAAAATTTGCCTCTACTGCTTGCAGGTGGCTGGAGAGCCCTATGCTATCTCTGCCAATACTGCAGATCTCAGCTCCTCCTTTAAAAGGAGCCAAGTGACATATTTCCAGAATCTCTTTTTATAATCCGATACCAGCTTCAAAGCTTTCCTGCTCCAATCCTGTCTCAGTTGCAACATCCTGGTGGGCAGGTCTATAGCTGTACTCTTAACCTGTTTACGAGGACATTCTATTTGTAGTTTAAAACTTGTAGCAAGTTTAAAACAGAGAAGACTTGTCTCTTAAGTGTCCATTCTTAAAAACTGATAATGTCTTTTACAATTGTGAAAGTTTCCTGAGTCTGGTTCTTGGACAATGTTCTTCATTCGCAAAAGAAAACAGGAAAGAGTCCTTAGATGCCAGTATTGGCTGTCTTAATTCACAGAGATAACAGAATTACCCTAACAAGCATCAACAACACGTGGCATAAATCTTTGTCCTCAGCTACTGGAAGCAGCCTGGCTACACAGTCAAATTGTCTATCCATAGGTACCCATTTCTGCTGTCTACTGCTGAGATCAAAAGAACTTATTACCAGGTTATTATTATTAGGTTGTGTCTTTGTTTTGGTCTAATCACAAGTGGCTAAACACCTGGTTTCTCACTCAGTATTTTCAAGAAGATTTTAAGATTGTTTAGCGGTCTGCAAGAAAAAAAAGAAAAGTTGTTCTTTGTACTCCTGGAGGGGCCAAACTCTGGAATTTTCTTTGGAGGCATACTTGATTTCTTAAGATATCTCTCACCAAAGCCACCTGTTTAATTGCTGGTACGTCACAGTGGGCAGAGAAATACAAGTCTTCCTGGCAGATCCACACTAAATACACTTCCTTCCTTACTAATCCTACATCCTGCAGATGCAGATTATTCGAATGAAAGAAAGGCTGGTTGACCTGCTCTTTAATTTACTGCAAGTGAAGAAAATAACTCTTTTATGGGGAATTCAAACTGAAGTACTTGGAGTCTTTTACCTAATCTTTGTGTGCTTGTTAATGCTCACAAGGCGCTCGGCGGCTCTAATGACTAATTATTCAAAAATAATGTAGGCCTCATCTGTTCAAAGCCTAGTACATTATAATAAGGTAAATATCCATAAAAAAAAATCTTAGCATTTTCAGATTAACTAGATTTTTAGAGTTGTTACATATATAAAAATTCTGTCTTTGATGCCGTGCAAAAATAGGCTAGCAAACTGTAGAAAAAAGCAATCCATTAAACTAGAGATTTTTTTTCCCTCTTTTTAAGGAAGGAACTGAAGAATTCATTCTGAGGCATCACCTTTTTCATCAATGGCACGATCTTTGTGTAAAGTAATCCTGTACACCAAGATACATCATTGATTCTAAGATCTATTGCACAGATGTGCAATAGCAGCGTAAAAAAAAAATCACAATTCAATCAGAATTGATTTCTAGATTATTTGGACCTACTATATGAGTCTGTAGATGACTTAAATTTCCTGATGTTTGAATCCAATAAAGTGATGAATACATTTGTTTCTAAAAAATCCAATGCGACCACACTTTTGCATGTCTGTTGACCTTGGGGGTTTTTGTATTTTGTATGTGTGTGTGACTTAGATAAGCTGCCAACAGACAGAGGAAAGCTGGTAATGGAGCATATCTTCAAACTGCAAGAATTCTGCAACAGTATGGTTAAACTTTGTCTGGATGGGTATGAATATGCCTACTTGAAAGCAATCGTCCTCTTCAGTCCCGGTATGTAGTTATCCTTAATGTAAAACGTTATTCTTTGACTACAAAGTCCTTAGTCGTCTAAAGTCTATTGAAAACACTCCACTGAAAATTTGCTGTGTTTTCCACAAAGCCATATTTTAGATAGGGTTTCCTTAATATTCTTTTAAGGGATGATGGAAAAGGTAAAGAGTTGGAAACAGATTTTTGGAAAATGGAGAGCAACAGGTAAGTAGGCTGAGCAGGAACTGAGATTAGCTCACTTGTAATTCCTAATGATCTTTGTTTTTCAGAATCGGAACCTAGCAATGCTAAGCACTGCAAAACCAGTATGATAACAGCTATGAGTTACTATATATGTGTTTTGCCCTATAACTTCTGCCAGTTTTATGATATGCATCTACAATTACCTGTAGGATCTCTGCTTCACTTACTGGGAAATCTTAGGAGGGTGTAATGCATGAGGCAGAGGGTTGTAGAAAGGGGAGTGTTAATCTTTTAGTGAAGAGAAATGAGTGCTGCTCTGGAGCTTTTAATATTTTACTCTTGTCTCTGCCACTGATTTTTTTTTCCCTTTTTTCTTCCTTTTTTTTTTTTTTTTTTCCTTGATAAACTTTAATTTTATGCCTCCATTCTGGTGTACTCTTTGAGGATCTGGAGCTTAATTTTCAGAACTGTTTTTCTTGCACATGCAACCGGAGTGTATTGAAGTTGAGTTTTACTGTATGCTCTGAGCCTTTGTTTCCCATGTGTAAAATTGAAGTAATACATATCTCACTAGGGTATTATGAAAATAAATTGCTGTATAAAGCATTTCTGAAGATTGTGACTGAATGCCAGAAAAAATCTCATATACTCTTTATTTTTGTTTTCTCACCAGTATTTTTAATATACTCTAAACAAGGTCTATGGGCATACATTAGACAATAAAGTACTGATTTTTTTTCCTTTTTCCTTCCAAGGGAGAAGTCATCAATATGGAAGAGGGAGATCCCTTTGAATAGTTAATGATTGATCAGTTAATTACATAATGCATATGCCTGGGCAGACTGTAGAAAACTTGTAAATTTTTTTATATATATTTCTCCAGTATATTTCAGGTCTTAGGTTCATCATTCAGAGTTTAAAGACTTAAATAATATAAAAAAAAAAAAAATTGTGTAAAAGGAAACAATATATGCTTCAAGTATTTTTGAATCTCCAGGACATTTTCACTGTCACATTTGGAAAGTAAATCTTCAGTCACTCCATTTTGCATTAGCAAGTTTGAAAGCATCAACAACTTACTCCTCATGGCCCCTACCTTTTTCAGATGCTGATATCTCATATTAAAAAAGAGTTAATTTTAAAAAACTATCTTAATCTTAGTGACTACTCCTTGTCTGTAATGTAGGATATTCAAGTTTCCTAATTTGTTTTGTATTTTTTTCAATGGCAATGAAGACTTTGCTCTTATATTTAATGTTTATCAGTTTGGGTTATGAAAATTGAAAAAATGACAATGTCTTCAAAACACATTGGGTTTGTAAAGGCTCATTCTTTTGATCAAAAATCTTGTCCAGCTGGTTAGGGAAAAGATGCAAAGTATGACATGACTTCAGAGGCACCCCAGAGCCCCTATGGCGTGGCAGTGAAGCCCTGCCATAGTGCAACATCAAATTGATAAGGATTATTCCATTAAAATACCAAATAAAAGTGCTTCAAAGAGCACAAATATTTCTTAAAGTACCAGTTTTTCTGAAAACCTATCCCATGAGGGGAAGGGCTCTAGCAAGAGAATTCAGCGTAATTCTGGCGAGTCCAAATATGGAAGAGAAATGGGTGTTTGATTCTTGTCCATTTTACAGTTTTGTTACATTTATTAGATTTCAGAAGAGCTTTTGTTTTCCCAGTAAGTTGCAGCTCATCCTTTCAGAGAGATATTAGTGGAGACAAGAAAAACTTCTGGAACTGGGACACTTAAAATGTGAAGTTTAAGCAGATTTTCTTCCATACGTGTGTACACACCCAGAGGCACCCAGATGTTCATGTATGTGTATGCAAAGCCACACTTTATGGTTTCCCCCAAATTGACATGATTGTTTTTATAATTCATCTAAGCATGTAGCAAAACTATGTCTACCTTCATTTCCTCTTTTAATACTGCGTTAATAGCAGCTTTCTGAGGTGAAAGAACTTCTTGCAAATAAGCAGTATAAGTAATGCTAGAACCCTATCGTAAAGAAATTCCCAGAAGGTGTTCCAGAGACACCACTTCCTTATTCTGGACCTCTGAAGGAGAATCAGATCCCGAGTATTTTTGCTATAGAAAGTAATCCCTGATCTTAGTCGTCATGACTGGGAGAATCTTGCATGTTTTATGTGCTTGCTTTTACAGTCTGCTAAAGCACAGGAACTATTTGAGCTTCCTGATAAGCAGTAGCTCGGATGGATATAATTGCCGTTGGAACAGGCCTTATCTGCTAAGGGCTTTACCTTTGTCTGGACTTCTGCTATTCCATCAGAAGAGCCAGGGGCTTTCTTTAAGGGAAGGCAGGAAAGAGTGGACGATGGCTTGTTTCATGGCAGTATGCTTTGGCTAACGCTTCAGGTGCTCCGTACTCCAAAACAGCCCTTCCATGCCATTCCTGGAGCTTTGAAGGCTGCTCCAGAAAAGAAAGGGAATGTTGAAGGAATACCTTAAGCACATTCCCCTGGCACCATGTCTGCAAGGTTTTGTGGCAGAATCTGTTGGCATCTCTGAAAAAAAAAACAATTCTGTTAGAAACTAACATTTTCCTTGCTAGGAAGTACTTACACTTGCAAAACAGTGCTTGCTTGCTTGGTTAGTCTGAAATTAATTTGTCTCCTTCCAATTACATTTGTCAGTAGAAAAGGTAGGAGGAAGCAAATCTCACGAAAGGACTGTCAGGTCACACCACTGAGATTAATTTTTCTATAGTTCAGGGCTTTCACATGATGGACCTAACGATGTGTAGCTAGCTGCTTTCATGACGGTCTACCTTCTTCAAGCCCATATTCTTGATTCTGTGAGCTGTATTTAAAAAAAATCTTCATACCTCTCAAAGTCATGAGATGTGTACCAGTACCTTGAACAGAAGGGATGTTCTTGCAGTAGTTCACCCACCAAATATTAAAGTTTCAGGGATTTTAATGCTCCCCTACAGGATGGGCCTGTGCTGTGCATGCAGCAGAGCCCTGAAGCAGGAATGTCGTCTTCTGTGTTCCCTGCTGATTTGTCTTCTGTAGCTGGAGATGGGCAGGTTACAGTAATCCTGCTGTGCCGGGCCAGGTGTCTGATAGCACGAGGTAGCCTTGGGCAGAGTGCTGAGCTGAAGGAGCATCTCAAGGGCCCAGCCCAGCACAAGCAGCTCCTGCTTGGGCCGCTCCTGCTTGGGCCGCTCCTGCTTGGGCCGCTCCTGCTTGGGCAGCAGCTTCTAGCTGTGTGTCTGGCGTTCTTCCAAAAAGAGCCTCCTGAAGCAGCGTATGCTGCATGCCAACAGTAGCTTTTCAAAGTATGTTGCTTCTTCACAACCCTGCTAACCTCTTCTTCTCTACGTTGATTTGAAATCACGCTTTCTGTCAGGTTTATGGAGATAATTAATGACTGAATTACTAGACAAGACAAGATACTTGTGAAATAAGTTCAGGGTTCAGAGGAATCGAATATATCACGTAACTGCTCGTGGTGGAATGTAAACGTAACTGCTGCCTTCCATAAGTTCCACAGAGCCAGACCTAAAGCTCCTGGCTTTGGTGAAGGCAGGCTGTGTATTTGGAGAGGAGGAGTGATTGTCAGTAGTAATCACGTATCATCCCATCACAGAAATACAATTTGTGATTTGTCATGGTATTATGACAGTAAGGTACTTGCACTAAGCCAGACAGATAATAAATTACAGACCACATAAAATACTTAGAAATACTAGAGAGTAATTTTTGAATGTGACTTGGCACTTGGATTAATACGCTTTCTTTTTAGGAAGATTTAAATTACAAGTTTTTAAATCACTGCTGATAATCATATTTAGCACCTTGGAAAATTTTGTACCGGACTGCTGAAAAACATATCTTCTGCAGCTGTTAGGCGATAAACTACTCATAGCCTTTTATTTTGTTTTGGTTTGTTTTTTTTCAATTGATCCTAATTTTATTCTTCACCTCTGATCCAAATGCTGTGTGTGCCTACAATAATCCAGTAAATCTGACCGTATTGTAACAACACCATTCTACACAACACAGAACACAGCTGAATCATGAAGATTATCCTAAATATTGCAAGCACTGCATTTATTTGAACTCATGATAGTGTCTGGTTGTATCTGTAAATATTTAAGTAAAACATCAACATCGAAAAGGAGGTAAAGAAGTGTCCTATTAAAACTGCTGGAAACAGCTACTAAATAACCATTTGAGCATGCTTACAGTTAGATAATCTGTATGGATTTATGGACTTTAGCATATCACATAGAGCAACTATAACAATATAGTGTGTCTTTCAGATCACCCTGGTCTTGAAAACGTAGTACAGATTGAGAAATTTCAGGAAAAGGCCTACATGGAGTTCCAAGACTATGTAACAAAAGCATATCCAGATGATACTTACAGGTGTGTGAACTTCCATGGTTACTTCATTTATTTCTTTTTTTTGGAGAATCTCTGATCTTGGTTTGGATTTCTTTTAATAAATATGTCAATTTAAGAAATTACTTTTAGTGAACTTGTATATGTACTCATTCATTGTTACTTTCCAAAACTGAGGCTTGAGTGCATTTTGCATTTAAAAAGCAATATTTTAGTTGTATTTAGTTTGAATTGCACCCTCTTGGGTTATTTGATCATTTTTCTAAGCCCGAACATACTATACAATCTATCTACATTGACTTGCATGTTCCTTTTTTTGTTTGTATTGTCAAAGATGTGACTGGCCATAAATATATCATCTGTTGATTTAATTATCTATGCCTTTCATTATTTATATTGAGCTTTGACTGGTGTTGTCCCTTGGTGGTGAGGGGTTTTTTTCTGTTCCCATACTGAGAATGTAATTGTGACTCGCTTCCAAATGCCAGCACTTTCTACCCAGCATTTTTTTCTATTTTCAGATTGTCTAGACTTCTTCTGCGGTTGCCAGCGCTTAGACTGATGAGTGCTGCTATTACTGAGGAGCTGTTCTTTGCAGGACTAATTGGAAACGTTCAGATTGACAGCATCATCCCATACATTCTGCGAATGGAGACAGCGGACTACAATTCTCAAATAATTGGTCATGCCGTATAAAAGCAGAGCTCGAGGATTCTGTACCATGGCACTCATGGTGATGTAAATGCATACCCTGTCTCCAAGAGATGACAATAGGCCTTCCCGAGCACCGTTCCGAAGAAGGCTGCAATCCCTCCCTTCCCGTACACTTGGGAAACGTGGGGGAGTGTCTTAAGGAATATAGGATCACTTCCTATTTTTCATCTAATCTTCAAGGACTTGTAAATTAACTTGGTATCTGAAGAAAATCAAGAATTGTCCATCCTATTTTTGTAGATAGATGAACTTGGAATATTTGTTTATAAAGCCCAGGCTTGGGAAGAAATTGAAGAAGCTTTGGCTGAACTAAGGTATCACAACTTAGTTTGATGTTTTAGATAAATAAATTAACTTTCCTCTCTTGAGTTGTGTTTTCAGTGTTTTGCTGCTAGTTCTTTCTCCCTCCTTGAATGTAACATACATGGTCCGATATCCTGAAATGGCCACAGTTTCCATGGAAATGACCTTTTTAATCAAGCTCAGTTTATTTCTGTTGCGTTTTTTTTTTCTGAATGAAACGCTGGATACCATTTCAAGTGCAGAGAAATGAGAGAAAGATCACATTTCAAAAATACTCTTTTTTATATTGGTGCAGTTGATCAAAAGTGAAGCTGTAAAGGGTCAGTACTAATTGTTTTGTGGATGCAAAGGAATTCTGTGTTGTAGCTATGTGGTGGTAGACCTATGGAAGACTAAGAGAAGTGTGTACTGCACGTATTCCAAGAGAGCAGCCTCCTGGCTTTTGGCTTCAGAAGTTAAAGTTTGTTCACACTCCTGCTTCCTCCTTCATATTCAGTGCACAGAGACAGAGGTATTGCAGGTGCCTCTAATTTCTAACCACCTGTGTAAGATGCAAAACATAGTGTTTTTGAAATTTGTGCATCTGTTCACCTCCCCTTGCATGGGTTTTGGGGAATCATTTATTATGATCAGCCTTTGGCTGTGTGGTTCTCTTTGCCAATCATATGATTATTTTTAAAAATAGAATTTGTGGGATCCACTGTCTCTCTTATCTTCACAGTCTCCCCTGCTTTTCCTTTCTGTATCAGAAGTGGATCTAAGCCCTTGATACACATTGCCTGAATCGTACTCTATGGCTCCAGCTAAGGTTCAAGCTTTTTTCTGTCTTGAGGAGTGCCCCTCACTGTCACATAGCACTGATGTGGGCTCTTCACACAGAGTCACAGCATGGCTGAGGCTGGAAGGGACCCCTAGAGATCACCTAGTCCAACCCCCTGCTCCAGCAGGGACACCCAGAGCAGTGGCACAGGGTGGCAGCCAGGCGGGTTCTGAGGATCTCCAGAGATCGAGATTCCACAACCTCCTTGGGCAGCCTGTTCCCATTCTCTGTTGCCCTTACATTGTGCAGCAGGAAGCTATAAATCCCTAGAAAAATTTAATATCTGGTGCTTAAAATTGGAGAAGTATCCTGGTAAAAGTAATAGCCTTTAGGATGGTCAGAATATTGGATTGAGGCCCAGTTCTGTTTATTGTGGGTCCCCTAGTTTCTCTGGCAGCATTGGGAAGAGCGTGAATGATCAAGAGAAATGCAGTTCCACCAAAATTGCTTTACCAAAGATCACCTATAAGGTGATTACTGGACACCAGCATCTCTGCGGCCAAACCAGCCCTGAGGGGCTACTAGGTGAGGCTGGGGTGAGCTCTGTAGTTCTTGTCAGCACCTGAGAATCCTAACGAGCCCCAAAGGACCAGGGAGCTGCCTCTGGCAGTGAATTGTTCTGTTCTCTTAATGGCAGCAAGCAAGCTGCTCCTCTTCTCCTCTGTCCAAGTCCTCTATTCTGAGCACGTATTCTGGGAGCTGTCCTAGGCAGTGCTGCAGAACAGCACTCGCTGCTGATGGCCCCCGGCAGCGCTGAGCAGGGTCTCCGTCTGTCCTGTCATTTGGTGATTTCCTGGGTGGCCATGGCGGCTGAGCCCTCCTAACGTCCCGCCTCTCGTAGGGTGGAGGATTTCAGCTCTTCCTTCGTGTTCCTTGGAGTTCACGCAGTATGAGGATAACTTCAGTGCTTGTGCTCTCTGTGTCCCATGAGGCAGGTTTATGGGAATAAGAAATTAGAGTTTCTGCCAACGTTGTGCTTGTTCCCTGCACAGCAAGTTTGGGAGCATATACCTACCCGTTCTGCCATCTCTAAAACCAAGTTACAGACAGGAAGTGTTTCCGTCCTCAATTCAGTTCTGCGTAGAAATCCTGGTGCTGTTTTCTAGCCCTATGATGCTTCTGGCCCCATCTGTATTTCAGGACATAACAGATATAGGAGACTTGCTGTCCTCTGTGTTGAAGCGTTTTAAGGAAGCTGGTTGCTTCCTTAGATTTGCTGTTTTAAGCAACAGCAGGTTGCTCCAGAATAATTTGAAAATTGTTCCCCTGGCATTCAATACTCCTGAAACTCCTGAAAGAATTTTCCTGGTCTATTGCACCTCTTCACACTGATGCTTTCCAGATTCATGTAACTGAGATCATAGTAAATATCTCACAGGTCCGTGCAGAAATTTTTGACTTCAGAGTTTGTCTCTGATGTGATATGCAGTTCTGTGTTTATATCTGGCCAAAAAAAAAAAAAAAGTCGGTTTGGCCTCTTGCATGGCATGTGCAAGGCACATAAACATTTGAGAAAATACCAGCATTCTATAGACAAAGAATCTTAGCATCTTCACCAGAGCAGCATTATGGAGGAGAACTTCATCTCCTCTTGCTTCCTCTTTGTCTCCTGGCCTCTTTGAAGTTTCCTTCAGGTTTCTTCCATCACTACTGACTGTTGGGTCAGTGGAAGAGTAGTCTCGCCTCTTTCTTGGGCTGTGTTAACTCAAGAGCACAAGAACCTTGAACCTGTGTTTCTCATCAGACTATTAAAACTCAGGTGTTTGAAACATTCTTGCTGCTGTTTTTCATGCTTATCATGTCTAGGACAGCAGGAGATCCAAACCCCACAAGACGACTTTTTCCATTCACACACCTTTTACTGCTTTTTTCCTGGAGAATCCCTCAGGTTTCATCTGAGATTTTTACCAGATTGCCTAAATAAGGAGATTAATTCACACATATATCTATTTTCATATTCTTGATTTCTGAGCCTGAGCCTACCCTTCAAAGGTTGTGTTGTGAGTGAATACAAAGAATACTATCTTCTTATTACCATAGGGCAGAGACTTTCAGACATCCTTGAATCTAGTTATCTTGACAGGTGAGAAATCAAACAGGAAATCGCCAAACTAGGTAATGAACTCTGTTTTGAAAACAATAGTTAAGTCTCTACCAGAATATATATATAGTGTGTATTTATATATATATATATAATATCAATAATCAGAATATACCCTTAATATCTCTCTGTCTACGTTTGTTCAGAAATAGCTATTTCTTATGTTTGCAAACTGGACGATGCAAACTTCATTCCTCTAGTGAGCTTGATTTAACAAGTTCAAAACATCTTCAACCAAAGAATGGAAAAGTCTCCCTGAGCCCCCTTTTTGTGAGCATATGGGCCTGGGGAGTGCTTAGTTATCTCAGAAAGATTACTTGTGTGTTGTCCATCTGTGCATTAACTGTATACACTTCTGTCATGGTTTGTCGGGATATTATACCCTCTATACTTGCTGCCAGGTGCAAGAAGAGAGACGTGAGCATGTGCTTGCGGTATTTTGAGGGCCCCAAAACCCCAGTTTCTGATCTTGAATACCTCTGATGTTTGGACACTTGTACAGCAGATGTGCATATAAGCAACCCATTTCAAAGAGCTCTGGCTATGGGTAAGTAACCCTTTATTTCCAAAGTTTTCTTAAAATTTCCATGATAATAAACTTTGACTATTCAGTTCAGTATTGGCTTAAGGTAGGGTGCAGGCTGCCCTATGCTGCCTGGCAAGTCATCTGTCTTGTCCTCATCATGGTCCCATAGTGCAGATTGTTGCTTCTGCCTTCTTCAACTTTGCTCATCAAGATTTTTCATCCATCATTTTGAGTTCTTAAACTATAAAATCCATGTTTTTGAAAAGAAATGAGGCATAAGGTAGGTTTTCTCAGGAATGGGAACTTGAAAGCAGGTAAATTAATACAGGGATGAGTATCCCTGTTTCCATTTCTGGCTTTTGTAAGATAACTGCTGCTCAATTAAATGACCTTGTTAAATTACCTTCAGCTCAGGCCCTTGATGTTTCTAGCAGCCATTTGTTCTGATGACATGATCTTACGTTACCATCTCTGTGATTTACCTTATCTTTCTTATCAATAAATGTTCTTTGCTACTGAATGAAATTTTAGCTATTCCTACTCTTTTTCATGCTGTTTAGCAACATTGGTGATCTACCAACAAAAATGCACATTTTGAAACTCAGTCCACTGTGAATGTTAAAATAATGTAATAACTTTGTGACATCTTTTTTTACCTTTAATTTATTTTTCAGCTTTCTGATCTTCAGCAGTCTTACAGTTCTCACACCCAATCAGGACTTAACCAAACTGTGGCATGTACTAGCCAATAAACAGAAGTCTCCTTACCAATAAAAAGACAAGATTATTTTCCACAGCTTTAAACTTTTCCAAGCAAGAAAAGTGATTTTTAGTAGAAACTGCATGAATGGAAAAAATATTAAATTTATACACTTTAGAATCGCATCATTAAAGATGAGAGTAATGTTATACATAATGAACTCACTAGTTCAAAACATTTTTCCTAGAACTGTATGTTGTAAATATGTGACCAGGTTGCTTGTTTCCAAATGGTAGACTTTCTGGTAAAAACAGTTGTATTTATAGTTTTTGTATCAGAAGTACTTTCATTGCGGTACCATCTGAACTCACAGATTTACCCTGTCAGTGCATTTCTTCTCTCTGTGATCTGCAGCATCAGTTAGTCATTGGGTCCGCTCATTTTGTTTGGCTTCTAGTTTGTTAGTACATCAGTTTTAATGTAAGCAGTGGAATTTCACTATAATTGTCTTGTTGTTGTATAAAAGTCACTGTAAATGTCTTGAAACCTGACTAAAATTGTAAATTCTATTTTGGTTGTATTTTTAAAAATAAATTGTAATTTCTATTACAGAAAAAAAAATGTGATGAACAATTGGTTTGCTAGTGTTTCATATGAACTGACTTACAGAGGTAAAACAGTGTATATGATCACCACGAGTTTGTGGACACTTTTATTACGCAATGTAGCCTTGTCAATTAAATTGAGACGCTGGGATTTGTGACCCTTGAAGTATTTTGCCACTTCTACCTTTTGTTTTGCTATTAACTCTTTGGGTTTTGTGCTTACTACTTTCTGGCCTATGAATTTGCGTATTTGAAAGTTTAATAATTTATTAGAAAGTTTAACTTACCGGCATTTTTGGCTTTTAAAGCACTACCTAGAAATGTACTACATGGAAGTCTGATTACAGCTTTTTCTGTAATGCAGTAATCTATTGTTACTCAATTCATTAGGGATCATTTTTTAGTTGAGTTTATAGTATGGCTGGACCGTTTTTCTTTTGAAAGAATACAGAGTTCATTTGTTCAGGTTTAATTATAATCATCTCTGTTTTAAACATTAGTGGACAACTAATGAATTTATCCGTGTTAATTATTGTGAGTCTTATCACAAGATTCAATCAGTTCCAGAATCTGGGATTCTTTTTTCAATTATAATTTTTTAAAGTATGCTGCTTTTTTTTTTTTTTAACCTAACACAGAATCCTGAACCCTAATACGCAGTACAATTTTCTGCTACATTCATGTTTTTGTGAGGTGAGGGTTGTGCATCTCTGCTGGAGTGTAGGAGCTGAATGTGTCTGCTGAGCGCCGGTGTTGGAATGGAGAGCGAGTGACTGGGCCACTGGAACATGACTGCGTTTGGAGACCATCATGTCTGGACATGGGGAGGCTTTTGTGGCTGTTGATCCTGGCTCACCTAATGGATTTCCTGGTTATATTTTAGTAATTGGATCTTGTGGTTATGCTTGCTCAAGTATATTTGCAAGTTAATTGGACTTGGATTAGGGGAAGGTGGGTGGAGGCATTGGTAAGGAGAGAACAGTATTATTGTGGCTTTTGCCGTGAAAAGGGGAAAAAAGAGGAGAGCTCAGAAGCGATGTTCTGGGGACCCTTTTAGCTAACCTCCTGTGGTGGAGCTGTCTGTGGTTGTGGAGAAACTGCGCTGAGCTGCTCCACCTCGGGTTCTTCAGAACAAATACAGCACATTTGACTCCTCAGCAGGACTGTTCCCCGGCACCTGGAGAGACAACGTTGGAAGCCTTGGAAGCCGTCTGCTGGCTCCCTGACGAGCAAGCTGGCTGCCAGGAGACTTGTGAGCCGTCTCTGGTTTTGGTCCTGCACATTTCCAAGCGCTTCACAAACCTGGAGCCTAATGCAGGAGTTGCTGCTAAGAAGCTGTTCGTGGCTGACGAGGAGGATGCTCGGATCCTAGCGATGTGTCTGAGCTCCACAGCAGCTTATTCAGGAGCGTAGCGAGTAGCTCTGCATTTGGGTTAGGAGAGGGTGGCTAAGGAATGGCTATAAAATGCCTTTTTCTTTCACACTGTAACCAGTGGGACGAAGTGAAAGTTGAAGGCAGGGTTACTGCTTGTGGCGTATCCTGAACAGTTCTCAAGTAGTGATGTCCATTTTTAGCAATGGCAGCAAAGTTATCATTTTGGAGTTTTTAAGTGTTTTACTATTATCTCTTTTGTATATGCATATTTGAATGAGTTTTCAAAGTCATAAAACGTATATTTACAAGTTCTTCAGTCACATTACACTTCGATTTCAGTTCATGAATCAACCTTTTCATCTTTTAGAGTAGCTGAGCCCAAGTGACAAAACATTTTTCACTGTGCTTCTGGGAAATAGTGTGCATTACAGGACTGGCTAAAAAGCTAATGGTGAAAGCATTAGAGATTGCCTTGGTTTGGCTAGAGGAAGGCAGACTATGGTTAGAGACTGGACTAGAAGTAGGGGACGGTGAAGCGTGCAGAACTGTGTATTGAATTTTGCTTCAGAACTTCAGTATTTCAGCAGGAGGCAGGAAGTGATCAAATTTTCAAAGTCTCTATAATTTGGTCTTGCTAGTCTTTAATGTGTTTGACTTGCCTCAGTTTAATTCTGTGGTTGTGAATGCTCACAGTGTAAATGCGTGCGACTGCTAAGAATAGGAGGAAGTAGCAGGGGAATAGACAAACATCGCAAAAACATTTCTTCTAAGGTAAAATGTAAGTCACTGATTCACTCTGCCGCTCAGCTGGTCTTTTGCATTTTCTGTGAATATATGAAGGTAGGTGTCTTAAAGTAACATTATCCCTGAATAGGTATTTAAATAAAAACTAAAACTTGTAGGATTCAGTGACACTGCTCTCTGCGATCAAAGTCATGACGAGAAGTCACATGCCACACTTTCAGATATTCAAAGAAGCAGATACAGTTTTGAAAAAAATAAGTTCGTACTTACTATGCTCTATCTTGGGAAATTAAGGTTATTAGAAAAAATAAAGCAACTAACTAAAGGGATTGGGGGCAAGGGAAGAGGGGGTTGGAGCCAAAAGGGGATCTCTGCGGTGGCTCAGTCCAACCCCATGCTGGTCACCGGCTCTTCAAATTCCTTATCAACGCTGGTTTTATAGGAGAATCATCCAGTTTTAATATTTATATTTCCAATCACATGGAGCTCATCCCCCTTGGCCTATGATGCAGCAGGTTAATAGACCTCTTAGCACCCGCACCTCCTGCCTTGCAATGTTCCTTGCTTTGGCCTTCAGCCCGCAGTAATTCCGAAAGCTCCACGGAGGAGCCAACGCGGGGCTCCGGCGGCCCCCCGCCGCCTCCGCCAGCAGGGAGGCCGCGCCGC
>VZSV01000080.1:1065326-1149228 GCA_013398735.1 Nothocercus julius
GGCGCGCGGGCGCCGGGAAGGGGCCGTCCGCAGGGGCCGGCAGCGCGCGGCTCGCCCCCTCCGGCTGGCAGCCGGATCCGAAGGATCCCAAAGTCCCCAAGAGTCTGTCCCCTGGGGCAACGCGAGCGTGCCGACCTCCCGGCGCCCCACACAGTTCCCCGGTGCCCCTCCGAAGTGCGGGGCTGAGCTCCGCGTGGACCCGGGCGGCTTCTCCTCGTTGCTGGAAACTGGCTGTAAGGGGAGAGCAGCAGCGCAGAGGCGCGTTGTCAAAAGAGTGACTCATGGAACTGCTCCGGCTCCTTGTCCCGCTTTTGTGCTCACACCGCGCTTATTCGGTGTTATTTTTGCACATTGTGCTGTTACTCATCTCGACCCCTTAGCTTGGCTTAGTGGCAGCAGCTCCGAAAAGCAGCGCAGGGAGTCGCGCCACGGAACCGGTTCGAGAACGGCATGTGGCAGACACCTCTCGCTTTTCCGCGTGTCGCGTACACGGGGAGAGCCCGGCGCTCCTTCCAGCGCTCCCCGGTGCCTGCGCCGTGGTGGGAGCGCTGCCTGAGGCAGAGCAAACAAGAGCAGTGGGGTATCTACGGTTGGGGATACCTTCCCTCTGCTCCGAAGAGGAACCCGCCACTCAGTCAGAGTGCTGAAAGCCAACACTACTAATCTCTTGTTATACATAGTCCCAGAGCCGTATTTTATGCTGTTAGTGCTAAATGTTATGTAGTTTTTACATAGTTTGGACAGACTGAGTAAGAGAAAAATGATTATTTCTACTCCGGCGTGGTGACTAATGTGGAAGAGAAGCTTCATCTGATTTTTGCCTTCTTCCATTAGCCTTGATACGCTCCTCTGCTTACCATGACAAAGACCACAGAGACAGTCAAGGTTTGAAATTAAGGGCTTCCTGAAGGCCAAACTGATCTTGGATCATGGATACGAGGTATCCAAGGCTTTTTTCATCCCTGATTCTGAGGCTGTGCATGGGCTGAATCTGACTTTCAGGACAGCTCTAAACTACGCCGGGAGTTTTAAGCTTGCTGCCCATTACAGGATGAGTCCTGTGCCACTTCTAGGCCACTTGCACTGAACTGCTTTACCGTACAAAGAGAAGGAGAATGCTACAGGTAGGAGGTAAACTAAGATACCTTAGCCTAAAATGATAACAGTAAATCCTAATTCTTAAGGAACACCTCAGGCTGCATGAAGAACTTTCTGGGAGAGAGAACCTTCATCTAGGAAAAGGTACCAAGTTGTAAAAGGAAGAACAACTCACTTGCAGGGCTTGCTTTGGAATACAAGTGCCCAGATCCTTTTCTAAGCATCCATGTGGAGAACCTTCCTCAATGAGTTGCTGGATCAGGTGCTCAGCCTGCTGTGGTAAATCAGTAGTTGTGTTGGGAACCAACAGATAAAATCAGTGTTATGCCCTGGTTTTCTAGGCTGGAGGGTGAAACCTCAGTGTTGATTGACTTGTCTACTTCTGTTTCTCCTCTGCAGCTCCAGAGGAGCTTCCATCATCTGTCACTTAGCATCCCCTTTCTGCTTTAATATCTGTCAGGAGGGAAGATAAATTAGGCAGAACCCCCCGCCTTGATCCTCCTGTTGCATGATTGTATAGTAGCGAAAGGGAGGCTAACGTTTAAAACCTCTCTGACTTTGCTCTCCTCTAAATGCAGTTGATGTTTCATTGATTGCTTTAAGAAAATGAATTAAGCTGGAGGGAACCCGGCCACTGAGATACAGAGCTGAAGTGCTTGCCCTGGGTTTAATATGTATCAATGAATCAGTCAGTGTAAAATCCACACATTCCCTTTGGATCAAGTTTTCAGAGCTCTGTCTGCGCTCATAAATGTGCAGTAAATAGCGAAGCTGTCTCAAAAGCACAGTAAAACCCCAGGGTGAGTTCGGGTGGTGCTTGCCTGAGCCCAGCAGCGGCCGGCCTCTCGCCAAAGCCACACAGCGACGATGCTGCCCGTGTCCTCCCCTGCCCTCCTGCTTGGCGGGCAGGGGCACAGCCTAGCCAGGCGCCCCTCGTCGTGCTCCTCGCCTCTCTGCTACGGCCTGTGGAGGAGGGGAGCTCAGCCAAAGCGGGGTGCTCTGCGTGCCGGCAAGCTCGGCGAGCAGGGAGGGAGAACACCAGGAGGGCACCAGGAGGGCTTTTTCTGTAGTATTAGTGAGGTCGAGGTTTCCTCCTTTCTCTAGGGTCTTATTTGAGATGCTTTGCAGGAATCTCATCTCTCTGGAGAATGTGCCCCTAGCCTCTCTATCTATATAATCCCTTCCCAGACTCTGGAAATGTGGAGCCTGCATGTAGAGCATTTCCTAGTCACCATGCGGCTCCGCTTTTCCTTTCTCCCTGACTGATCCAGGCAGTTTAACACAACATAGGCATTTGAAATTATTTTCTCGGCTATGCACGCACACTTTCTTAGGAACACCATTGCATAGTATCTAGGTGCTGCAGCCACACTCACAGTTGCTGTCAGCTGAGGTAGGTCCATTGATTTCACTGCAGCTGAAAGGCCTGATCCTTTTCCTCCTATACGCTGTTAACTTTTCCCCGAGCTTCCTATTAGCATCCCTATGTAACTACGAGCAGGAAGAAAATCCCAAAGGTTCTTTCCTGTTTCTACACACCTTCCTCTTATTCAAATAAAATAGCCTGGCGTTCTTATTAACAGACACGCTGTCTATTGGAAAATGTAAGAAGGAGGTAACAGAATTAGGAGAGATTAAAAGAGAGACTAAATTTCCAGGCAACTAATGGAAAATCAATTCCCGAAGCCTCAGCATTCTTATCTGTTTGAAGCTTTTCTCTTTCATCTCCTTTAGCCAAATGACCGACCTGTCTTAATTTACTGTATTAGGAGTTAATTTATTCAGCCGGGCAGTCTTTCACCAGATCACGGAGGTACCTATTAGATTTACATTCTCATTGGCTGCTTTTGTTCTCATTTTGAACATCAGTGCTGTGTATCTTGCTCATTCTCACCAGTGAAAACAAATGCCCAATTCTCATGGTAAATCGTCTGGAGCTGTTTTTTTTTGGGAGAGATGTAGCCACACACTAGGAAATGAGTGAAACCCAAACACAACAACATGACATTAGCATTTAGGAACAACAAAATGAAGAAATGAGCATGGGGGAATATGTAGAAAATTCAAATTTGGCTAAATAAAATGTGTAATAAAGATGAAATTGTGTGTTGCTTTATTTTTTATTATATCACATTTAATGATGTTGGGTATTTTTGTCTCTCAGTAGTCTCAGTAATTTCTAGCTACTCTTGTAGGTACATATAAAGAAGGAAAGGGAATAGCTTGTTTGGTGATAGTCTGTTAAATTCATAAGGCAGCTGGGCACATTTTGGAAGGACAGGCATACTTTAGCAGGTACAGATCACTCGTTAAAATTTTTAATCATTAGATGTTTGAACAAAATGAAAGTTTTATTTCTAAGCAGGTTCCATTGTCTGTTCTTTACAACTTGCCGTGCAAAACTGTTCATACTGGGACAATTTGCTGTTGTTTTCAAATGCTCAGAGCTCATCTTCAAATAATGTGTAGAGCTGTCAGTCAAGGAGCACGCATCAGGGCAGAGGTAATAATGAGATTTCTCTTATTCTGTTGTTTTGGAGACTTTACTATTTGGACAGCCCATGGGGAATAGAAAATATTTTTCCAGTTAAATCCATGACAGCTTGGATTTAACTGGACTTAGTTAAGTTGGACCCCCAACTTAGTTAAGGGTCACATGTAGCAGAGCTATATATGCAAGTGGTTTAACTTGGTAAGAAACAAGCCATCCTGCGATGTCGGAGCATTGAGCAAGTTCTTTCTCTGAACAAAACATAGGGAGGATCTGAATATGAATCTGTTGCCTTCCCACAGGGCTACCATGAAAAACAGGACAAGCCTGTGATGCTCCTGGAAGCTGGGGAGGCTATGAGGGCCTAAGTGGATCTTAGCATTTCTGCTGGTGAAAATACAGGTGCCCGAAGGAGCTTAAGTGTCCAGCAGATTACATGAAATGTGAGTGGGGATTTTGATAGGACGTCCGTGTTGGTCTTGAAGGACTAAAGATAAGGGGCTTTGCTACCTTTACCTCAGCCATTCCTGTTTGCTGAAGAATTCAGCTTTCCCGTTGCTGCTTCTCCTGTTTTATCTCTGGGACTCAACTGTTTGGAGCCACTTCTGCAGACCATGTATAATGACAGAAAACCATGACAAACCATGTATATGGACATGGGGCAAAAAATCCCCAATGTTTAAAAGAGGTTGAAACAAGAGCAACAGAATAAAGAGGACCAAGCCTGAGACTTCATGTTCCATGGTAGTGAGTGTTGCTGAGAGTCAATAAATGACAGAAATCTAACTCAATCTGCTCTGCAATGTAAACCATGATGGCTGGAAGGGAGGCTGGTATTTCTACAGTTTCTGAGATCTTAAGCTGGAAGTGTCACTGTGGTGTAAGTTCATGTTGCTGAACCACCTCAAATATATCTACCTTTAATTTGGAATCTGTGTTCTAAAATTGGTTTTCTTAAGATATTAGAGGAGAGTTCTTTGTAGTTAGGCAGCATGGAGCCAAAACTGAATGGCAAGTCTGTGAGGTTTACATATGTAAGTCCCTGAGTTCACTTTTGAAAGTGACACTTAAACTACCAAAGTGCTTTTGGCTGTCTTTTTACAGGGCATATATCTATCTGACACCTTTGTTGGCAGTCAGAGAGGAAAGCAAGAAGTAAAAGGCATGGAGAGAAAGAATTAGGGAAAGATTGTTCACGGTCTCTTTCCGTAGAAGAACTGGGGGGGGGCATCAAATGAATCTGTCAGGCAGGAGCTTCAAAACTGAAGATGCTCTCCTAACTTAGCTGTAAAACTCCTTGCTCCTTGCCATTGGGTGGTGTGGAGGACTTGAGTTTGCATTTGGCTCAGAAACCAAAAAGCCAAGGAATATTTCAAAGGCCACACTGAATACAGAACTGACACTGCTGCCACAGAAAGTCCTTGACCCGCACATCACTAGCAGCTGGAAAGTATTCTCGGGAGTATCTCTACCGCATTATTCTGTCCGTAGAGTCTTTCCTAGGCATCCACTGTTGGCCACTGTTTCAGTCAAGATCCTGGAATGGCTTTAGTGTGAGCCAGTATGTTCCTTATCATCCGTCAACACTAACCTGAGCCTTTTTTCCACTGAAATTGCTTATAAGTTATTGGACCTACTGGAGTCATACTGTTGATTAAGCAGGTCAGCTAAGAAATGCTTTATGAATCTAAGTTGTCTCAGAGAATGTGTGTATAACGTAGGACTGAAGCAGTGAGAAAACAAATAGAGGAAGACTAAGATCTCTTACGTACCTTGGCTTCATTGAACTAAAACCACTGTTTTATATTTTAAAGTCATTTCTTGTGCTAACGGCCTGGCCCTCACTCCCGTTCAGGGCAATGGCAGGTCACAATGGGTGGCTGCCAGTTTCTGTACAGACTGCCTGTGCCAGAACCAACATTTCCCTGTGCTCATGTATGTGAGATGGAAAGGCCAGGGAATATTGCCCTTGGACACAGATAATCAGTTCTTCTGCATGTTTTTTTTTCCTCTGTCCATATGTCTCAAACTGCTTTATAAAGCATTTCAAGGGTAGAGAACCTGAAGTTTTAAAGGGTGATCTGTTTTCTGTTATCTTCTAGATACACGTATCCTTACTGCCCTGGACTCTTTCCTGCTGCTACAAATCTCATTTCCACAGATTTCCCTTGCACTTGGCTGTCCCTGGACTCGCTCCCAGTGGCTGCACAGTGCCCTGCTGCCCACGTCCCGCTCAGCACAAGGTCAGTCTGGCTGCAGGAGCCTTCCAGTGCCGCGTTGGGTCCCAGTCTCTGCTTGGAGTGCGGGGTCGATAACTCGGAGCTGACATTTCCAGATTAACACAAAGTGCTACTTGCAAAATGCTCTGAGCTATTTTGGGTACTTTCTCATAATTTTTGCATGGCAACACATGCAGAGGTGGATGAGAGGCAGGGGTGCAGGGGTGCGTCTCAGAGCCCTGCCACGGTGCCCTTGGTCTGAGCTGGGGACAAGGCAGAAGTTACCCAAGGGACACACAAAGGGGCAGCTAATCTCTTTCTCTTGTGTTCCCCACTGCTAGAACATTGTCTTAACATGAAACCAACACAGTCTAAACTTTCAAAAATAAGCATAGAAAAAAGATTTCTGAACAGAAATAGAAGAAAGAAGACAGGTGTGTTGGTTGACCTTCCTGTTTGCATAGAAGGAAGGGAAATCTTTAACAAGAATTGTTTCCAAGTCTGACCAGTGATAACACTACAATTTCATATGATTTTTTTTTTTTTTCCTCCATTGTCTGGGTGTATCACTGTGTTGGACTGAGTGGCTAAATAAATAGAGTTAATAGGGTCAGCATGAGATGAATTCCTGGTAAGTAATCCACGTGTCACTATTTTTTCCTGTCAGTCCTTTCTGCAGTCATTAGGAATTAGTACAAAAAAAAAAAAAAAAAAGTTTTCTTCAGTCTGCTGCTTGAACACACAGCAAAAAGACATTTAAAAACGGCACGGGCGGTTGTGTTCCTTGTCTCCAAGGCTGCCTGTTTCCTCTGGGAGCAGAAGTGTCTCCTGGCCAGGAGGGAGGGTCATCTCCAAGCTGTAACCTCCCACCTCCAGCTAGGCCAGCTGCTGTTGAGCAAACCTGTGCTTCCCCGGCACGATTCCAGAACAACCAGGCTGGCTGGTATTAGATTCGTGTAGCTGGATGACGTGACGTTATAATATCCAGCTGACAGGGGTGCCGTCTCGGCTGCTTTGTGGCGAGGCTTCCAGGCGAAGGCCACAAGCCTAGACACCTCCATTCTAGGCCAGGTACTGCAAACTTCTCAGACCAGCAGAATATTGTTAACTCTTCATCTCTGTAAACTTTTTCCTTGCACTTTTTTTTCATTGGAAACTAGTGAACTTCTCTGTTCTGTGCTCTTTCCGGGCCCTCTGAAGGTGTGACTTCTGTCTTCAGAGGAAAAGTGGCACAGACATGAGGTCTTTGGCATAACGATTGCGTTGCCCACCCCTTCCACCCCCCAGAATAGGGCACATGGCTCCATGGATTGCGTTTGGGATTAGTTCAAAGGGTGCTCAGTTTCCATAGGGCTGTTGACCTGATGTGTGATTTTTAGGCAAATTTGTTTGATCTTTTTTTGCTCTGGACTCTCTCATGCATGTTGTAGCTGTGGGAACCTTTTGAAGAAAGACTTTCAGACAGCTTTGATATAGTGTGACAGTTATAGTGTGGAAAACAGCTAGGGCTCACCTTTGCTGCCCTACTCTGACTTCTGTGCTTGATCTCATGCGGATTCAGGACCTATAAATTGAAGGCACAGGCTCTTTGGTCATGAGGCTCCTGCCTCTCAAAGACTGATCTCAAACTATTGTATTTAATGTAGTAGGGCCTGACCTTGACTGCCACAAGCTGTTATAAAATGAAAAATTTCAGCGCCCCAAATTATTTCTGGCAAAGTTATTTTTAATAGAAAATAGGGTTTTGATGTTGGTATATATGTCTTTTTTTTTTCCCCCAGAAAATATTAAATATTCCCTGAAAAACTAATCTCTAGTTGAAAGATAATTTGAAACTTTTTACTCTTGATGGAAAGTCAAAATCTTTTCCAGAAGGGGAAAATAAACATTATTTCCCAACAGCAATATGGTCATAATGCTTGCTGGCTTGATTCAGACACTCCGCTTTTTTGGAAAAAAAAAAAAAAAGTTGAAATGTGCAGCTATTTTATTTTATTTTTGTTCAACCTGGACTTTTGCTGGTGTGCAATTTTCCATACCAGTACCTTACTTTGCAAATCCTCCAGTAGTTTTCTATCCTTTTCAGAGGCACTAAAAGCTGTTCTGTCAGCTGTTCTTTTTTTTTTTTTTTTCAGTCATCATCTTCTTTTTTATCACTCTCTGCTTATTTATGGACAGATGAATAAACACGCTTCACAACAGATTTTAATTTTCTTGCTTTTTGTCAAGATAGTATTTCCAGGTAACACCATTAATTAGGACTCCATTAACCATTTAAAGAAAGTATCCCCTAGTGTCAGTCCTTTGGTAGTGGCCTACTTGAGTTAATAGTTGCAAAAGGATATGTAATACATACTGACTTGCTCAGAAATAAAGGGGATTTTTTGTCCTTTTTCATGCTCTTTAATGTGGAAAGGAAGCCTGAAGAGAGATTCTTGCCTCTGCTTTTCACAGTTTGGATTCAGTTTGTTCTGGTCTTCCTGGAAGCTAGATTGGAGGGCTCTTTAACTTCACTTTGTGAAAAGCTGGGCTGGTTGTACAGGTTTGGGGTACCTTCACAACAGATTAATTCCTGTATGACCTGTAAGGGAAAAAGAACGAGAACAGCTTTTCTGAGGTTGTTGCGATTTGCATTAACTCTGAGCAGAGTTTTAGAGCCATCTTTGATTTTGCAGCTGTGTCCAGTGAGTTTCTTCTTTGCTGGCAGCCTGGTCTCCTGCTATTTGCTTAGCACCTGAGCGGGCAGTCCCTGGGGAAAGGGTGCAGGGTGGTGAGTGTCCCGTTGCAGTAATAAAGCTCGATCTTTATCATTACTGGGCAGAAATGAGGTAGAACAACAGGAGAGTTTTCTGGGCTATAACCCTACTGCCGTGATTCTGGAAAATACGTAAATGGAACTGACAGTACACAAACCAAAATGTCTCTGGCATTGAGTGATACAATACTACAATATTTTCCTGACAGTCACACAGCTATTGCTCTTCCTTGTAGTATGTGATCCAGGAGGGTTTTGTAACTTAACCTTACAACAGATGACGTTCATGGACTACTGCTTTCAAGTATTAGAAAGTAGGATTGCAGCTTTAGGAAGCAAGAGTGTGTAGCTACATACACAATACTGCTATAATTCACGTGCACTGGGAGAAAAATACGGATTTATTTCTTAGCAGTGTGGATTACCAATCCTTAGGGTGAGAGAGTAAGTGGCCAGGTCTTTTGTGCTTGGCTCTGCTGCTGCCAGGCACAACAGAAATTTAGAATAATTTAAGAAAAAAAAATAGCTACTTTTATTCACCATGGTTCCTACAGAAATATGGTGGTGCAGGGGCAGTAACGGAATCTGGACCCACTGGTAGTGGATTGTAATCTAGTGTAAATCCCCAGGCAGGTTGAATTAATCGACTCTCGGCACGGTGCCCGGAGTAGAGAGGAGGGGGAAGGGATGAATCAGCTCTGTTGTTTTGCAAGCTTCTGTGCTCTAGTTCAATATTGTCTTGTTTTCTTTGCCTGAATTTATTCCTGACAGGTGGTGACAGAGTGTTTCAGTTAGAGCAATGCATACACCTTCCTGGAGTCGGGGAGATCAGCGCAAGGCTTCTGTGGCAAACTGGTCCTCAGGCTTAGAAGCAGAAGGGTTCCCTTTGCTCGTTCCGGAAAGCTTTGGGAGGCCTCACCGCGGCACAGCCTCCCTTCCGCCGAGCCTTCCGCGCGGCAGGGAAGGGAGCACGCGGGGCCCTTTCCGCGCGCGGTGGAGGCGCCCGCGAGCCCCACAGGCGGCTGTCACAAGAGGGTGAGCAGGATCAGGGGGATCCTCAAGCAGCGGGGCACCGAAGGCACTCCCCTAGCAGCACCTCCTTAAGACCGGTACGCGTTATTGGCACTCGTGGGGGACACTTGTGCCTCCCAGTAAGCAGCTCGTGGAGCCAGGGGAGATCCTCGTGCTCACGGTGGGTCGAGCGCTTCAAGTTTGAATCTTGTCTGCTTAGGGTAGCAGGGGCTCACGTCGCCGTGCCAGTCCTTGGGAACTGCTCGGTGGAGTTTGCTGGGCTCTGTGCCAGCAGCTTTAGCTTCCCAAGGGACAGGAGAAAATCGCCGTCTCCCTGAGCAGGGTGGCCAACCAGCTATCTACCATGTGCCGCCGGAGGCCGGGACGGCGTGGGCTGCGCCTCCGCACGCGGGACGAGGCGCTGTGGGCTGCAGCGAGCGCCGGCGCCGGCGCGCTTGGCCAGGGCACGCGCGCCGGAGGCAGCGGCTTGCTGCTGGAGCCAGCCTGCTGAAGCGCCACCGCCGCAGGAACCTGCCTGCGACAGCTGCTCAGGTGTTCAGCCTGGGTTTACTGTTCTCTGTGGCAACTAAATTTAGACAGGATGTAATTTAGGAATGGGAGGCACAAATCACTAGATCACAGAGAAGTATGGCATTACATCAAATGAGAAGGAAGTAGTGCTTCCCTCCAGCTAAACCATGCCTAGGCTATGTTAATTTGCCACCTGCTTCTAGAGCCCATTTTGCACATTTTCTGCCATGGCATTACTTCTTTAGTGATTTTGGGACTATGTCTGTCTTCTCCAGCTTTCACTGAGCAGATCTCCATCATTACCTTTACTCATCCGAGTGCTCCGTTCAGTCCCTTAGGCCTCTGCAAGGATCAGCTTTGGTGGTTTTTTCCCACAGCACAGATTTTGGCTTGACAGTTCAAGAGATGTTAATATGGGGTGGTGGAAGGGCGAGATATTCACCAGAGTGCTAGGTGTGCGTTAGAAGTCTGTTGCCCTCACGGGCCTTAGTGCCTGTATGGTTTAGAGCTTCTTGTCTTCACAGTGATGCAGATAAGTATCATGTTGTTGGATGAGAGGGCAAGAGAGAGAGTTTTGTGACCTAAGGCTCACCCAAGCCAGTGGGGAAAAAAAGTGCAGCTGTAAATGAATGTTTCCAATACAATAGACTTCGTCTTTCGAACACACTCTGTTCTGAAAGCACACAGATGTGTAGGCATGTGCATTAGTGCTTTCCTGAATGAGAAAATGCTCCTAAATCAGTACCTGGGAAATTGGAGCCTCTTTGGAATAGCTGAATTATTCTGGAGGGAGGATCTATCAAGCTTTTATCCCTATTATTAAGCTTATTAATGTTTTTCATCCTAACAGGGTTTAACATTAGAGGACGTTTAGCAACTTCAAAGTTTTTTTTTTTTTTTTTTTTTTTTTTTTTTTTTTTTTTCCATGTGCTTCCTCATCCCACTACCCCCATTTTCAAACTGAGGAGTTGGTGTGAGTGCGCGTGTGGAGAGGCCACCAGGAAGCAGACGGGAGCAGAGAGGCAGCCGAAGGCCCAGTTCAGCTCAAACTAGGGGCCTTTTGTTTGGCCTTCGGAGACAGCCTTCCTGAAGGTGGGTTTGTAGTGCAAAGCCACACATGGTTTGGAAAAAAATGTGTTAACTACAGGGCAGAAAGCAGCGTGATTGAATGAGCTTTTCAGCTGCAGGTGTCTGCGAGCGCCGCGCGGCTGGGGCAGGAGGAGGGCGCCGCGGCCGTTCTGGGGCTGCGGAGCTCGCCTGCTCTCGCCTCCTCGGCTGGGCTCTGCAGCCCAGGGCTCCTCCTGCTCGCGCTGCCCCTCGTCGCCTTCCCCAGCAGCCGGAGCGCTCTGGGCGCAGCCCCCCGCGCTGCGTCCGCCTTCTCCGGCTGTATTTGTTCCCGGTTCCTCGACGCTCCTTGGCAACGTGCCGTGCAAGGCATCGTCTGCAGCCTCACTCAGAGAATTGTGCTACTCTGACCTCTCGTGCGTTGTAAACTGCTTCTGCCTTGCAGGGCTTCATCCTGCAGAGAGCTCCGTTCCCCTTAAACTGGGGACCTTTTGCTTTCAGCTGCAAATCCACCTTTAGAAAGGCAATCTCACAAAAGGCCAAGCAACACGGGTATTTTTAATCTAATGGTTTGGAAAAAAAATTGATAACTATAGGGCAGAAACCAGTAGCATTGGCTGAATTTTTCAGATGAAGTCTGTAAATTAATTCTAGGTTTATAAAAACACTTAAAAGGATGTTCTTTAAAAAAAAAAAAAAAGACAAGAATGACAAGAAGGAAAGCCTATTTCATTGCTATCACTTTTAAAACTCTATAATTTACTAATTTACTTTACTTGGAGTGCTAATGTTTTCTGATCAGTGATCCTTAAACATAAATCAAGATTCTTTGTTATATATAGTGGAAATCTAGTGATGGCATTGGGAATAATGTCTTGTAAGACAAATATTTCAGTATAGTGAAGAAGTAGGACACAGATAATTGTGTTACCTTTCTTATCAGACTAAATTAATGAAATATGCATGGACCCATTGCAGAAAGGTAGCAGAAATAGCATAGAGCTCTCTGCGTTTATGCCTGCTGGTTCGCGTGCCCTTGGCAGCCTGTGTGCTGGCAGCTCTGCTGGCCTCGTGCTGGGGCTGCCTCACGGAAGGGCTCACCAGGCCCAGCTGCCCGCCGCGGGGCGGCTTCGGAAGCTCTGAAGTCCGACTTGCCCCCCGCTACAAGTACAGGAGTTGCTCCCTGATACCCTATCTACACTCTGCAGCCGCTTCCTGTTGTGCCTTGCTCTGGAAGAGGCCTCTTGCCGTGCTAGACCACACCGCTTTCCTCTTGCGGCCCCTTCGCCAGCGCTGTGTCCCCTGAGACCTGCTTGGCCTGCCCCAGGGGACTCTGCCCTCCGTCTTGCCTTGGCCGTGGTGCCCTCTGCTCCTGCATTGCTTGGGTTGAGCTCTTTGGCATCAGTTCCCTCACAGCTGCTCCACCTCCCCTTCTCTGACTCCTGCGCCTGCTCCATGTTCCTGCAGTCGCTGAGCTAAACTAGGTACCTAATAATTTGCCCCCTTTGCTTTTCATTAAATCCCATTCCTTTCATGAAGGACCCCCAAGAGTCAGGGCTTTTGTAGAGTTTTGCTCTGTGACTTCTGCTTGGTGTGTTGTGGCTCTCTGAGGTACCTTTCACTGTTAAGATCAGGTATGAAATAAAAGGCTTACCCAAAGCCTTTTAACTATCAAGAGCAGGATTAGATTCACATCGCACCTGTAAACCTGCCTCCTGAAAATAGAGCAGGAACTGATGTCCCAGTTTTAAATAATAGTGTATTTTTAGCATGTCACTTGTTGCCAGTGGTATCTCTATTATGTGGGAACCAACCCCCTGTGACGTTTTGGCAGTTGTGCACCTCCCTGCACTTTCCAGGGACTCCTCCCGAGCAAACACATGGAAAAATTGATCAGCAAATTGTTGTGCTTTCCCCATGGCTTTGATCTGTGTGCCTCGTGCCTTTGTCTCCCCTTTAAAGAATACCAGACAGATACTAGTAAGAATAGCTAATGAGTCTCATGCCTTTGTATTTAGGTATACTTCTTTTGAGATAAACGCATGGGAATTAATTTGTTCTGTGGAGCTCTGTGTAGGCTGCTTGCTAATGTCTGGAAAGGAGCATGCGAAGTCAAGTGCTGAGCACACTCTGTAGAGCTTGCATTGCTTCAGCAGACTAAGAATTAGTAGCTCTACGGTATGTTTTGTGGTGCTAGTTTAAATCGACGCAGCTGTGTATGAGTTGCCTTCTGGAGTCTCTTACTAAAAACAACGGATAATCAGTGCCACTGTAAGTCAGGCATTAGTGAAAAGCTGTTCAGCTAAACAGCTCGAATAATGCAACAAATGATGCCAGTTTACATGCCTATGCAGAGCACAGAACACCAGTCTGCTTCCAAAGCTGGAGCCCTGCCAGGTTTGCTGGTTTTGGGGCGTTTCAGACACAAAACAGAGTTTACCTTATAGCTAGGAGAATCATGATGTCCAGTCATAAGCATATAAACTACTTGGATTATGTTAGGGAATTACACTGTGGAGATACAAATGGATCTGTTTAATGAGGTACAAAACCTGTTTTGCATGAAATTTATAAACCTCAATTATCCATATGCCACCAGGGACAAAGAATAATTTTGATAAGCTTTCAGAAAATGGAAGGAATTTTCAGTATAATAAGCATTAAGAATCAGGACTCATCTGGGATAATACCAAGTCTGCATAATTGAAGTGCTTCTGTATTGCAGTGGAGCAGAGTTGTAGCATTCAGGCCTTGGGCTCCAGTTCAGCAGCTGTTATCAGTACCCAACTCAAAAAGATCCGTAAAAACCAAGTAGGTCCAAGTACTTCTCACTGCCACTGTCAATCTTTGAACTATTATTGGAGGCAGAAAAGGAGTCCTATAGGCTATTTTTCAAAGAAAGTCAATGTACTATCTCCACATGGGTAGTGTCTTTACAATTTGCTGACTGAAATAAAAAAGTCAGATTAAGGTAGTTTATTTTTCTCTGAATATTGTATTTTAGAGTTAAATCATCTTCTTTTCATCATGGAGCTCAGAATGCTTTGGAATATATTTGCTTACTCTTTTAGAATAAATCCCTTCCCATTTGAATTAATTACTGCTCTTACGGAGATATTTGAAATAAAGATAATCTTTGGTGCTCAGATGACAAAAAAAAAAGTTGCAAATGTGTAATATGAGTTTTACTGATAGAATCTTATTAACTCTGAATGCCGATGCTCACAAGTTCCTGGTGTCTTCCTGCTTCCCGCTATCGCTGCCTTTTTTTTTTTGTTTTTAAATCTGTGGAAGGTTTTTCTGATAACTTTAATACCAGTAAGCTTACATTACTTTATCAGAATGGAAGGGATTAGTTCAAAATGAAAAATGAGCTGAGCTGCTACACAA
The DNA here is from genome assembly GCA_013398735.1 of Nothocercus julius. Lineage (NCBI taxonomy): Eukaryota > Metazoa > Chordata > Aves > Tinamiformes > Tinamidae > Nothocercus > Nothocercus julius. Next base: position 1,079,887 of record VZSV01000080.1, read on the forward strand.
GGAAGAGACCTGTTTGCAGAACACAATTCTTGGTATGAATTACCGTATATTCATGTTTGACATCCTAAAGATAGGACAAGCCATTGTTTATATGGGAGGGCTGTTTTGGTGACTCTCCAGCTGCCTTATTTCAGTGCTTTGCATTCTGCCAGACTCCATATGTGTATGCGTGTCCTCTACAGCACTGGCATTACAATGAATAAAAGTTGTTTTATCCATTGAAACACAGCCTGGGTCAATTCACTGGCAGCTACGTATTTCTGAAGTCAGTTTGAGGTTGACGTTACTGCATTACTGCCCCGTGTAGTGCGTGTGAAAAGAGATCGTTGGCCGACCACGGAGTCGCTGGCTCTTGAGCGAGCCGTGGATGCTCTAAGTCGTGCTCTAAAAGGACACCTGAGAAAGGTCGCCCCTGGATTGTAAAGCTAGATCTAAAATAAGCATCTATGATATTCTTACAGGGGAAAAACAAAAGTCTAAGTCTAGGCCCGGGAAGTTACACTGTGTGTCCCTAATGTCTTTGTCTGCGCAGTGTGTGCTAGCTGGAAGTGGGCAAACCATGCTTGGTGGCAGATATTCCAAAAATCTCAGATGCTCAGGAAGTTGCACGTGCAGTGAAGAGCTGCCTGACGGCTGAGGAGTGCTTTGGACTGCAGGAGACCAGCTGGACACTGGAAGATCAAACAGGCCTGTGTTTGTGGCCTTGCTATTTGGGGATCTGTTGGGCTCCTACACGCCAACCCTGCAGGGGAGTCTTCAGTTAGAAATCTTTCGTGTTCTGACCCATTTCTTTCTCCCGTGCTATGAGCAATTGGCACTCCTGTGCTATGAGTAATTAGACACAACTATCGGCTCTCACTATGAGCACGAGATATTTGGCAGATGTGAGCTCTTCCAGTTGGGTCCTCACCTTGTATTTGAGAAGATTTGTTAGGAATCACAGTGTTTCTCTAGTCTCTGCCAGATTGTCACCATCTCCTTCCTTCTTATGCCTGGCTCCTCCTTGCATTCATTCAAAATGCTCTGCTCTACTAGGGCTTCACACTAGTTCCCTTTGCTGTTGCCACCGTGTGCTTCCTGTGACTTCTGCTTGCTGCGGCCCCGCATGCAAACCAACGTCCCAACTTCTGTGCCAGGCTTGTTTTGCCCTTCAGGTGTGAAACAGAAAATCACCTCTGAGAAGCATGTTGTGTGTTCATAGGGCATGTGAAAAGATCAAAGGATCTTTTGAGGTGCTTGTCAAGTATTTTATCATACGCAGCATGCCTGAGGGCAGGCAGTAAGGGCAAAGGGGGTGTGTGTTACAGGTACAAACACTCGTTTTAAAATGAGGCACAGCATTTGAGCAAGGACATGTAAGACATTCTGTTTTTCAGGACAAAACTTAGCAATTGATGTAAAAATAATACACATGATGGTCTATATGCCACTAATGTTAAGCCTCACTTTACTGAGAATTCTGTAGGATGACTTTATTAGTTTTATTTGATGGAAACTCTGTCCCTGTTCGTAGGCCATGGAAAATGGCAAGTTAGGGAAAACAGTCTGAAATAACGTTTCAAAGCAGTGCCATCTCATGGCTTCTTTTAGGAATGGGTGGCCTCCAACTTGTGCAAAATACAGTGTGTATCTAGATGGGCTCGCTATGGTTTTTTGCCTGTGTTTCCCGATCACAGGTGTTAGCGGTGTAACTGTGAATATTAGGCCTGATTGCAGGGAGCAAGTGCAATTACTCCCCACTCCATGACGAACAGCTCTTCCCTGTGTATAGTCAACCATCCCAGTGCTCACATGAGCTAAGTCTTGCCCTTGGATCCCTCCTGGACCGCTTGCAGGGTGCATCTGTAGTTACTGTTTGGGCTTCCCATTTTGTCTGTGCTCCAACACATGGTGGGAATCTATAAACCAAAATCCCTCAGCTGATAATCTGCAGTAGCTGTCCACTTACTGCAGAAGTTCTTGGAGAAACATGAAACTTTGTTGTGCCATGGTGTGAAGGCAGTTAGAGTAGGAGCAAGATGGAAAATCACTTGGCCTCCACATAGTTTTTTGTAGTGGGAAGAAGTGCTGAGGTTGGCCTTCCAAAAGTGAAGGGATGGTCGGTCTTTCAGGCTGTGCAAACTGAAGGCTTCTTCCTTCTTCTTCCATAAGTCTGTATTGAGCGGTTAGGTGCTGTGGGCTTTCTCAGCCCAACTATGCCAGACAAAATTAGGGTGTAAGAAGCACATGAGAAAAATCCTGAGTGTTTCCCTGCCAAGCCTGGTAGCAGGTAGTGCAGGGTGTTTTCTGCTGCTGAGGCAGAGAAGGGCACAGAGGCAGCCTGGGTATTGGAGAGCTTCTCTATGATCAGGGAGCCGCCAAACAAAATCTGGTAATACTAAGGACAGAAAAGTAAGATGCAAAGCCCAGGAACGGAAAAACAGCATTACTGGAAAAACATGCTCCATTAGCACTTCCCATCCTCCCCCAACAGAGTACATAGACTTAAGAGACCTTAAAGATCCCCGGCCCTTCAGCAGGGAATCCTGGTTCTTGACTTCAGCATTCCCAAAAAGTAACCAAACACAGACCACAGGCTACATTTTGATCCTAATTGCTGCATAAACAAATAGTAAAAATACAAACAGACTAACACTTGAATGTTCCTCTCTTCTGTTCTTGAGTTTATTTTCATTTTTGCACTGTTAGTCTTTATTGTCTATCTCTAAAGTTGCCCTGCTGTAAAGCCAAAGAATAATTTCATTTGATCTTTTGTATACACATCTTAAGAATGTTCCCATAAGGTAACGTTTCCTGATGCAAACAGCAAGAGCACCTGGAGTGAGAGGGAGTTGGTTCCCTCAGGGAGAAGGGGGCCTTTCACCTCTTGGTGTCGGAGTAACCCCGCTACTGTTGGGGACTCTGCTGGTGGAGCCCTGTGGGTCTGAGCGGTCCTGCTCATGGATCAACAGGCTGTTCGAAGAAGCTGGTGAAGTCAATATACATTGGACATAAGACTGAGTTTGTGTAGCAGTCCCTGGCTTACTCATGAGACAGGTCTCCAAAATGCTTTGCCATTAACCTGCAGCTGCTCAGGCAATAATTAGGCAGCTTCTTCCAGTGGGGTTAGGGAAAGTTTGTCAAGCCCGGGTGCAGAATACCCACAGTAAGGCATAGTATTACTAAGATCCAGAGTAGCTGGCAATGAAGCAACCCCCTTTTTCCTTGATTAGAAAAAATTGTGGAAGACTTATAATTAAAAACCTTTCTACATTGCTCGCTGTTATTATTCATGGATGCCACTGTAAGGCATAATGGCAAAGACTCTCTTCAGCTTAAGGCTTAAGAAGCTTGTTGCCAGAGGTAAAGAATAAGGAGCCATTTCTGTTATTTACCTTCATACAATTCGGATACCTGCAGAAGCCATCAATAGGCATTCAGGCTTGTGTTGGCAGCATTTTTTTTTCCAACTGCAGCCCGTATCTGTCATATTTAGCCCTGTAGTGCAGTCACACCACCAGCAGGCAGCTGCTGACTGGCTGAGACAGAGAGGAAAGGCTTTGAAATTTGGCACTGCCGTTACTCACCAGTGTCTCATTTCCTGATTCCGAAGCAGCACCGGTACCTGAGCATGGATGTGGCACGAAGCTGATCTTGGAAGATCACCGTGCAGAAGAAACCACTCTTTTTTATCTTGCTGCTCTTGTAGTTCGTGGCAGGACTAGCTGCTGCCTGGGTGCTGAAATCCTGTCAAAGCGGCGTTTTGGAGTGGCTAAACTGAATTGTCCAGAAGTCAGTTGCATATCAACACGTGCTCCTGTGTTAATGACAACCACCAGTGCACCTTGGAGACCTCTTCCGTTTGCAGCAGCCCAAAACAGTTTGAAAATTATTCTGTTTTTTTTCTGGTTACTTGAGAGTTAGTGGATGATGAGAGAGAAATTCTGGGGATTCTTTAGCCAGATCATAGCTCTGGGAGTAGCAGTCCCTTCCCACAACCAGTGTGTAAGTCCCAGCAGTCCTTAGCGGGACTAAGGGTCTCTGCTAGATGGAAAAGAAGTCCGTTACATATAGGAATTACCATTTGAACTGGAATGAAGAGTGGCACAGGGATGCAGCTGAAGCGCATGGGGCTAATGCAAAGACATTATTGCCTCAGGACTGTTCTCAGGGTAGACCTGCCTTTGTTGCAATGTGGGTAAAACAAGGTAGGAGCCACTAGCTCATGTCCGTTTCTTTCTGAGTAGTTCATTCATATAGAGTCCTTTTCTTCTTCCTTTTAGATATATAGGATGCACAGCAACTTTACCAAGCATTGGGCAGAGATGGCCAGCCCAGCAGGCTTGCTAAATTCCTAGTGATTCCAGTAACGGTTCCATTTATCATAGATGACAGTAAACCTTAAACATAAAAATCTCATGATGAATATTAGCTTAAATATAGCTACTTGTGTGCGTTTGTCTTACAAAGGGATGTTAAGTTCCGTGGCTGCAGAAAATACTGCCAGGTCTCTAGGTTGTAAGTCAGCCTTTCTTTGACAATAAAAGAAAAAACATTAAGTTGTTCCTGAGCAGGGAAGTTAATGAAACTTGGTTTCCTATGGTCTTGAACCTTTACATTCAAAGGCTTTTTAGAAGTAAATTATGAAATTACTTTCTGTTCTCACTACATATCCGGTAAAATTCCCGTCCTTTCCCATACAACCTCTCTTCCGCTGAATATTTTGCAGCCACATGCAGGCTGTCTCCTTTGACTCAGAATCTGTTTTGGCTGTAACGGATTCCAAATCTGTTGGAAAACTTTGAACTTTGGCATTCTTTCACTTTAGTTTCAGAACATAAGTAGAAACCTCTTTGAGACTTCGAGCCTCTGTCTCAGTGGAATGATATTGATGTTAAAAGTTCACTACAGACAGACGCATAGACAAATTGATCCTGGAAATCTGATTCCCATTGGAAATCAGGCTAACTAAACCACGTCAAAAGTGGTTTGATGAAAATGATAGAAGTATAGAAAATGATAGAAATCAAAAATGATACAAGTATGGAGATTTGAGAAAACAGTCCAGAATGAAGGTTGTCCTGCTCTAGCTGCCCTGGGAAACATCTGAAGCGTCCACGTTGCTGCTTCCTTGGGGTATATTGGAGACTTTGCTTCTCAACGTCCTGAGCCAAATACATGTGTCAGATTCTTCCTGGCCACAAGGACTAGCAATGAAAGGGGGAGAAAATCCTGCCCCCCAGGATTTTCTTGAAATTAGTGTGAAACTTATTTAGCAGGATGGCGTCCTGTGACTCATAGTTGCACAGTTCTGCTTATATTCAGCAGCGCATATATGTACGAATTTATGCACTTTCACTCTTTGCAATGTTAAATAACTGCAGTAGTTATACTCCTCCTTTTTTTTTTTTTTTTTAACAAAGAGAAGGGGGAGAAGTTTCAGGAAAAAAATGACTTTGAAAAAAAATGAGTGTATTTTCATTAAGACAGTGCTATTAATAATTGCTATTGCTTTGTTTTGAAGTCTCGCTTGAATTTTGTAAGCATTTTAAGAGGGTAAATTCCTTTTCTTATTTGCATTTTTGAGACAGCAGATACTACTTTGACCTTTTTAGTCTTGAGCACATTTTATGCAGAGACAGAAGCTCAATTGTATAAAGTGGCTCTTACCTTTTGCATTATGATATTGAATTTGAAAGGGACAAAACCCAAGCTTTTTGAAGATTCTGACCCATTCTTTAATGTCAAGTTTTATTGTATGAAAGCAAACAGAAAGGATTAGCACTCCAGTGGCTACAGAGACAGGTTTTTGGCTTGTGTGTGAAGCAAGCCAAATTCATCTTCCTGCTTTTTTAATCTCGAAAAGAGACAAACTTTTGTCACTGTGGTTTGCTTCACTTTCCCTTGATGTCCAGCTATGGTTTCGTATATGAAATGATAACACACTAGTTTTCAAACTGCCTCATTGGTATTGGTGTCCATACGTGCTGATCTTTAGTTGCCTCCAAGGGCAGGTGCAGGTCTGCAGCCTCCTGGGCTGAATGTTTGCTTGCACTTCCATACCAGAAGCTCTCACTGCCGCCTGTGTAGTTGTTTTATTTCTCTGTTAGCAAAGCTCTCAGTTTTGCACAAGATGAGAAGACTGAAGCCCATGTCATTTCTTGCTAGAATTTTAGACATCTGTCAGCAGAGCATTGCAATTTAGCATTGCAGTTTGTGACACCTACACTGTGATCTGCTTGTAGCCTAATTGCACCACCAGTAAATACCCATGTCTTATTTTTGTGCTTTTACTTGCTAATGCGTTTGAAGCCTTTGCATTGTTCTCTCGTTTTTAACAAGTAGTGGGGCTTTTTGTTGATTTTTATCTGTATCATGAAAAGAATCAGGCTCCCTTTTTCTCCATTATATGTTACAGACAGGTATATGAATTTGTGCGGTGATTAAGCATGTGACACAGAATGATATACCGTTTGTAGAAATATTATGATTGCATTCTCACACAAGTACATTTTGTTTTAGGGGATGTTTTCATTACTTTTTTTTTTTTTTTTGTCAGAATTGTACTGAGAAATTTGCCTTTTTGGTGGATCTGCTGGGAAATTATTGTGGGTACTACGGTCTGTAAGGGGAAGAAGTAGGTAGGTGTGAACGTTCCATGGGACTTCGTGCTCGCGTGAATCCTGCCACAGGATCAATGCGAGGGGTCAGGGCGGCCCCGGGTGAGAAGCCCAGCCTGGGAATTAGGTCTAAGATGCACGTGCAGGTTTAAGATGTGGTGTAAAGCTTGGTCTTTCTGTTTGTTTTTCTGAGCTCTGCAGCAGTAGACACTGCTGCTTGAATACTCTGTTTGATTTTCCTCTTCCCTGGAGGCCTGCGGTGCTCAGCTGCACTAAGTTCATCTGACCTAAGGTCTTGAGACAGTTGAGCTTTCAGCCTGCTGCCCAGCTGTCCCCTTCCAACACGGTTACTGCAAGAAAGGGAAATTTTTATGAAACAGACCGTGCTAATCATCCAACTGCCTTCAAGAAGGTAATCCCGTCTCCTTGCAGAAACCAAGCCTGTCCAGTCCTCTATCCTAAATATATTTTATACAAAATACCTTTAAGCTGCCCCATGTTCTGTGTCTGCTGATGCACTGGGTCTAACTTGTTCCTGCAGAGTCAGCTTTCCGAGATTTGGGCTTCCTGCAGATGTTGCACCCTGAATGCAAAGCATACGGAAAGCCATCCTGTGGCTTTAGTGGGCTTGAGGTCCTCTCCTAAATCTTAGCTTCACTGATGCCCTTCATAGGACCAGAAGGTTGGATAGAGTTTTGGCATGGGTAAAGCAGCAGGATCTTCATGAAAGGATGGATCTTCATGCAAGATCCTGCATGAAGCAGGATCCTCGTGCACATACAAATCCTTGCATTTCACCTATTTTTAAGATTATTCCCCTGTCAGATTAAGGAATGTGACTTGGCACCAAAACTAGCCTGTGATGTCAGACTGTAATATAACTTTCTACTTTCTATGTAGTTTATAATATGGTATACATAACATATAACCCTACAATTGCACTAAGACCTTGATTATCCGAACAGTCACTGAAGTCAAATGGAGTAATTTTTTCTACCTTATGTTGTAGTTTTGGATCAGCCCCTTAGAATGATCAGCTCTGGGTGTTCTTGCAGGGCTCAGGCTGCCTGCACCGGAAGAGAGAAGCAAAAGAGGAAGAAGAAAGAGAGGAAAAGGACTTACAGGAGGACATACGGGAAACCAGAGGACCTTCAGGAGACTGGCTTTGCTATATTCACTTTCCTGTGAATAGCAAATCTGTCAGACATGTAGATTTGCAAAGCTAACACACTTAAAGAGAAAAGTAAAGTTCAGATCCATTTGTAGCCTGTGAGAGAGATTACTGCCTTTAGTCAGCCAGAGCAATGTTTTCTAAGATTATGGGTAATTTGAAAGTGAGCAGAAATATTTGGGAATTCATTTTTTTTGTGTGTGTGCCTCTATCAGCTTTGAGAAGATTTGGAGTTTCAGCTACCTGTGTCTCTGAGCTGCTTTGTGCTTTACATGAAAAGATGACAAGAATTTATTTTAATGCTGCTAAAAGACTGTTTCGGTAGCATGGAAAAAAAAGAAGGTTCTGGTGGACAAATGCAGTGCCCTACTCTGGTTTTGGCAGTGGGATTTTATTGGGATATTTATTCTTTTGGCAACTTTAGTGCTGGTCTGTTCTGATCCTTTTTGAGACCTCATGTACTAAGGTGCGAGTATCAAGTCTGGCTCCCTCTCTTTATCAGCAACAAGAAGGGCAAGGAGGTTTGAGCCTGGATCTAAATTTTTCCCAGTGTTTAGTGAAAGTCTGGGCCCTAATGGTATTTAGTAGCCAGACCTCACTTAGTTAAGACCAGCCCTTGTGTTGCGAGGCGTCCGAAATTCCTGTGGCTGGGATGGGCGCTCGAGGATGCTCCGGCTGTTCGGGGTGCAGGAGGTGGCGGATGGGCACAGCCTCTAGGGAGATCCTTGTGAGCTGCCGGGATAGATGACGGGATGGAGGGTCTCAAGGCGAACGTGGGCAGAGGCAAGTCAGAAAGGTAGGTGTTTCTGAGTTCCTAGCCTTTCATGCCATCCTGGGGGCTGCGCCGTTTTTTGTGCCATCACCTCTTTCTTCTTTTCTTCGTAGTTTTTCCTCTCAATATCAACAGGATAGGAAATCAATAGGAACATTGAAATCATTTACTAGTTTCCAGTCTTGTATTTTATTGTGGTCATTGAGTTCCTGCCCAGCCTTGTCATTTGTGAAACCTCAGCTTGTGAGGAATCTCACTGGGCCCAAACTGACTTCAATAAAACTAACCAGTTCCGTGGTTCTGCTCCTCAGCCTCTTGAGGGCAGGCATTTTCTGGAGTTGCAGTAGCATTTCGTCGGGGAAGAATCTGGTCTGTAAAGGATGTGGAATGGATCTTTCCTAAATGTTACTCACTGCTTGGTGACTTCCAGTAAGTTATTTTACTTTTCTGTACATCATATTCTCTTCTCCCATGCGGGGGGGGGGGCGGAAAATACTTGTCTTTACAGAGTATTTTGACATCCCTAAACATAAAGCAATCTACAGGAATGGAAGGTCTGTTTACATCTGGGCTAGAGCTCAAAGCCTACATAGTCACTTGAGTTTCAATTCAATGATGCAAAATTGTTTGAGCTCTGTTGCAGGGCAAAAGTATGATTGAATAAATCTTGCAAGATGACCCAGCTTGAAGAAGACTTATTTTGAACAGTAATCCTCTTGGAAAGCTTTGTTGATTAGGGATGTTTTTGAACCGGTCTCTTCCAGTTTGGGTCTAATCTCCCCTGAAAAGCATGAGGCTGAATAATTCCTCACACCTCGTGGGATTCAAAAGAGGCTGCTTCACAGTTGCTGCTTGATCTGATTTCTGGGTCTGCAGTAACAAGAACAGAGTTATTTTCTTCTACTGGCACTGGAGAATCTCATGATTTTTTTTCAGCTATTGTTTTCAGCTATTGTTTCATTCAAACGGAATAGTGACAAATCCTTCAGGGACAGCAACCTTTCTGGAAAGATGTTCAAAGTCTGCTAAGTTATCAAATAAATCAGTACCTAGCAACAGACTGGTGAGGATGTTTGTTAGCTTGATGTGAATCAGAAATGAATGGTGATATGTGCATCGCCAAATGGTTTTTCCTGCACTACAGGACAGCAGCGCAAGGCTCAGGATCTGAGCCTTTCAATTCTTTTGGATTTTGTGGGTCACAGATACACAATGATTTTAATTTCAGTCTATTATTTTCTATAGCTGGCAAGGCCTCTGCATGGTCAGAGAGGAGGAGGATCCTGCAATATTAAGCTCCTGGTTTGGTCGCTGCATCGGCAAGTCCAAAGTAGAGTAGCTGGTTGGAATGGTGCAGGTAGCTGAAACAGGTTCGTGGCCAAATGACAGGAAGGGGAGGGCATGGCTGGACTTGCCTAATGTTGGTCATTAAGAGTTTAGGAGCCTGGGAAGGCTAAGAGCTAGAAAAGGGCTAGAAAGTTGTCAGAGACCTTCCTTTTTTTTTTTTTTTTTTTTTTTTTTGTCCAAGTCCCTTTTTGCAGTCAAGGGCGGTGGACTGAGAACGGCAGAAAGGACCATTCAACGGTTGGGTTCTTTTCCGGGCCTGGGCATGTTGGCCACAAGAACTTAAAGCTGAGCTTGGCTTTGCCCAAACTCCCAGCGTGGTCCCCAAGACATATCACTTATCTTCACTATGTCCTGACGTGGGAGAAGCAACCACCTCTGCTCTTGGAGGAGGGGTGGGAGCCACCGTTTATTAATGTTGGGGAAGCCCTATACATTCAGTAGAAATCAAAATACAAGTCCTTGTCTTATACACTGGAATGCTGCACAGCAGTTCCCTCCTTTTGAAGAGGACATTAATCGAGATCAAGATGCAATTCTTGATCAGTCCAATTTTTAGTATGTTTTTAAAAGGGCTTTCTTCTGCCTCTTGCCGTATTTATAAGAGCAATTTGGCAAAAGAGGAAGTTGTGGTGTTTGGGAAGATAGATTGTCTTTAACAAGATGTTTCTTTCCTAAATGGTAGCTCAGAGCAAATAAAGCATTTTATTTTCTCTTTACTTTTCAAATGAAATAGACCCTTTTAATAGTAAAGGGAATTAGCTTCCATTTGTCCATTCAACCTTTCTATTGAGTTTTTCAGCTTTATTGTATCAAATGCTGAGCAAAGGCTGAAAACTACGAAGATACAGTATGGTATTCAACACGAAATAGCAAGAAAATGAAACTGCAGTAGGCAACTCAGCTTATTTTTTATACTAAATGAAGTATCTCAGTGTGTTTGCAAGTGCAGGCGTGAGGTTTGCTAGATATGCAACACTATTGGCCCACACTGCAGGGTCCTGGTGTGGGAAGGCGGACAGGCAGCTCCTTCCTATTAGCGGCTGGGTGCTGCCTGTGCTCACACCTTACTTTGATATATGTTAATTAAAAAAAAAAAAAGCAAAAAAGCATACAAAAGCAGAAAAGAAAAAAAAAGTGAATCAAGTATTTGAAGATTTAAATTGAAACAATTTTTTTTTTTTGAAGAAAATAATGTGGATTCAATGACAACATGTTCCATATGTATGGCAATTTAGTCAAATCTCTTGTTTTGGAAGGCAAAGATATCAATGCTTTTGATATAAAATCAGTCTATTTTTTTGTGCTTTAAACAATATTAAAGCAAAATGCTATAACCAATGATGAAGCGTTTTATTGAATATGAGTATACTTTCTATTTTTTACTTCGTTAAAAATTTAGAAACTGTTTGTGTTCACTCTGTAAAAGAGCCAGATAATCTTTTGGAGAAAAGAAAAATCAACAGCAAGAATCAGTTCTTCACTTACCAGTACTGTCAAGTGTTAGCTGAGTGCTAAATGTTTGTGTTAAATCACTCCCACAGCCAAAGTGAACACAGAGACGTGCTTTGTTCATTAGAGACCCAGGAGCCCAATTTGTGGCAGTTTTGTGCTGGATAAAGTCTCTGAGTCCTGGATCCGGGCTAGGCTTTCCCAGAGTTATCCCTGTTTTCATCCTCCAGCAGAGGCCACACAAGAAAATCAAGGCACAGGCTGTCCACGAGTTACCTTTGCTCGCTGCTTGCTTGGTTTTGGCTCATTGCATTGTGTTAATGGTTTCCTTTCCTTTTGCTGAGCACTTTGCCCAGGAGCTGCTCTTTCTCTCATGCTGGTGACATCTGAGCTGATTAAACTTAATCTTGAATGAGCTTTTCACCCTCATAGAGGAGCCTGTCTCCCAGCAGTTCTTTGAACGCAGTGCAGGGTATTCATCGGGTTCCTCTCCTCCTTCCTTCAGAAATTAAGGAAACACAAAATTATGTTTACTTCCAAAAAAATGTTACATCAAGATGTTCCAAGTTACTACAGTCCTGTTTCGCTACCTCTGTGCATGAACGCACGTGAGAGCTCGTGGTGGCTTTTGCTGCACTGTGTCACTTAGTGCAGTGGGAAAGGAAAGGGCATCCCCCTGGCTGCTGCGTGAGACTTTCACACACGCAGGTGACACTTTCACTGCCATTCCCTTGCAGTTCATATATTAGCTTGGATCTGACAGGCACAGATTTTCAGTCTTAATTTCATTTTAGATGAAGGGGAAAAAAAGGCTGGAATGAGCAGCATTCTTTGTCTCTCACTGTAACATCTTAAGCAGCCTGTGCCTTTTGGTGATGGCCAGAAAATAAGAGATATTGAGAAAGGTCTGAAGCAAGCAATTTTGTCTCTTTGAACAAGTTTTAAATGAATTAAACTTAAAAAAAAAGTTCACATTTTTTTTGTAGGTCTTCTTCAAAAACTTGGCTTTTGATTGTGGTTGTTTTAGTTCCAGAAAACAGAGTTCTCAAATTATTAGTACCCAGACATATTTCTATCTTTTTTTTTTCTTTTTTTTTTCCTTTTTTTTTTAAGCTTTCCTCTCCTTACATTTTGTTAGGAAACATCTAAAATCCTGTCCTGGGGGACAACAAGGTTGCTTGATTTCAATTTCATGTTCTTTAGCTAATTAACTTATGCTCTTGTTTTAGCTGTCTCGTGATAAATGGTCCCAGATTCTTTGTGTAAGCTCTGCAAGCATCTGCAGGAAATAACCCTGAACTGTAATTTGGAGAATGCTGTGAGGCCTGACCTTGGTACCAAGCTGTGCCAGTTTAAGGGAAGGAGTCTCTATCAGTGGAGATAAAGCGACACAACTATCTGTGCACTTTCAAACCAATTTTAACCTCGCTTATGTAGGTAAAAGTACAGCTTTGGAAAGTCAATTCCACATCAAGAGGAATGCATGTTAGAAGCTCCTAAAAGGAACTGTTTTAAATCGAAGCCATTAAACTTCGGTGTGTACCCAAGCTGGAGGTGTGTGCATGGGGTGTCCCAAGGAGGCAGGTCAACAGGAGGCGTGCAGCTCACCCCAAGAACCTGATTTCTCATTCCTTTGCATCCTATAGACTTCTTTTCACACTTGTATGAAGTGGATGACAGTGTTTCATACTGAATTTACACCAACCTGATAGAATCCAGAGATGTGGGCAAAATTCTGATTCTGTTTATAAGGTCTTTAGAACTTGACCACATGTGCTGCAGCCAGTCTTGATCTACACAACAAGTAAGATCAGGACCAGATATTTTTTTATCTTCCAGCTTCCCCACTGACTGATTCCCTCCACTTTAGTAAGAAGCCATTATCACTTTTATTATTTATTAAGTGTCCCTATCACTTTTGTGATTAGGACATAATCAAGACGTATTTCCCCAACTCAATTTTCACACTGGATTAAGTTACATTCTTTGAGGGGTGGTGAAGTAGAAGCTGAACTTGCTTAGCTTCAGGGGAGCCCTCACCACCCTTCTCCAGTGGCCTTCTCCACTTCCAGGCATTTTAGCTCTTTATATCAATCTGCAGCTTTTAGTAAGCCGGCCAGAAGCCGTTTAAAGCCAGCACTGGGGCCCCGGGTGAAAGGGAGCATTGGATGCAGAGAGTGCTCAGGCAGTGGGCCCTCTGCAAGTTAGATGGACTTGGATCTTGGGCAGGAGAGATCTGAAGCAGATGCTGTGAAGTTACTAAACTTTCTCCTCTGTTCCTTGTTTCATCTGCCAGTGCTGTTAGGAGCAAAGACAAGGCTTGCTTTTTCATCCTCCTGCTCCTTAGTCCTTTACTCCGAGATGGCAGCGGCTGGCCCTTGGCTGCGCAGTCAGCGACACCCCCGGGGGTACTTCATGTTCCGTATCTGCTGCTGCAGGGCCACAGCTGGGCACGCGAGAGTTGTAGGAAGGGGCCTGAGTAGTTACTTGGCTGTGGCAAAATAACAGCAGTATCAGGCCAGGCTATGGGTCAGTCTCCAGTGGCATTAGGTGCTAAAACAGGAGCTGAAGTATCAAGGTGTGTGAGCAAGTGTATATAGAGCGGTAGCTATAGATACGTGTGTTACAACTGTCCACTTTTGGCCATCAGTGTTTTCAGAGGAGCATCTGGCTATCGCGCCCCGCCAAGGGAGGGTGCACCCATCCCGTCCCTCCTGGCCGGGGAGGTGAGGCAGCGCAGCGCTCTGCGCGCCCCTCCTCAGCATGTGTCATCACCGGGGCGTCTCGGGGCAGAAGAGCTTGGATTTTTGTTTTTAATACTCTATTTGGATTTGTTTAGCTGCTCACACGTCCAGAGGTGTTTTTTAGAAGGCTGAAAAAAAAGAATAAATCAGAAACAGGAAAAAAAAAAGACAATTTTAGCAAGTGTGAAGTTGAGGGCAAGGAATCCTATTGGCTTGCAGAGGTGATACTGATTTCTCTACCTCTGGGGTAGCTTTCAGCTTTTGTCTTTGCAATTAATTACATGCTTTTGGATTTGTATTGCATATGAAGCTTCATAAGGTCAGGGATTTACAGCTGTGTGGGAAGAGGTAGCAATGACTCTCTCCATTTCAGCAAGATACTCTTCAGCTGTTTTCACCTTCAAACTTTTTCTCAGGTCCAAAATACTGGAATTACATTATTACTTTTCAGTCTGATTTTGCGTTTTCAATGAATTTGGCTATTCCACTGCAGTCAAAACAAGAACATATTTCTTCTGCTAATTTTTGCTTCTGAATTTATTACCTTGGGGCAGCACATGGAGAGATACAAACTTCCTGAAAGCATTTTTGGAATGAAATCACAGTAAAGCAGTGCCTCAGTCTTACAGCAGGTAACGGTCGCGAGGCTGGACGCAGGGTGGAATCCAGCGCAGGTTTTTCCTTGGTTATACAGCTGCTCCTGCTGATTGCAAGTCGGGTCACTGAACTTGGGGAAAATTTTGCAGAGGAGCAAATTGCCTCTAGTGGAGCCGCCTGTGGGGAGCAGAGCTGCCTGGCAGAGAGGGGAGGCTGGAGCTGCTGTGGGGGTGAGCACCCACCCGGGTTCGTGGGCAGTTTGCTTAAGGGGGTGCAAAGCAGGAGTAAAACTGGCCTCACTTCTCTGAGAAGGGCACGTGGCCACGCACGGCCCAAGCTTTCCTGTGGGACGTGTTTCTTGGCAGGGGGGAAGACTGGTTTGCAATGAGCCATTCCTATACGATTCTGCTTTTAGATGAGAACTTGGCTCTATCTCACCTATAGGATAGAAAAAAAAAAAATGGCCCTAGTTAAGACCATGCTATCCTTGAGTGAAATTACTGTCTGTGATCTGCTTGGAAAACAGAGAGATCAATCATTACGTGACAGATGTAATGGAGATGTGTTTGCTACCTCCAGAATGTATTTCACTGCATTAAACTGCTTTCAAAACAGCAGGAAATAAAGTGCACCTCTGGGGTCTAAAGTGTTTAGTCTGCAAAAATCCCCTGAGCTGAATCTACTTTAGAATATAGGTATGATCCAGTGAGAATTAAACCTTAACAGAAGGTTTACGAAGCACCAACAAGATACATAAGCACATACATGCACTGAGATATGCATATCCACAGATTTTGCATCTAAGTCCTTATCTGCTACTTATTTTTAATTAGCTCAGTGTTACAGAACTGAACTTGGTTGCAAGAGGGAATTAGGTCAGTGTATCTGGCTTGCGGAGGAGCCACAAGCGAGAATTTTTGCAGACCTGTTCGATCCTAGAACCCCTGCACAAGGTGAGATTTCCTAAGCCATTAAAAGATGAAGCGTATAAATGGGCTCACTTGTTTCAGGGCTCTCCTGGGACCACAGACTGTAGCACCTCTGTAGCTGTGGGGCTCTAACTGGTCCAGGTAATGGTGCAAAAAGGGCTTCCCAAATTGTGTCTCAAATTGACGAGCCAAGACAGCTGCTGTGGAGACCGTCTACAGCGGGGAAAGAGGGGCAGAAGTTGCTCCCTAGTGGCCTGCATAATCTGGGATATGAGGGAGCTAATAATTCCTGGTTCTGTTTTCTAATAATACATTGTTCTGTTTCCCATAGCGATAAGCGCTTACATGCCCATCGAGAAGATAATTTAATTTAATCCTCTGTGGAATTCACTCCTTTCGGAAGTGCAGCAATCTGGCATTATGCTTGTTTCACATCTACCTTCTCTCTTCTTCCACTGGTGTGATGGTGTATGGTGCTAATCCTTAACAATACCTGGGGAAAACACTGCTGTTTTAGAAGTTTTCCTTCTACCCAAAAGGAAGGTCTCCTCTAACTTCTTTTTACTAGAGGCTTTGCTGTGTCACCTTGTGTGAAAGATGCTGTGTGTGCACCACATGGAAAGTCAGTAGAAGATGAAGAAGTGGAAAAAAAAGGCAAACTTGGGGAATCTAGAAATGCTAATGTCATTTGGAGCTAAATTGCTAGCAGGCGCTTGCAGTTGACATAAATTGTATAGTTTGGAGTAATTTAGCAGTATTCAAACATACATGTGAGAAATCCTAGTGTAAGTCCAGCTTTGTGTTTTGAGTGTATAGCCTCCAATAAATGGTACATTGTGTTTTGATTTTCTTTATTCAGATTTCTACAGAATTTGTTTTCACAAGTTACATAAATCATACACTTTAGAGTGGCTCTCTACTTTGTGTTTGTCATTCTGTACTTTTTATTACGTGTGGTAATAATTCAGAAAGTTTGCTATGGTTCTGAGGCGCTCTGAACTAGGACACTAGTTCCCCACTGTTATTCTCCCAGTGGGGAGAATTAATCGTCTCGCTTCATAAAGAATTCCAGCAAATCTAAGCCAAAACACCACGTTTTATGGCAAAGGTGATGATAGCTTAGTGAAACAGCAGACACACAGTTGCTGTTTATTCTGTGCTTCGTGGTATTTGTAAGTATTGCTACAGTGTTCTAGATTATCTGTATGTGGTTGACAAATCAAAATATTGTAAGAATGTGTGTATAGTGCAGAGACCATGTTGTGCTCGTGAGTGTTTTTATCGAGCAGTGTTTGGAGTGTCTCAGCAGGCTGGGAACCTCTGATGGCCGAAACTTTCTCGGTCTGCGGGGAAGAAGGATTTGCAGGTTGGTTCTGTTGTTGCGTTTTCCCTGCTTTCCCACTACTTCTGGTGGTTTAATAACCACGCTTTCCAAACCAGTTCTATTAATGTGTGGCAATGCCAGTATTACTGGCGGATTTAATGATCAAAAGAGGTTCCACTCACTCCCAATTTGAAAGTTAGTTTCTGCAGACACGCCGCAGAATAAAACAGTAGCTCCATACCAAACCTCAAAACCCCTCAGTTTTGTACTTATTTATTACTTCTGCTGCCTGAACTCTTCAGGCTGGTTTCTCTTTCATTTGGAATCTGCTGTTTTCCTCCAGTTAGAGCCTATGGGAACTCTATAGGAGGCTTGGCATTCCTCAGAAACCTAAATCATACTGACTAGTAGCCTCCACACATATCATAGTCTCCTCATATTATCATTTTGCATTTGCAACATGGAGTAGTGAAATATTTGCTAGCTACCACTTTGATAGCTATTTTAAAAAAAGAAAACTCATGTTTTGATCATCTTGTGTTTTAAAAGTAAGCATGGTTAAATCATTGTTAACAAAGAAAACAAATTAAAGGTTTTTCACTGGAAAACTTAATTTGCAAAAACCTGGAGGATGGTGGGGGTTGATCTGGTGCTGGGTGTTTCATTTGGCGCTTCTGCTGCGTGTAGTGCTCTGATCGTAATGACTTTCAAATGAGGGAAGGAAGGAGTTGTGCCCATCTGCTGCCATTCAGGACTGCTGCTCCTGCATCTATCACACACTGCAGTCAGTTGAGAGGGCTGGTGGAAAACGACAGCACATGAGCTCATTCCAGGCAATTTCTAGGCTCACAGCGGATTATTCCTCTATTTCTTTTGAGCCCTGCAGATTTTGGAACCTTTATTTTTCGGTTTCATAGTCTTTCAAACCTATTTCTCGTAGCTGGTGGCCAGATCCTTAGCCCAGGCTGCTCTTGGTTCCTTCCCAGCTGCTGGAGGACTGCGGACTGGCTTGTCTGGGGCCTGACGGAGGGAAAGACGCAGAAGGGGAGGGAGACTCTGCTGCTGCACGTGGCATGGGAGTCCTGGTGGTGGGAAGAAAAGGGCAGATGGACTTTTGCTCTTCCCTGTTCTCAGTGGAGCAAGTACTCAGAGTGTAGCCAAAACACTTCATACGGTTATACGTTTTCCTGTAGAACACCACAAGAATGAGACTTATTTACAAAACTTAGTGATATTCCACTTCTTTACTTCTTGATTCAGCCATCTTTTTTTTTTTTTTTTTTCCTGTAAAATGATCCTCCTAATGTAAACAGCAGAGAGTTGATTCATAGAGTTGACCTGAACTGTACTGACGCCAACTATGCCTTAGGTGTGCAATTCCAGAATAAAGGTTGCAAGCCTTTCCACTGGCCCCCGTGACAGACCGCGTGAGCAAGGACTTGCATTGGTCGCCCAGCCCAAACGCAGGTCAATAAGAGCTGAGGATGGGGTGGGAAGTTGCTGCGCTCTCTGTTACCTCTGCTTAGAGAAGGGCAGGAGGAGGGAAGTGTCCCCGGAGCAGCTTTGCAGAGCACGTCGTGTCTGTCTCCAGCGCTGGGCAGGGAGCTCGGGCACAAACACAGCTCAGCGTGGCAGCAGTCTCTGGGTTTTGGATGAACTGCATACTGCTAGGTCTCTTTGGGGCTGGTTCTGTAGCTTTTTCTAGCCCCTGCCCTGCTCTTGCTCCACAAATCCAGCCAGCATCACTGCTGTGTCCGACCAGACAGCAGGCAAGCAGCACAGGGCATGCCTTGCCCGTGGCAAAAACACTTAACGTTTTCCTGAAAACAGTAAGTAAAAAAATGTTTTCCAAGGCAGTGCAGAATGGTGTCAGCTTCTTACAGGCTTTGCCGTTGAAAGGATGCTGGTTTATGTTTTCTGTTATGAACACATCTTCTCGAGTACAGTTCCATAATTTAACTCCTCGGGAACTGAGATTTCTGAACTGACACTTCACTTATTTGTCTCCTATTAGGGTATGGTGTTTCCTAAGCGTTTAGTGAGCTGAAACCCCAGGCATCTGCAGCTCTGCACAGCGCACAGGCAAGGCTATTTGATGAATCTCTTGAGTATTTTACATACTAATGAAGTACAATAAGCAAGCATGAGCCCCTGTGAATTCACTCTTCTGCTTCCCAGAAGCCTGTTGCCTTTTTTTTTATTTTTTTTCCATGCTTTGTTGATATTAATTAACACTAAAAGAGAAAAGGCCCTTTTATGTTTTTTTTGGAGTTCTTTCTGGTGCAAGAATTGCCAGGCAGTGCGTTTGGGCTCTATCATTCCCAAATACAGGGCAGATTTCCAATAGGAGCGACTCCGTCCCTCCGCCAGCTTGCTAGCCCCAGCCTGTGAGCTTGCCACTGTTGCTCCTCCGCTTGCTTTTCCTCTGCTGCTTTTCTGCCTGTCATTTACAGTGGAAGCCAATGTCACCAAACCGTTGCCGCAGCTCTGTTGTCCTTCCCATGTGGATCGCTTCCCCTGGGGCAGAGGGAACGGCTTTGAAGGTCATAGCTTTATCTTTGCACTGGTCATGCGTTGAAATAAAAGATGCCAGCAAGAATGAAACAAGCTGTGTGTTCACTGGGGTGGTCCGAACCCTGCTCTTCAGCTCTAGTTCTGATGCTGACTGTCCCATTCATACCCTTGCAAATGCATTTTGCTATGCGAACAGTTCTAGTTAGAGGAACTGGTGTTCACATATGATAAAAATTTCCCATTCTGCGGTATGGAAAATCTCATCTGACCAGGCTGGATGATGCAGGATGAGTAATAGGAGTAGGAGTCACCTGGATGATGTGAGAAGGGTCCCTGATCGGTAGCAAAGAAAAAAAAAATCTGCCTCTTGAATTCCTGTTTCCCTGGAACCATGTGCCTCACAAGAAAATGCAGTTTTGTGTTGAATTGATACAGTGCCTTGAACTAGGCTGTTTTCTAATAAGTACATTTTTATTTGTGAGTATCTGTTTTTTTCACTGGTCATTTCTGATTGATTCTGTTCATTTCTGTTTTGCAAGACTGAAGTGTCAGCTTCATTCATACTAAGGAAAATAATGAAGAAAAATACAAGGCTTGGAAGGGAAACCAGTTCTTCTCCTGTCAGAAAGAGGTACTAGCTGCATCTAACCCACCCCTTGATAGATATTTTTCTGACCTTTTTTAAGCCTGTTATTGCGAGTCCCCTCTATGACAATGATTTCCAACTTCTTTGAGCTTGTGAACCTCAGTGGTGGTACAGAAGGAACTAGGTGCCTCCTCAGCAAGTTTGCAGATGCTACAAAATTGGGAAGAGTAGCTGATACACCCGAGAGCTGGGCAGGCTGAAGAGGTGGCCACACAGGAACCTCATGGAGTTCAAAGGGAGGAATAACCTCACGCACCGGTGCAAATTGAAATGCAAGAAGTGTCTTGTGAACACAAGGAGCAACTGTTTTACTGTGGGGGTAGCAGACCACGGGGCCAGGTTGCCTGGAGAGGATGTGCAGTTTCCATCCTTGGAGATACTCAAAAGCGGTCTGGACGCAATCCTTGGGAACATGCTCTAGGTGATCCAGCTTGAGCAAGGGGGGATGGACTAGATGATCCCCAGAGAGCCCTTCCAACCTCAGCCACTCTGGGATTCTATGATTCCTAAACAGGAATAAAATTATATTTTTGGTGACTGCCTTTTCCCACTTCTCTGGTTCTCATAGGCCCTTTAGAACGAGTCCCTAGATCCCTGTGGACACCTAAGACATTTGTTCAGTTTCAGCTGAGAAATTCTGGACTAAACAGAACATCCCCCATTATTTTTCATGTTTTATTTAACTATCCTCCTTGTTCTTCTCCATCTGCTCTGAAGTAGTGTGCACTTAGAGAAGTGTGGTACCCAGACTGGGTGCACGGTGAAGCAGTAACATCTGTAAGTAAAATGGAATGTTTTAGAGTCCAAGATCAACTTTATTTTAAGGTCTTTTATTTGTTTTTGCAAAGGCATGACATGGGCACGTATTTGTGACACAACCTGATCTCCCCATCCTTTCTGGTGAAACTGCTACATATCTACCCATTCCCTCTATTGTATTTGTGCAGGTGATAATTTCTTCTTAAATGTGCTCTTCATTTGCTCATGCTGAGTAGCAGCTTATTTGAAATCTAAACAATTTCTCAAATCCTTTTTAATTCTTCTTCTGTCCTTCGCAGCGCCTTCCAGATGCTATGTACAGATTAGAAAGCATATTCTCTGTCTCATTATCCCAAACAAGGCCTAATAAAGTATCACGCAGTGCAGCCTTCCTGTTTGGCAGTGAACCATTGAGAACTGCTTTCTAGGGAGAGTTTTGTATTGTGAAAGAGTGTAACAAACTATGTATTAACTGAAGATACAGAGAATAGCCTAATTCTATCCTCCCCACAAAGGCCTTTTGTTCTCTTGTGATAGCAAGAGTGACATAATATGTGTTTAATAAAACCAGATTAGCTTTATTTATTTGTTTATTCATTTATTTTAATGCTCTGCAACCTTCTAGGTCCTTGCAAAGAGAGAACTGATTTACTCTCATGCTTCCCATGATTTTATAGTCAGTGGGTCCATAAAACTACTGATCAGTCAGTGTGCTTGTTCCCAGAGAGGTATCCAAACTCTCTGCTGAATGGAAATTGCAAAATTCAGTCCGCTCTGTATCTTATATGGAATTAACTAGCAATCTGCTTCACTTCCATTTTCACAGCAGAAAACCAATGGCCTGTATTTTTACTGAAACTGAATTTTCCATCTGTTATTTTGGTGGATGATTCCCGGCACGCTTACTCGCAGCAATCAATGCCGAATACCGCGTGCTTTATTTAGTGAAGAGCCGTGGCAGTGACCGCTATGGTGCTCTGTTTTTGGAGAGTGTGAGGAGCCAGAAAGCAGAGTCCTGTCCCTCGACTGATCTGTCTGTTACGGGTGTAGCTATTGGGAGTTCTAAATACATCAGTCCAAATTCATTCCACGTAATGTCAAACACTTAAATGCTAACTCATTTCTCACTGCACAGAATATAGAGGGTGCTTGGATGGCAATTTAGATGCCACAGTTGAATAAAGTAAGTTAGGCAGATGAATCTGGGCAATGGAGAGCAAGTAAATGCACTTTGAAGTCAATGATTTATTGCATGAATTGACTTAACCCCCTAGTAAAAGCATAGTGACCTTACTAAAAGTGGAAAGCACAGAGAGGAACGCTGTGTGTAATTGGCTTTGGTCAGGAATGGAATGGCTGTGACTATCCAGAATGTTAAGACAGAAAAAAAAAAGGGTTGATCAGCCAAATAGTTTAGGTCCTGTTCCAACTTGCACTAAAATTAATGGTGGGAGCTGCACTGAGCCTTAACAGATGAAAGTACTCAGAGAGCACCAAGTCCTTCAGAATATTTTTATTGCTGTTCAGAAGTTATGTTTAGTTCTAAATTTTTGAGCCTCTTTCTTAAAACGCTAGTTGCATATGCTGAACCGTGAATCTGGGTTATAACTGAGCAGCTATTAATGCAACCTTCGCCTGTTCCTCTCTTCCCCCAAAGTTATCATTTAAACTTCCTTTTGTACTTTAACTCTGGCAAATATAACTTCCAAAGACGAGCGAATCTGTCTTTCACTTTGCTTGTTTTTTATATAGATGTCTTACAGAGTTTCAAAGCCCATTTAGGAGAGAAATGAATAGCAGAATCCGGCAGGTTGGACAGGGCCTCTGTGGACGTCACTTCTATGACCTCCTGCTTCAAGCCAGTCCAGTATGAGTGGGTTGCTCATGCACTTTCTCTTTCAGTTTTGAGTATTTCCAAGGATGGAGTATTTTGATCCACAACCTTTTTAGACAACCTTTCCCAGGGTGTGACCAGAACAGAGCTCTGTTGGCATCCCAAACCAGATGACATCCGAAAGAGAACTCTGAAAGGCCTTGTTGTGATCCCAACTCTGAAAGGCCTTGTTGTTATCACAACCCAAGTATCCTGGGTTTCCTGTAGAAACAGAGAGATCTTCATGAGTGTACAGAGAGTGTCTGTGGAGTGGATACTCCCCACTGATACTTTGGATAGCATCAGCTGTGGTTTCACTACAGCCCACACAGTGTGCTGTCTGCTTGGTGTTCTTGAAACCAAGAGAAAACCCAACTTCAGCTTGCTCCCTGTTGTCACCACGAAGCTCCTCAGGGTGTATCCTCTCAGGGTGCTACACTGCTTGCTTCTCAGGGCTGTTCTCACAGGTCAGTGGAGAAGGTTGCTGGGGGACCAGGACATGGTAGGAGTTGCCTCTCAGCAGGATTAGCTTCCTCGTTTCCCAACGAGGGATTGAGGCTGCTTATGAACTTTGAGATCCACAAATCAAAGCAGCAAACAAGTTGGAAGAATGTAATCTAACATTTTCTGATTAGTTTCCCAAAACAAGCGCTTGAATTTTAGAGACTCCTCTAGGGCTTTTTAAAAAATGTTAAAATTCTGCTATCATTAGTCTTGCTATGCAGCCTTACACTGTCTAGAACAGTTGAAAACAACCTCGGTTTGGGCCTCAAAATTCAAATGCTAATACCACTAATTAACTTTAGGTGTGCTAAAATAGCAAGAGTACTAAAATAGGCTTACATATTGTTTCCCATCTGACTGTATTGTTTAGTTGTCATTAAGCTACCTATTTCTAGCAAAGGTGCCTTTGCAATGAGTAAGGGATGTAATTTCTGCCTGGCCAGAAGTCCAGATGTTAAGTTTTGTTAGTGTTTAAATTAAATAACAGCACCATTTTCTTCTTTTCCTAGGTATTCAGAATAAATTGATTACATAAATGCAATTAAGACAAGCTTTATCTCTCCTTTTATTGTGCAAGTTGGCAGTGCCAATATTAGCCTGCTGCCTTCATGACTTGTTTATGAGTATCTTATGTTGCTTTGCAGTCAGTTAATAAAATTAAAGTTCCTGAACTGATGAAAAAAAGTTTATTTATTTTTAGAATAATGGTCCAGATGTCTGTAGCATAGAGATAACAGTCATATTTTATCAAAGTACATCCTCAGTAGAAGACACTTTGCAAAGCATGTCTTAATGGAAAAAGTGTTTAATCTTGCTGCTGTCTCTGGATTTTATGTATGTGACTGAGTTCTTGATCCAACACTGCTGAAGATGGTGATTACGTACGATGTGAGATCCTTAGTTCCAGAGCTGAACTATTATGCCTTAAACGACTAAAAAGAACCCCAAAAAAATAAAATAAAAAAAGAGAGAGAGAAAGAAACCCAAATATTTCCCATGAGAAAAAGTTAGGAACAATCATTCCCTCCAAGAGATCCATATTAGAGTTTTTACATGTTCTTCCAGCATCAGCATTCAATTAATAAACTTTTTTTTTTCATTTGTACCTAGAAAGATCTCATCCCTGCAGGGCTGCTGCCTTCCTCACTTAACTGCAGTTTTTAGCTCTTTTCTCTCTGATCCTTTGTGTCTGCAGATGAAGAGCACTGCAAGTTTTGTTTGACATTAGGATTCTGGAGACTAGCTCAAGGTTTCACCAGGAGCATCACTGCCGGTCCACGCATTAGGATTACGTGGCAGTTATGTTTAAGATACCTGACCGAAAATGGCACAGATAACATATTTACAGGAAATTCAGTTAAAATTATATCTATGAAAGGAAATTTAATTGTGTGGGAAACAGACTTAAAAAGGTAAATTCTATTGGTATGTTTTAGTTGTCACTCAAATTTTCCTCATCAGGGATTACAATTTAATGTTGGGTTATGGCCAGAATGCTAAGTAGCTCCACAAAAACCATATCAGATCATTCCTAAGTCTCCTGGCTTCACAGAGAACAGGAAGACGCTCAAATGGTGCTAGATGCGAGCAACAAAATCGTCTTCCTTTGGAGTGGCCCCAGTTAATTAAAGTTGAGCATAATCTCTGTGTGTTGGTACATCAAAGCAGGAGCATCATTGCTGGTCCACGCAGTGCAGGAGGCGAGAAAAGTCATGACATATTCAGGTCCCTGGTGACAAATAGAGTGAAGGAAGAGAGCAGGGAGGAGATAGAGAGGGGACCACCAGGCACCCAGCTGTGCTTCCTGGTGCGGGCAGTGCTTTGGCACAGCCCTAGCAGACTTGAAAGCATCCTTGCTGGAGTTCAGCATAAGCTTACATGACAAGCTGGGTCAGGGTCTTGGAGTTTTTCTTTGTTCGCAAACTGTAAAAAAAGTCTTAGGAGTGTTTTTGTGTGCAAAATGAGGAACTCAGGATCTAAAGCACAGGTCCATGTATAATTCTATAAAGGTCAGAGTTTTTCATTTCTAACACAGCATGTGCTTAATGAACTCCTGTGTGCCGACTGTAGACTTAAAAATAATTCAGAGGAGAGAGAAGTGTCCTGAAGTTTTCTTTGACTGCTGTTAGACTGCTCAGACAACCAGGGAGTACAATAGCCCTGTTGGCCTTAATAGCTACTCCTTCATTTCGTATCAGTCATTATCAGTTCTTTTTCCTCTTTGTTTTGCTAGAAGAGGTACTTGCATTTTGATCTTAATGAGATGGCTGCATTTGATTTTCTCGCAGAACTGCAGTTTGTGCACATCTGCGAGTAGCAATTTTGAGTTTTGCTTTTTATTTTTTCTTGTTCCAGTAAATCAGTTACAGAGGCAACTGTGGAGACATCTGCCTGGAAGATCTAAGTAGCCTGCCAGGCTGCCTTCAGATCAGCCATGTAGCAGGCTGGGCTAGAAAGACCAATACCATCTGGACACGGGCAGCACTCTTAAGAGGTTTTTGCATCCTGCAGGTTATTTACATGGTAATTGTACAGCAGTAAAGCCTGCCAGAAATCTGAGAGCGCACGCTCAGACATCCATGCCTCTCCAGCAGCTGTGGCTCTTCAGACTCCCAGGACTAACAACTTGCAGCTGTACTTCCATTAGCCCCCCATGAATTCCAGCTCTTGCTGAAGTTGAGTTCCCAAGTATTTTATAACTTGTATTCGTGGCCGGCTCAAACTTGCTTTCTGCATTAGCTATATCCATGAGGCGCTATGAACCTACCACCTACCACCCACTATGGGTGGTAGGACTGCTGGCAGACAAAATCTCTTAATTTATTATTTCTGGTCCCATGGCTATGAATCTGTCCCCAAAACTTTCTCAGTGTCAACAACTGAAACATAGTGCTTTATCCAGGTCTAAGTTAGTGTTAGTATTCAGGGGTTATTTTTCAGTCACCTGCAAAATTCAGTTATTCTAACAGAAAGTGTGCTCTTAAAGCCTGACGACTAGAAATACTGTGAATGACCATCCTCCAAACTTGTCCCTACCAGACACTGACTTTTTACTCTTGTGAAGAGCAAGCCTTGGAGATGGTCTCTTGAAGAGTTTACCAAGCGAAAGCTCAGACCATCCATCAGGTTAGCAGGGTAAAGACAGGCTGCTTTCTGTAGCCAGCAGCACACAGCCAGCCTGCATCCATGTTTAGCCCCACTTGCTTATTCAGCATGCACAGCCATCATCCATTTACAGCAAGGGTGACCCAGGCTTTAGGATAGACTGGAGCAATGTTTCAGCTCTGAGCAAAACTGAGAGGCCTTTAGAAGTGCATTGCTGTGATCAGTGCTTACTCTTCATTATAAATATAAATTATAAAACAGTATTTTAGCCCCCATATCGCTAGGGGGACCAGTCGTTCAAATGCTGCCTCTCCAGGACCGGAGGACACTGATCTGATGGCTGTGAAGTGAGGAAGGATTGCGTTGCATCCTGCCTTTTGCCTACACTTTCTCACTGCCCCCTAAAAACTCTCTTGGCCTTCGGGATATGTAAGTTATTGCTTCAGGCTTCTGTTAAGCAGAGCCCTTTTCAGCAGCTAATCCAGCCTAAATCAAAATATGACAAAAGTGAAGTTGGAAAGAAAAAGGCTTAGAAGCCAGCCTGGGCTCTAATCACCCTCTGAACCTCTCCCTCCTCATGTGAGTGCTCATTATCCCACCTGAGGAAGCTTAAAATCAGACCAAGTGCAGCAGTTATCAGATACACTCCTGTAATCTGTATTCAGAGCGCTGTGCTGCCTCCTCACTCCGCTCCATTTTTAGCTCCAGGGTAATGTAGCGCTCTCATGATTTATTACACAAAATATTCTGGCAAGAGAAAGGATCAAAAGTAGCTGGGTCCATTAGAGCTGTTGTCTATTTCTTTTTGATTGTTAGAGACTATTAAACAAAAACCACCCTTTTTTTTGTGTGCTCCAGAGTTTCCATATTGTGTTAGAACAGGAGTGTATCTAATAGGTAGCTGAACTTCACAAAGCAGAGCAAAGATCCCAACACTGCAAATCAAGAGGAAAATTCCCACTAATTTCCGGAGGGGCAAAGTGACACACCTTCCAGGGTGACCACGAGGGTGCTGCTCCCCTCCCTCCCTGCTGCTGTTTGCAGGGCCATCTAGACTCCGCACTCCTGTCCCTCTGCACTGCAGCTTTTGTGGACGAGGAGGCTGCTGTGGACACGAGGAATCACCTCCCAGCTCCTTGCAGGGCTGCTTGCACAGCAGCCTCCTTGGAAACCCTCTGCCTCGGGGTGCAAATAAGCAGAAGGTAGAAGAGGAGGCATTTGTGCCTCGTAAGCCTTTTTGCAGGCTCCTGTCCATAGAGGACAACCCTCACGCTGAATGCGGGCACACGGAAAGAAGGGGTTGCAGCCGTCGGAAACCTCAGGTGCGCGCTCAGCGCCAAGGGAGCGGCACCCCGTGCTGGATCATGCGGCCGGCGCTGGCAGAGCGCTCGAAAGGGGAACGGCGGCAGCGCCGGCCCACTCCGTGGGCCATCTAGCAGGGCTGTGTGCGAGGAGGGAAAGCTGCAATATCCTCCGCTAGAGAAAAGAGCTGCAGCCTCTCTCCGGCTGCACGTCCCCCTGTGCCATGCTGGGTCATGCAAGGAGACCATATATGAAGCATATGGAGAATGTAAGGGCTATTCATAGCGCCTCATGGATATAGCTAATGCAGAAAGCAAGTTTGAGCTGGCCACGAATACAAGTTATAAAATACTTGGGAAAAAAATAGCAGTATGTAAAAAACGGGACAAGCTGATGTTTGTACTCCTTCGGAGAAGCTCGCCCTGCAGTGCTTTATGCAGTTTGCTTTACTCTTTTGTTTGATCAAGAAGTGCATCAGTTAAATTTTAAATAAGAGCAAAAGAATAAATCAAATAATAGCCTCAGAATGAGAGACACGACCAGTCTGTCCCAGTAAAAGCTTAGGATTTTTGCAATCAGTAACCTCACATATCTGTTGGACTCTTCTTAAAATAAGTGATTGTACGTGATTGTGTGTAGGGAGAAGGAGCAAAGGGTATTTCTTTCCATCACAGGCCATAGAAATCTTGCAGTTAAAATGCAAACCAAATTGCATATCTTTATAGACTTTTAATGAAGTTTCTAAAGGAAAAACACAACTGGAAAAAGCAGAAAGCCGGATTCTTTCTTTGAGTGTCTTCCTGCTGGGGACTCCAGTGTCTTCACTGAAATCCAGCTGCCAAAATTCGGAGCAGACAGCCCGCCCCACGTCTGTGCTCTGCGGGTGTGAGCTGGCGCTGGGGAGGCCGTGCTCGGGCAGTGCCTCTGCCCCAGGTTTGAAGAAGGCATCCAGGCCCTCTTTAGGAGGCAGCGCCACTGGACTGCACTTCGGGAAGCTGAAAACCCCTTTTGGCTGACACTAGTGCTCTTCAGGTTCGTACTGTTCAGTTCTCACTCTCGTCTATCTCCTGGGAATTGCTCCTACAGACCTTCCATCTGAGCAAAAACCATTTCCTTCTCTGAGCTAACACAGCTTGATTTAATCCTTTTCGTCTTGTTGGAAGAGTTTTGTCCTTCTGGACTGCCAAGCAAATTGGCTTGCTGAGGAAAACTACATATGCAGATATGGCTTTTGTCTGCCCTTCTAGCTAGGACTAGGTGGTCTCCTCTGGTGATGGACAGAGAGATGTCCCCCAGATTCACAGTTGTCTTACAGAGGCCAAATGCCTTATTCCTTGCTGCCGAAACACAAAGCTGTGCTGTGCTGTGCTATGCTGTATATACAGTCATCAGCCTGCAGAGGTGACTGTAAGGTAGGAAGGATTGTGTTTTGTATCCTTATTGTCAGGAGTTTGGCAGTAGTAACTACTACTGATTAATTATATGACGTGAGCTGTGTGTGATAATGCCAGTATTTACTGGAGTTGTTTCCTTCTTGAAGTTCATGCAAGATCAAAAAATGCATCAATCGATATTTCTTTTGACTGTGTTTGCAACACTGTTTGGTAAATGCAGTAGTTTGGCTTCATGAACCTCATAATTTTCCTTCCATTTTGAAAAGAAGAACCAGATTTGCATTTACAATATTCTAAATATATGTCGTGTCCCTCACTCATCTCTTGTTTTGCAAGGGCTAGTTTTGAGCATAACTCAAGTTAGCAGGTGACTCAGCTTATGAATCTATTACCATATGTTCTTGAAAAATTGGACCTGGAGACCCATTTCACTGGCACTGGTTTGAATGCCTGCGTTCAGAACACAATGTTATAAATGAGCAACAAATTTATCAAAAGGGATACTAGCCTGTTTTATCTGGCATTAATTTTCAAAGCAGGTTAAAATCAAAGAATGTGTCCGTACTAACAAAAAAAATGCTTTAATCTGCCATGCAGCACATAAATAAGTACCTAGAGCTAGAGACTAAGTTTAAAAAACCATCATTATGCTGGATTATTCTCTGGTCTGCTTCTCAAGAGTGAGATTGACACGGTGATTTATTTCACAAGTAGCAACATATTGGGAGAGTTTTGTTTATCCAGGTTATGCATTTTGGTGAATCTATGGGGAATAGTGAACTACATTTAATAGACATGAGAAGGCATGACACCAAGTATGAGATGCCTTTTTAGGAGGGATAGGGCTTGATTCTTGCTTCCTCTGTGACAGACCTCCAAGTCTGTCCAGGTAGGATTAAAAAAGCCTTTAGTGAATGTAGACCAATCTTGGAATGAATTGTAATTGGGTTTGGGACTTCTTTGAGTTATGAATTCCTGAGGTCATTGTTCATTTGTGAGTCTTGGAAGAGTTGTCTCTTTATTGTGGGATTCCTGGGTGATTTTTATGCCCCATATGATGCAGGGGGTCAGATTAGTTGCATGTAGTGGTCTCTTCTGCCCTAAAATACTTGTTCTTCCATGGACTGGGAAACAGTGAAGTGGTACTACTGTGTGTAAGAAAGCTGATAGACTGTATCAGGCCTGTGTTTGACTCAAAGCCTTATTTTGCCCCTGCCATCACATTAATTAGGTGCTATTTTGAGTGCAACAAGGGTTATGATGCTAATCAGACCTTTGTTTTGCTGTTACTCCTTTAAACAGTTAATTGTGTTGCAGCACTTGGTGTCAGGCTATCTCCATTATTAATGGTTATCACCATTAGGATATTTTTAGCCTTGTAAGAAAATACACAGGAAAAAGAAAGGAATCCACAAGCAGATAGTATAAAGACTTAAGTATGGCTTTTACTTTAGTGTTTTTTCTTACTTGCTATCCTTTGGGCTGTCTATAGTGTTTGTAGGGAAAAGCCCTGGTGTTACTGTTGCCTAGTTGGTGTTATCTGTCTTTCTGAGGCAGAAAAAGAATCACTTTAGATGATCTTGGATTACTGTTAAAGCCTATTCTTTTCTGTTAGGCCAGAACATGGAGACAGATAAGGAAGATGACTAAAATGATGAAGTTTCCACCTCTGACATCCACTTGCACTTGCAGTACTCTGCTACAAAATTATAAACACAGCACAAAATGTCAGCCCCTTGGATCTTGCAAATTTTCCCCAGTACTGAGCTGTAGAAAACACTGCTTTTTTCTTGCTTTCTGGTTACAGGCTTCAGGCAGTGTTGCGTGTAGTTGTGATGATTTGCCTGGCTAATTCTTACTACCACTTACTCAACAGCAGGCAGAAAAGGAGAAGTTTGTAAATGAGAAATGCAGTTGGCACGTACTTTTCAGAGGGTTTAGGCTTAGTTTTGTTGATAATCATACAGGTTTTGTTACATTCCATGTCACTGGCTAAATTTTACCTGGGCAATTCTCATTAGTGGGAAGAATGAAAAAAAACAATTGGTCAATTCTGATCCTTCCAGATCACCCGTCCTTCTGATCCTTTGGCCTTCCTTTGGTGGAAACATCCTTTTGGTGTTTCTGGAAAGTACAGGTAACCTCAAAGACTTAAAATTTACCAATCTAACCACTTCCCTGACATCTGCCATAAATGTCTCATTTCTAGTTTATTCTTGTTCTTATTTTCTATTTCAAGTAAATATGACCAAGTTTCATCTTCAGTTACCAAGGGTACCTTGGTGGGTTACTACAGGCCAAAAAAAAAAAAAAAAAAGACATGATCTGAGAAAAAAATCTCAGACTTTTGTTTTTCAAATTTGGAGTGCTGCAATATCATTGAATTATTTCATCTGTGTTTGACAGGACACGATTAAAGTGCTTTTTGGTTACTTTCTTTCTTGTATAGTTTCTGGGTCACATTTCAGTCCATGTTAGTTTTGCCTTTTCAGACTGATGGATTTTGATGTCTTCAAGCAGAAATTATTGAATGTTGTTGTTTTGCCATGGGGGGGAAATAAAAGCTCACAAGAATAATCATCCTTCTGCAGCTACCACTTCAGCTGGTATAGCAGAGCCTCTCTAGCAATATGTCCAAAAATCCTGAAAATGAAAAAGGGAAAAGATTTGCAGCTCCTGGTTTGTAGGAATCTGCTGGGCTTTATGGTAAGATAGATAAATATTTGTATCCAATTTGCAAAATCTGCAGGCAAAATCTACTGGTTTTTTTTATTGCTTGAATGAACCAAACCCCCAAGCCCCTAATCCCAAACTGATGGCCTCAATTTGAAACTCAGTTGCACTGTGCCTCTCTAGAGACTTCAGCAGGCTTTGGGTTACGCTGGTCTTTTAAAAGGTAAGCATTTATCTTCAGGGGACACGACTTGAAGAGCCAAAATAATAAAAGAAAAGACACAGTAAATTAAGAGGTGGAGAAAAGCAATTGAGTTGCTTTCTTCATCACTATGAAGACATTTCCCTATGGTATATATGTGCTGCTTTTCACCCCTAGTTGTAAATCACTTAAGCAAGGGATCTTCTATCAGTTGCCTTAGGAAAGTGTTGCCCGGTTTAATAGAGCCGTCTGCCCCCAAGCTTAGCTTCAGTTTTCCCTTGCTTGGCAGAACCATCACTCTCAGTCACAGCCTTTACCACAAGCCTGCACGAGAGCCTGCCCGCAGAGCTTGCCCTGCTCTCGGAGGACACGGCGCCGTTGCCCACCAGCACAGTTAGGTTCTCCGCAGCAATCCTCTCCTCCTCCTTCCCTCAGGCCGGACGTAATCGGAGGCTCTCTCTGCCTTTACAAAGGGCAGCTGCTTTGGACACGAGTCCTGCTTGGCCAGCAGTACCTATGAAGGTGAAGGGCTCCGCGCCAGCGCCCGCGCTCCCCTCCTGGAGGCGAGCTCCTCGCCTCACTCCTCCACATTCCGCCTCCTCCTCACGGGAGGAACAACCGCTGCTGATAGAATTGCGTATGTTCACGTGAATGTTGCTTTTGTTTGCATTTTTTTTAAGAGGTGAATGGAATAGGTGCTCAGGGATTTCTATGCTGGTCATACTCTATGTCCCTGCAGGAGGTGGCAGGAGAGGCTGGTAGGAGAGGAAGGGTGGCACAGGTATTGTCACCATCTGTGACTTGCCAGCCTGCAGCCTTGAAACTGCAGTAACAACAGGAGTTTCATTACTGAAGAGGCCTTAGGGCGGCTCTCAGGAGGCACCAGGCCCTTAGCTGGAGCCGAAGGCCACGTCAGAGAGGTGTATTAATAACACAGGGCACGGAATTACCGCTTATGGCACCGCGTAGTGGAGTGGCAGCAGGGAAGGGGAGATGATGATGCTGCAACCTCTGCGCAGGCTCCACTAGTCTGCAGGGAGAGCCGTACGGAGTGAATTCCATGCCGCAGGACTTCGATAAGGCAAACCCCTCCAAACAGCTAAAGCTTTGTTCAAGCCAACAGAGCTCACAAGACATTGAGTGTCCGGTCAGGGCCACCTCATGCTGTGATTCCTGCAACTCGTGTTTTTTTCTCTGTTGTCTGAGGTTCTTAATGTACATGTTGTGTTACATGGTTTTAGGGCTAAAGCAGGGGTCTGATATGAATCAGAAAATGGAAGTTCTCTTCCCAATTCCGCTACAGACTCCTGGTGATTCTTTGGTCAAATTGCTTCCATCCCAGTTTCCAAAAGTACTAATTTCTCACCACTTCTCCCTGTTTTCTCCCATAAATGTTGTTTCAGGCAATACAGAGCATTTCTGCACTTTCCTGTTAAAAAAAAAAAGAAGTTTGATTAACCTCAAAAAATTACTAGTGAGGACACTTAAGCCTCACTCCTGTCATGTCATTCAGGTAAAAGGTCTATCAGCCCAGTAATATCTTTTAAAGGCCAGGATTCTCAACCTGAATTCAAAAGACAGGACTTCTGGCTGGGATAGAGCTTGTAGCTGGAAATTGCTTTATTAATTTCTAGTTACACAGATGATTTTGAGCAGCTTATAAATTGTTTCCTTGCTTTTACGAATAAATCCTCACTTGACAGAGGAATGTCCTGTCTCTCCATGATATTTTTGGATTCGCTTGTTATCTTCCATCCTCGCCACAGATTGGTGTCTCTTTACATTTATTTATTGAAGTGAGCAATTGTTGATTTTATGGGTGAGGCGTTGCTGTTGCTGTAACCTGACTCTTCTCCAATAAACTAGATAGCAAGCAATTTTTCAATCTGCAAGATAGGAAATGGAATGAAATGAGAGGAGATTGTACCATATGGTGTTCACTTGCCATAGATCACCCTTCTTTCTCTGCCAGATGTGACTCTGCTCATGAGTCTAGAAAATGATTTCTGCAGGCAGTTCTATACATGATATGTGGACAAGACATGGCCAAAGACCTATCCCCATTTTCAGAAAGGTCACACTCTTTTCTTTTTTCTTTTTTTTTTCTTTTTCCTCAACAGTTTTCAGCACACAGGAGAAAATCGTGGTGTTCATTTTCCTCCTGCCATTTCAGGAACTTCACTGTTACACTGATGGGGCTAAATTCAGCTCTAAGGAACAGCAGGAGCATTACCCATATGAGGATATGAACACACAACCCAAAGCATTGATTTTTTTTTCTTGCGATTCATCCGATCTGTCAGCTGTGCCCTGGGCCCAGCCCCTGTGCACAGGGAATTCCTTTGGCTTAAGCCCCAGCGCGTGAGCCCTGAGGAAGAGGGGAGTGGAAAGGGGGACGAGGCTCCTTGTGCTTCCCGCCTTCCGCCGATGCCGAGCAGAGCTCTTGTCGAGCACGGGTTTTCTGATGCTCAAACGCCATCGGTGCTATTTTGCAAACCACGCCAAAAAACAAACCATGCTGAGGGGTAAAACAAGGAGAATTGTTAGGATCAGGCATGTAGAAGGTGAATTCTTCTCGAACTCCAGGATTAACCCGATATGTCTGGGAGAGGGTGCGGGGAGGAAACGCAGTACACTCAATGTGAGCGATAAGGCAGAACTTACTTTATTCCCAGAATACACACACAGTATATAACATGCAGTAACTGTTGAGCCTCCTTGCCAGCAGCTCATTGGTTACAAACAGACCTTTTGGCAGTAAGTGATCGGATGTTAGACAGAGCCTTTATCACTAGGACGGTAACACAGCAGCAAGGAAACTTAGCTACTTTCTCACACTCTGGGTAACTGCAAAGCTACTGTTGTTCATACAGACTACCAAGGTCACCGTGCCTCTGAAAACATGCTGGGATCTCATATTACAAACCTAAGGCCTAACTTATGCCAGGGGCCTAGCTGAGTTAGAAGCCAAGGCTGTGGTTGTTCAGAGCTTCACGTGATCCATGTCCCTGTTCCTTTAGCCATTCTGCAACACAGGCAGATCTTTCCTTGGACAAAAACCTGTATTACCGTAGGCACCAAAACTCTCCCTTGAACTCTGAGACAGGACTTCACAGCTTAAGCCCATTTCGTTTGCAGGCGTCAGTGGAGCTGGACAGGCAGGATTTTTTAACTTTTAATAATATGAATATGCCAAAGTGTCATGAAGTAAATCCAGACAAAGCTTTTATTCTGCAAAGCTCTGCAATGCACTCTTCATGGATTCTCTTACAGGTCCTGGAGGACAGGGAATAACACCGTGTCAGGTTGTTGTGCACTCCGTTCAAAACAGTTCTGCTGCTCTGCAGGAAGTTTTGAGCTTTCACTGTGTTTTATGAGTGTATTTCTATTCCCAAATTAACTGATATACCCATTTTCAAATGCTTATAAATCAATCATCTCAGAAGAAGGGGGAGAATTCAGAGGAGATCGATAAAAATGTCATCTTAGCTTTGACATCTTTTTTGTTTACCTGGTCTCATGGTACAAGCTAACTCAGATTTTGAAATGTTGAGCCGTTTCAAGTGTTTGTAAATATCAAAACTGCATAGGTTGAACACTGACAATATTTTTGTCCTTTATCTCTTTTTTTTTTTTCCTGAACAATTTATTTTGAAACATGGCAATTTGTCAAGCGCAAAAATTGGAAATTTCTCATGTAGGTTTCCAGTAAATGACATCCTTTTTATCATCACGATGAATTAAGCACTAACCAAAAGGACGGTATGTTATGTTTTCTAGCATTTTTTTTTCTACATATGTCCTTATCATAGCTTAATAACTGAGTGTTTCAGAAACAATGAATTCTGCTTCATATTTAGTGGGGGGAACATATTTAAAGGGTAGGAAATCATATTTTGCAGAAAGATGAAGCTAAGTCTACAAAGATTCATTTTCCATCAAGAAATGATTTTCCAGACTCCAATCTCATGATGTTCCCTTCACTCTTGTGCAACGAATCAACCCTTCCCATGCAGACTTTCAGTTGCACAATAAAGATGTAGCAGTTTTATTTTCATCATACTTATTAAATGCAGATGCTGTGTTGTGCACTGGCCGGAGACAAATTTCATATCTGTCTTAACATACAAGTAGTTTTTGCTTACAAGAATTACCACAGTGAACACATACAAATACAGTTATATGTGAAATACAGTTACAGGGGCACAAAGGCTTGCTCAGAAAGGAAAAGGCTCTTTTGCAAGCTGCGAATATCTGATTTTGTAGCCAAGACAG
Organism: Nothocercus julius; assembly: GCA_013398735.1. NCBI lineage: Eukaryota > Metazoa > Chordata > Aves > Tinamiformes > Tinamidae > Nothocercus > Nothocercus julius. The sequence continues at coordinate 1,116,066 of VZSV01000080.1, forward strand.
TTTTTAATTAAAGAGTCTTTATTTAAAGAGTGATGTTCACTGGTCATTTTTGGTTTTGTTTTCAGTGCATGCCTTCATTCTCTGTGATGAGACCACAGTTTTCCATGAGTCAAATTCAAATGTCTTGTTTTAAAGTCTGTAGTAGAAGAAAACAGATTAAATAGGATGCAAAAAAGACAACCAGGCATTTTTCAAAATTTAGTAGTCCCAGGGTAAAATTAACATCTATTAATTATTTTCTTTTTTTTAATATTTATTAATAATTGTATTTTATTTTGGAGAAGACCACATAGTTAGATGCTGAGGAAGTGGTATTTGGGGGCAAAAAGCAGAGTTGCTTATGTCAGGTATTAAAAACAATCTCTGGGTTACCACCTTCTTCCCTAAACCATGAGACTTACCCCCAAAATGTCTCTCCATTCATCTGAGGATTTGTGAGCCTTCAGATATGCTGAGATGATGGTTCACGTTTTCTCTAGGAGAGCTAAAAACTTTGAAGAGTTGCATTGTTTCTTTTCTTCTCTGCTAGCGGCTGTGTTGATATAACGACATTGATGCAGGGTCGGCGCCCTTGAGCACCAGAGACTGGGGCATTCATCATGCAAGATGTGAGAGCTGGCAACAGGGCTTTGGGAGGCTTGGCAGTACTTTGCTCTCCTCTAAGCGTTTGAGCAGAGGTGATAATGCCAAATATCTGACTTGGGCTGAAATCGCTGTGCAGAATCTGAAGGAAAAAAAAGAGACCATTCATCCACCTTAGGGCAACAGTCAGGTAAATAGTTTGGCCTCTGTTTGATGGTCTTTGAGGTGGCCTGGCAGACCACAGGGACCCTTCACCTCATCCCTTATGAAGAAAGTAGACTCTTTTTTTTTTTTTTTTTTTTTTTTTTAATGATGTACAACAAAAAGGGGATGATTTGGCTCTTGCAAGGGGTAGAGCTCATTTGGCTTGGCCTGCCCAGCGGGCTGGTTTGCCCCCCAACTCAACGACTCAGGAAGAGGTTTGGCTGCCACATCTACCCCTGGGCTCCCCTCTGCCCCAAAACAGCCCCGCAGAAATGCAGACATCTGCTCCATCCTCAGCTCTGTGCTGGCTGCATGTCGGGGTGTCCCGGGTGGTCTGGTGAGTGACATCCCCCACCAGCAGCTGACACGAGGTGGCTTGTCCTGCAGAGGAGCCCAGGCAGGGGGGGAGCATTCCACATTCCCTGCTTTTTGGAAAACCTAAGTCAAAGTTCACAAACACCCAGGAAACCCATATATAAGACACAGGTTCAGGAAACCAGACTTTAGTTCTGCTCCTTTTTGTCCAACTATTTGATCAGCAGAATGACTGAGTGCTCCAGCCGCAGACCATATCAATCAGAGACACTAATACACTAGCGACACAATACATTTTCAAATGTATTAAGTGCTATGAAAATTTTAAATTCAGCACAAAGTGAAACCAGAATTAGTGGATATTATGGATTTGGCTCTGCTACTTCCATGTCACATTTTCCCACCTGAAAAAAAAAAAAAGATACCTGTAATTTTCTAATGCATTTAAGATGCGTTTTTAGAAAAAAAATGAGAAGCAGTGTGGGAGCCTGACGATCCCAGAGTAATGTACTTGAAAAAATTTGGGACATAGGAGTTGGACAGTGATGTTATAAAATAATGAAAACATTGCTGGAGCGTTAGCTGAGTAAGGCAGCTGGATGCAGTTTTCTTCACTGGGCTGAATGCTGCAGCGTGCTGGGGCCCCTGCACGGCCCGCGGCACGGGGAGGTTAGGCTGGCTCGGAAGACCCTGCTCCTGTGAGCAGCTGGTGTGTGCTGTGCTCTGCCTCGATCAGCCATGGAGAGGAGCAGCCAAGCACTGCAGAAACCTCCCTGCTTCAGGACTTGGTCTCCTGCTTCTGCCTTTGATTTTCATCCTCTTTGTAGATCCCCCGAGTGTGCCAGCACTGCCCTTATATTTCAGGACTCCCTTCTTTCCCTAGTGTCCTGGTCATGCTCTTCCACCTACACAAGCTTCCCTTTGCAGCCCTCCTGCTCGCTCGCAGTCTCCGGGCCCACCCACGGCATCCCCAGCTCTTCCCCCTCTCCCCTGTGTGTGCAGAGCCTGCGGGCACTCGCAAGCCTCTCCTGCGAGCCCTGTGCCACGGGCCTGCGGATGGGGATGCAGCTTTGCTGAATTCACGGGCGGTTACAGGGACCTGCTCTTGCCCAAGCCGTTTCGAGAGGGAGAGACGCATCGAGTGGAAGAGCTGGCAGCAGCACCTGGAAGCCAGAACGAGTTAGTGGATAATGAGCAGCTCTGGGAGGCCGCTGCAGATGTGGGCAGGTGAAGCTGGGGAAGGACGTGGGCCGTGAGCTCTTCCCTGTGCGTTCGTTTGAGCCTCGTCCTGGGAAAGGTCCAGCATTGCAGAGCCCACTCCTGAGCCCTGGAGATTACGGAGCAGGGATATTTCTCGGTACCTTGCTAGTGGCGTTCTTATCAAGAGCTATTAAAAATAATGAGGCACTGCAGCTTTACTAATGATTTAAGAGATTTTCCTTGCATCTCAGTATGAGGCTGATCTGTTGCAGCCATCTTCGTGATAGCATCCTGCAGCGTTTTGTCTTTATGAGCACATCTTGTTCTGGCTCGTTTCAGAAATCTGCTCTTAGCTCTTAGGTCGGCAATTGTTGGCCTGTAATTAGTACCAATACTACAGTGCTATTACTGCACTGGTCTGAGCTGCTGGATATTTTGGGGTATGACGTTGCTCAGCTTTGCATTGCATATCTGATTTCTCTCAGAAAGCCTCTGAGTATAAAATAGGTATGTTTTTTAGAGAAAGCAGTGCAAATGTATGTGGATACCAGTTAGCCAGTGTCTGAGCAAACATCTTTAAATGGGGACCATGGTCCAGTCCCTGTCTGAGGGGGATTGTGGTCAATTCTGGTAGGCTGAAATATGAAATATCTGCCTTCCCTTGGGCCAGAGACTTGAGTGGATTTGCACTTAGTCTGTGCAGAAATCAGGTACTTGATCCATACACAGGTCATGCAAGCAGCATTTACCATAATTGAAACTCTGAACTCTTTGCCAAGAAGCCAAATACTAATGTTTTATTGGTGAATAGCCAGATTAATGCCCTGTGAACCACTAACAGGAAGCCTGATTTCATGCAACCCTGTATGCCTAAGATTGAAGTAAAAACTAGAAGATAATACCGGTACTCTATAGCTAATATCTAAGTTTTCTTACATCTTTGTGAAGAGTAAAATATGTTAGCCCTCTAGTGGTTGGAGAATCCCTGAGTTCCAGTTAGCATTAATCAAAGATTGCATATCCTTTGTAAATAAATCGTGGCTTCATATTCAAAGTATGAAGTTTGAATGCCCTTAGGTTTTAGTCACAATTAAAACTCTATCTCTTTTTCTTTCCCAGCACTTACATTAAAGTGTAATTGCTTTCTGTCACACTTCTAAAACAAGACCATGCTTGCTAAACCTAAAAACCAACCGAGTGTGAGAAAAGAAGCCAAACAAGCCTTGAAGAGACAGTCTTCATTCTACAGGAGAAACTTTGAAGAATGGCCCTTTAATGTTCCCAGGGAGAAAGGCCAGTCTACTTAAAGGTTTAGACTGAGCGAGAGGTAATTATAGCTAAATTAGAAACAGGCGGTTACCATCTGTGATTTCAGAATCCTACAAAATATTTACTTGAAAAAAGAGCGTCAGAGCACAGAATTGGAAAAACAGGAATCAGGAGCCTACCTCCAACACTGATGTTCACTTGCCGTGCCATAATGAGCAAATCATCAAAAAAAGCCTTTAGAAATGAGGTCATAAAGTACAGTGGGATTCAATCCCCCAAAAGCAAGAACTAGGCAGAAATTTTCATAGAAATAGAGAAACTTAAAAGAATTATTTTTGAAAAAAACCCTCAGGAGTGAGAACGTGCAGTCCATTAGGTATGACATTGCAATTAATATGAATTTTATTTATAGCACTTGATAGCACTCAGAGGTATCAACAATAAAACAAAATTTATTTTTTTCTCACAGTATCTGTCATTTTGTTGCCTGAGTGCTGTGACTAACTATTGCTTAAATCTCAGGTGTGTTATGAAGCTTAATTCATTAGTGTGTTGAAAGAGCTTTGATGTGCTCTGATAAAAGATCACATCAATGTAGAAGTTTTGAATTATGTAGAATTCATTAATTCACAAAATTTAACTGTTAAATTTTAGTAGCAGTTTGGGTTTTTTTTGGACAATGAATCTGTAACCTGCATCTCTATTTATACACATGAAAAATACACATTTAGGGTTTCAGATTTCAATAATCTGTGCACTGTTCTGGTCTTTTACATTATATGTCATCAGGAAGTTCAGTGATATTTATAAAAACTGTATTTTATATAGTGACATTTGAAGCCGGACTAACATTTCAAGTGAGGAAGGTGCATCTTGAGATGGGCCTGACCATAACTGCATGTCACAAGCAGACAATATGTAGCAAACCATGGCTCCAAACCCATCATGCCACCTGTGCTTTCTGTAGAAGGCACAAGTTCACTTTGTGGATGGAGATGGGAAGCCTTAGCCCTTTTCTAGGCAGGTATCAGCCCTCTTCCAAAGAGAGAAGCCTGTGTGACTTCAGGGGCTGCCTGTTACGAGAGTTAGGAGAAAAAAATAGAGAGCGTTAAGTGATCAAACATTTGTGAATACCTCCAGCTACAGTGATCACTGCCTTGTTACTCTGAGGGTGCACATGAGCCTTCTGTGAAAGCAAATGTAAGAAATCAATAGCACTAATAAAACTATCCTGCAGACACTCATGTAAGTCCATGAAATGCTAATGTGGCTGTTCAGCGGAATGAGAAGCTGCTTGACTTAAATAAGAGACTGCTGCTAGCTGAAGAGAAATGTTTATCAAACCAGTTTTTCTGCTTGCTTAGCAATCTGCCCTTAACAGGAAAGCAGAAGAGAAACTCTCCTAAAAAAAAAAAAAAAAAATTACTAGCTAAAATCGAAATGTAGGGTTTTTTTTTTTTCTTCTCTTCTGAAATACCTCATATCTTTGAGGACCTAAATATAACTTTACTAGCCTTACCAGGAAATGCTGCTAAAGATCATCAGGTCTTTTTAGCTTAGCTTTTCATTTCTAAATATACATACCTACTATCTCCAGGCCATAAACAGCTTTCTCAGTGATTACGTGTATCTCCTCCTTGTTTTGCCCCATGTGTGACCTGCTTATTTTGTGTGAGGTGAGATTAGCAGGTTTTTTCTAACCTTCTGAAAGCCGTGTACCGCAGCTGAGCGTTAGGGAATTCCCATACCTTGTGCTGCCTCATCCCAGTTTGAATTTCAGCTGGTTAGGCCCTTGGCTCAACGCCTCTCTTTTCCACTCCCTCCTTCCATGTGTATCTGGGAGGGCAGGAGGACTGGAGAGTTTTCATGAGGGCTGTGGGTACATCCCCTCCTTCCTTGCACCTCTTTGGCTCACACAGTCCCTCTTTTTTCTGCTTTCCCCTACCCAGAAGGTGCTCGGGCAAACAGCGCCGCGGCCCCATTCTTGCTATGGCTGTGCCTTGGGGAGTTGAAACCATTTGATGCCAGAACTTGTGTCTTGAGTTCTTGCCTTTCCTGGCCAAAGGAAACCTACGGGGAGGTGCTCTACCTGGGAAGAACAAGAGGTTCAGAGCATCGCCGGGAAAGGGAAGGCTGCCGGCCTCTGTGGCATGACCCGGGCTCGCAGCTGAGCACGGGGCGCTGACAGTGCCGCCCACCTCTGCTCTGCGACAAAACGCGCCGTGGGGACGAATACCATGCAGGGAGGCAACTCCAGCTGCCTCTGACTTCCTCGATATGAGCCCGTCCAGGTTAGGATACAGTTGCATTGCTGCTTGCACTGACTCACACTCTCTTTTCTTAATGATGCACAGGGATCAGTCATCCATATGTTGTCACCAGCGTGTATCTGCCTTCCGTACAGGCCCTCCTGGAGGGTGTCGACGTACGCGAAGAGGGGGCGAAAGGAAAGCGGCCTCACTGCTAAGCTGTAAAGGGATCCTAAGGAGATTGCTGGGGGATTGCTTCCCTTCCCTTGCAATGTTGGGTGATATATATGTGCGGACGGGTCCTCTCTAAGTGGGCCTTCATTTCTTTTTGATTTCTTCAGTAAAAGGCATGTCCCATATACCCTTCTTCCTATTCCCTATGGCTAATGAGGAATGAGCAAGGAAGCTGAGCTGAGCAAGTTTATCCGTGTTGTGTCAAGACAGGGAAATGGAGGAGAATGAGCAGGTTCGTTCTCAGTGCAGATATAGCAGGCTTGGGAGAAAGCACCCTCAGCACATCTGCCAGCTTCACCCAGAAGCCAGCGTTTGCCCTCACGTGCCACTGGCAGCCCCAGTTAGGCTCCCAGACACAGCAAGGAATCAGCATCTGCCCATTTAGGATGCTTATTTTATTCGTATTCATTTCTGACCATTCATTATTACTTCAATAATAGAGGCAGCTTTAATGAATTCTATTAAGAGCTGCTTCTTAAAATACGTTCAAGGACTAAGCAATGCCGTACAACACTTAAACAGAGCATCTTGCTTCAAGCATGTTACACTGATGTTCTGCCATCTCACTGAATGCCCCTGCCTTTCATCTGGTGACAAAAACACTGGCGCTGACCCCAGGTGGACTGGGTACTGCATGGTGACAGATAAATCCTATCTCAAGCCATAGTGCAATGTCTGGGAAAATAAAAGTGCCCGAGTTCTTTTGATTCGCTTTTCAAAACAGCCAAGCGGCTGCCGTGCCGGCAGGTCCTGCTGGCAGCAGCTGGAGCAGGAGGTCACTCGGGGGACGATACGCAGTGTTTATCAGGGAGGCTGCCCGGCCTCCTTGCAGAGCGTCCTCCGGCTTCTAGGAGCACGGTGATTGCTAGGCTAGAAAAATGCCTAATTAAGACTTGTTATTTTTAATAAGTCTGTTTTGACTGGACATGGGGAGACTCTTACAGGAAATAACAGGACTTTTTGCACAGAAGCGGAGGAGTTAACATTCCTTAGCTTAGCTTAACTTGGCAGAACCAGAACTCTGCTTTTGCACTTTGTTCGACTTGCTTTGAAGAGTTATTCATTCTTAACTACATAAAACTTCTTTACGGGAGTACATACACATTTCAATTCACATATGCGTAGCAAATGCCGTAATACTTTATTTTCTCCCGATTTCATTTTTCCTGAGCTAAAAAATCTCTTACCACGACAAGAGTCAAAAAGAAAATTTGCTGTCTGCAGTTGCCCTGCCTTGTGTTTAAGAGTGCTTCTCTGCAAGCAAAAAAGTTTTGTCTTCATACTTATCAAGTCAACAATCTTGTTAGAAGTGACGTGATGCCAATTTATGATGGTTGATCTGTTTAAAAAGAATTGAATTACTGTGAGGCGTGCACAGCATGTCAGTAAATGCCAGCATTGCAGTCTGTAGATATTTCTGGTTCTTGCTTTCCTTATTTGATGTTTTTGTTGTTTTGTTTGTTTAATTACCTATACCTAATGGAGGAAGCAGGCTACACAGTAGCACGTAGGAGTTACCAATTTGGACCACACTGATAGGTCACCAACTCTACTTACGATCACAGCTAGGGGCATCAGCACAGTAATATTTAGCACACAGTCTATTTCATAACTTGCATCCACAAAAAAAAAAAAAAAAAAAAAAAAAAAGACCTTTTTAGCTTCTTCTCTTTGTTCTCTCCCCCCTACAATTATGGAGACCGACTCCCCAACATTGTTTCTTGAATTTTTATTTGCATCCTAGGCTATTATTCCCAATGCATTCTCACAGAAAATGATGTGGCTCCAGAAGATCTGTTCATTTCCCTGTCTGAAGCCATTTCCTAACCATACAGGTAGCTCTGCTGACTTAATTCCCCCCTGAGGGATGATTGCAGATCTAAGATGCCAGAAAAAATACCTGTAAAGAGGAAGGAAATGGTGGGTGGGTTGGAAAGGAATCTTGTAGAAAAGTCTAGGAAATAACAGACTCAGGGATTAGCCTGGAATAGCCAGGAACCCAATCACAAATTGTGCAGGCTGGAAACCTCTTTGTGAGCTACATAACGTTGGAATGAAGTTTTGTCAGATGACCATGGGAGCTGTGTAGGACTGAGTGAGAATAAATTTGCTGCCTATTTTCCTTCAGGAAATCCACCAGCCTGTAGTGAATGTTTTATTACCAGCTCATATTTGCCACTCCTGCGTTCCTGTCTACCTGTGAGTCAGATGTTCACAGGGTGATGTTGACATTTCACATCCTCTGAGTGAACCTAACAAGAGCTTAAGGTGCTTGATCCAAACCATTAGACAGCTGTGAACTTCATTTCTTCCATCAGTCAGACATTTGTTTACATAAGTATCACCGGGTGACAGCAATGCCCGAACATGTGCTGACACATGAAGCATCTGTTCAAGATGCCTGGCAGCACAGCAGAGGCTGAGCAGCTCACCTGTTCCAACTAGGAGGAAAATAACAGCGTGATGTCAGTTATTTTTGTCCATTCTTGCCAAACGAACAGAGTTACATCAAAATCCCTCTTCCTTGAATGCCAGAGGAGTCAATAACCCGAGGCAGTGTCCTTGCTCACATCCGCGACGCTCTGGCCAGCCAGGGAGCCCTGAAGGCTTGTGCTGAAAGCTTCTTTGGTGTCCTCCTGCTGCACTCATCCAGCCGTGTTAGAGGTTTCTTCTAATAAAAACCCTCTCTTCAGGCTTTTCTTACTCAACTGTCGCTCACACGAACATTTCTAACCAAGGCAGTTCTCCACAGAGCTTCACCAGCCAGAGCTGAACAGTCCCTGGTCTTCCTGCCTTGGGAGAGAAGGGGAGACAAATTCTTGCATTTCTGTCAACAAACATCTGTCAAGAAACATTTAGATAACTTGTCTCTTAGGCAGGATCTGCTCTGTATCTCATCATCTCAGTCCCATTTTTTAAGCTTTTAAAAATTTTGGATTTTGTTTTAGCCGTCTTAAGAGAATAATTAACTACTTACCAATAAAAAGACATGATTCCAGCACCTTGGTCTGGTGAAAAGTGTGCAAGGCTCTTTTGAATTCATTTGAAAGATTGAACATTTCCAGACATAAATATCTTAAACTGATTGTTTTACAAATACCTGACCATTTTTCATTTTGACTAAAACTTTACAGTTGACCTTGCAACATTTTTTTTCTAGGTTAACTGCAACTGCTTTTTTTTCTGTACATGATCTTGTTTGTTAATATACCAAATGAAACTAGTTATACTTTGATAAAATAAGCATGTTTCCATTGTAATTTTATCCATTTCTCATTGCTGTCCCAGACGCACTGCTCTGAAAACATGGTAAGTATGTGCATCTGTCCCAGCTTTCTTGGAAAGACTGAGAATTATCGGTTGTAACAGTAGATTTGTGAAGTGGACACTCAGTAGGAATTCAGGAGTATTTACTGAAAGATTAAATAAACTGGAACCCAATATGTATTTCCCTTTTTTTTCCTCCCATAAGCAAGAAGTAGAATAGTTGGAGACTGTTTTGCAGAAAGGTCTATCCTGAGTGTGTATCCTTAAAAGTTGTATCTTCAGGATCACTATGTCATAGAACTGTGCCTTACAACATCTTAAATCATTTTCCTTTCCTAAATATTCAAGAATCAAGTTTCTGGCTTTAGTGATGTTTCCTTGTGTTTATTTTGGTGTTACTGAAACAAGGCATTACCATTTTAATGGCCTTAAATGAGGCAGTTTGTATAATGAGCAAAGAGCTAGGAAACCAAAACAATATGCATCTAATATATACCCCAGACACATGCATATTATTTAAAGATATTTCAAGGACCTACTTAGATTTGGCATCTTTTAATTAAAAGCTTGACATTGCACTGTATTAATGCCACAATTATCTTGGACTAGAGAGAATTTTCTGAATACGTTATTATGCAAGCTGTTACTCTCCTCTTGCTGGAGGCCAGGGAGGGCTGGGGAGCCATGCAAGCAATTGGGACAATATCTGGAACTAATTGCTTCTTGGGGCTTAACTTTGCCAGTTGCTCAGTTTTCACTATCTTCAGTGATTTATTTTCACAGAATCAGAGTCAGAAAATATAAAAGCGATCAAATAGTTTTGCTTTGGAGAAGCATTAGCTGTTTTTCATTTTCAGCAAGCACTGGCACTTCTCTGGGCTTCTGCAGATGGAGTGCTCTTCCTGGCTTGGTTGAACTTTGTGACTTGGGCGAGTCATTTCTGCCAAGACATTCTAAAATATTTATCAATTTTTAGCTACATCAAAGTTTGGGGGCAGAATGCATAACTATTTGAGGCTGCATTTAGATGTGCTATGTCCCTTTTGCCAACTTTAACACTTAGCAATCATGAGTCAGACCTTCCAGAATAATGAAATTAAAAACAATAACTTTTTTTTTCTATTTACCATCTGTTTTATGAGTTTTAAAGGTGATACTCTTGACAGATTTTTGAGCTTTTCTTTGTAATCACAGATTTACAGTATGAAAAAATATAAAAACTGTGAATCTCGGTTCTGGATTGGGAGCTTTGAAAAATACCAAAGGTCAGGAAAGTTGGGTAAAATCCTGAGAGGTGACAGGGCTGCTGCGGGACAGTAGAGCCCTCCCTAGGATCTGCACATGATTCTGCTGGAGGATGTACACACATCGCCTGGTAATACTGAGGGATCGTGGCCTGGCAAGGGATCACAGCTTGCTCATCCGAGGAGCCCCAAGGACAGGAGGACACCAACGGTGGTGAACAGAAGGAGACCGAAGCCATGTATGGCTCTTTTGAAGCCTGGGTTGAGGAGAAGGAATCTTCTTGTTGCGGCAGGAGAAAAGCCAAGAGTGAGTGCCAAGGAACCAGCAATAAGGAACCACACACTTGAAGAGCTTGGTCCCCTCTGAAGGGTTGTGCAGGATCCTAGGATTTGTTTGCCTGTGTCCTCTATATTGTCTAGCTGTACATGCACCAGGGCTGAGGGATCTACTTACCCCTCAGCTGTACTGAATCCCCGACAAAAATTCATTACTTGGCCAGTGTGCAGCAGTACTGTGGTAGTTGGCCTTTACATATTTCTTTTGAGTTTTGCGCCATGAGAACTCCTACTGTTGGTATAGAAAGGATCATGGTCCCACCTAACCTGTGTTTGTGACAGCGGTGCCAAGTTTCTCTGCCCTTGAAGAAAGGAGAAGAAAGTACTGTTTGAATTTCCTATCTGATAGCAAGTGTAGGGATTTACTTGTTCCTCACGGAGGATGAGGAATGTTAGGAAAACTGTTCCTGTTTCCCTGTCAGGACACAGCCCCTTATTGCGTTCAGAACTGCTTTCCAACCATTTGTCAAAGTGACTGCAGCCTGAATGATGAGGGCACAGCAATAAATCCCAAATTCGCAGAGGTGGTTTACAGGCTCATAGTCTGGCCCCTGGCCCCTTTAAGATTTTGTAGTTGTCTCCAAAGAGGAATTTAAAACTAAAGGGCTCTGTTAACTCTGGATAGTTCTTATTACAGAATGGCCAAATAGGAGAAGGACTGGTGAAAATACTGTTGCTCCTATGTTCTACAGAAATAAAATAAGAAATGATTCTCATTCTAGATTTCAATCTGTCTCCATCTCATTTTAAATTGAATTTTTCCTATCACGATTTAAATAAGTTATGACTACATTTCTCTGATTTAGAATCCTGATTATTTTATCCTGAAGCAGATTTGTGCATCCTCTGAATGACGCAGATTTTGGGAGCTGTTTGTGTTCTGCTGAAAAGCCATTAGACTAAGGATGAGAAATAGCACGTATTAGAAGTTTGGCAGTGTAATTATATGTGAGAACTCTGCTACAGCATTTGTTGATAAGCTACAGTCTAGATCCAGTCCTTGAGGATCCAGACTGTATTATTTTCTGAAAAGAAGACGGGGTTATTGGTGAATCTCTTTACTGTAGTCTAGTACTATGTTGCATACTCCTAGCCTGGGGGGAATATGAAGGCAGGGCCCAAAACAGCCTGTCTGAAAAAAAAACATTTCTTTTCAGTATTTATATTACAATCTCACTTCCTATTTTTCAGAGATGCATAAGTGAAAGGTGTCAGCTTTGCATGCAGAGCTCAAACATACTCTTTTCAATCAGCCAAGATAAGACTTTGTGACCTGTATTTTAAAAAAAAAAAAAAAAAAACTCCAGATATCTGGTAATTTAGGCATTTTGTTCATGATGTACATGTGTTCTTTAATCCATCCAGGCCTGTGAGCTCCACAGGCTGTGCCCTGAAGCTGGGAGGAGGGAGACGTTGAGAAATGAATATTTAGCGCAAGATGGGGTGACTCTACACAAAGTTTGCTTTCCCCACCCCTGAGGGCACTTTCACTTTGTATCAGCTTTCTTGCCTGCGTGCTCTGTACGTGCTGCTCCTAAGGCTAGCAAGCTGCATGCTAACAGCCAGCAGCGGCGCGGCTGGCTTGGAGGTGAGCAGCCTCGAAGGAGACCGTGGAGAGGAGGCACAGACTGCGCTCAACGGGTGAAAAGAGCTTGAGAGGAAGAGTTGGGTCATTCTCCTCTTCTGCCTCTGCTCCATCAGATGAATGTGGTCGCACCTGCAAAAGACTGGATCTTTTAGCTGTTGAAGGGCTTGGATAATGACAGCTCCTGTATTACTATGGAACAGAGAAGATCTGGACCTGTGCTGAGATTCGCAGTAGGTACCATATTCAGCAGATGCCCAGGGGAAATTATAAATCAAGGCTGAATGGTCTCTGCTTGTCATTGAATCCAGTAGAAATTCTGGAGCTTGGAAAAGATAATCTGATTTCAGAAGACTAAAAAAAACAGAGGGAAAATAGTAGTTTCAAACAAAACAACAGGAGATCAATCCGGCAGAAGAATGCCTTCATAGGGATATTTTTTATATATATTCAAGATCTCTAAAATGTGCTTTAATGGATTATTTTTAGGTAGTCAAGATGTCTTGAGTGAACTAGCATTTTGTAGTTCTCAGATATACTTTTTTGAATTTAGATCTTTGTTAGCAGAATTAGTATTTTCTATTTTCCAAGTTTAACTCAAAATTAGGTAAAACCACTGACATTCTTGTGAGCTTTTTAATTTAAAAAATGAGAGAATAGTTAGTTGCTTCTCATTATGTGTTTGATTTGTTCATGTAGAGTGCAGGCAGCCTGCCTTGAGGCAGGTTGCTGGAAGCACAAATGCTCATCCATGATCATTGTCAAATGAAGATCTTGGGAAGAGATGGGGAGAGTTTGTGCAGGACACTGTTCCTTTCTCTCCCCACACCTAATTTAAAGGTCCATCCTGCAACTGGTAAACTAGCAAGAACAGACATTTTAGCATTTCCCTGTCTCAAATAAACAAGCTGTATTCCACTTACAATGAAAATAATTTATGTCTAGATTTCCCGTGACGATCTAAGCCAACAGATACTTTAGCTATTTTTCAGAGTACTCTTTGATAGGCAACGTTGGGTAGGTAAGACTGCAATTCTTCTTGTATTAGGAACCCATGTGCATACAACACAAAAATAACTGAGACTGCGAGCGCACCCATATGCTTGAAATCCCTGAGAAGATGAACTAGAAGATGTTGAAGTTGTTGTCAGTCAAGCTTAGTTGTTGTCAGTCTCCTGCAGCAGTCGCTGGCCTTGGGAAGAGTGGGCCAGCTAGGAGTGGCTGAGTTCATAACCTTGCAGCTCCCTGCAGCTCGTCAATGTGTATTTGCTTTTTCTGTGACAGTTCAGATGAAGACAATCCCTGTGTTAATGTGGGAGTTTTGATCTACAAATGAGGAGCCTTAAAGTGCACTGTTTGAGAAAGATTGAAGTGTTGTAAAATATCTCTAGTCTTTTGCATATCAGCTAAAAAAGTATTTATTTCCTCACTTTCTCGTCCATTTGGTAACTAGAGACAATTCCAAGTCACTGACTCAAGGACTTTCAGCTGAATTTGGTTTTTAAGTCATCACGTGACTATTAGTGAACCATCTGTAGATAAGCTAACAGTTTGTGATTTGGGATGCTTCATCTAAGGATCTTAATTTCCACAGCCAGAAAATTACACTAATACATATGGCACAAGGATATTCTGTGGAATAACTCACCAGATCTAACTATTGAAGAGCTTTTGGCAGATGTAGGGTGCTCTTTAATCACTGATTAGCCTTATTTAACCATACTTACAGCCATTAAAACCCCACTGCCCAGAATGAAAGCAAACCAGGCTTTTATTCTAACATCTGTGTAGGGAATAATTTGTCCTGACATAAATGTACGTTACCTGCCACTTGCTTTCCTCTGATCCCCTTATTAGGTCTTGACAAAGACCTGAGTTCAATCTCGTGTCTGTGAGCTAAGGAAGCGGGACAAAAAATATTCATTAAAACCCCACTGAGTTTAACAGGACAGTTGCCCTGGTCAGGTAGTTGCAGGGTGACAGCCTGAGGCAGTAAATTGGGGTGCAGGTAAAAATCAGTATGTGCCCTACTCACAAGGAAACGTCTTTCTTAGACTAGAAGAAAAAATCCTCCGCAGCTCGGCTAGTTAGGCAGGAGCTCAGTCACTGCGAGAGGGGTATCCCAAAGGTGCAGGCTGCGAGGAAGATGTGACATGTGCTTCTCCTCCGTGCGTACTGCGACCTAACAAATGAGGAGAACACACGATCTTCTTCCATCTTCTGGCACTATCTGGAGACAAGTTCATTACTCGTTTACTCAAAACAAGTGTCTGAGGAAGATGTGTAAAATAGCATTAAAATACCAATCATTATCTGCAATTTCACTATGATGTTTATTACTGTTTGACTAGAGTGATTTATGCTATGAGGCAATTTCATGCCTTACTACTTCCTAACATATCTTGCTCCTACCTTCAAAAATATGGTTTTAGGAGGCATTTTTGCAGACATCTTTTCAGTTCCCAAATTTAAAAATATTGAACATACTCCAGGCCTGAACATCACTAGGCATTAGAAACTGTAGACCTCCTGTGTTTACTTTTAAATTTCATGCTTATAGGAGTTCTCAGCAATCTGTGATTGATGATACTTCTGCAGTCTGCTGGAACCCAGTAGCTTTGTTCTGCAAAAATTTTTTGGAGAGGTCCAGTGGGAACACATTTTCTTGGAAGTAGTTTAGAGCAGTTTTCTGTTTGCTGCTCTTTTCACGTACTTTAGCGTTGGTTTAGCCTTCGTTGCCATGCTGAAATCCTGTCTCCACAAGCTTGTTCCTGGCTCCTGGGGTATTTTTCTCATTTATGCGCTTTCAGGCGTCGTGGCTGAGCTTGTCTTCTGGACAAGAGAGCAGAGGCTTGAGTCAGAGCTCTTTGAAATCAACCTTTCCGTTTCCCCTTAATGGGCTTCGCAGTGAGTCCTTGGTTAACAGCACCCTCCAACCGACTGCCAGATCAGTCCAGCCCTTGGCCCAGCCCAGGGAACCAGGTGCAGAACAGGTCATCGTCATTTCTTTCATCCTTCTGTCAGTTGTTTTCAGCCCAGCCTGAGCGTCTGCTGTCTGATGCTTGTGCTCCGAGACGTATGTTTTCACGGTAAACAAGGACCGTTTTGACTTCTCCAAGATAAATTACCTCTAAAGAAAACGTTAATTGCGTTATTTAGCCGTCCAGGAAGCAACAGTTAGCATGGCTCATGTCAGAGCTGGAGCCTTGCGCTGGAGCCGTGCTCCGCTCGCGCGCCCAAGGCTGCTGCCGCCCAGGGCGAGGGGAGAAGGCGCCGCCGGGGCTGAGCGCCCGGAGCTGCGGACGGCGGTGGGGTGCCCGCCGCGCCATCCCGACTGGGGCCGGGCCGGGCCGAGCAATGACTCGCATGAGCCTGGAGCTGAACGTGCAATTTATTTTGCAGCGCGAAGGTTGTATTAATGTGGAAGTGGAAGAGGGGCACGTGTGTGTCAAAGAGAAAGGCAAAGGACAGAAAAGCTCACGCTTACTGGACAGTAAAAACATACGAAAGGCTGTAGTTCCAAACCTGCTGCTAGTCAGATTCCTTAGCAGCTCTGACTATCTGATCATGAGTGAAACTAAAATCGTAGGAACCTCTATATTCTTGCATTGTGGATAGTCCTGCTAGGAAATCTCCTCACCCCTTACTTAAAAACCTCACCTTAAAATATGCCTACCTGGAACTTCTAACTCGCAGGAATCTGGAAAGGACTCTGGTTTGGATTTGCGTTAAAATCTGCCCACGTGGGCTTGATGTAATTATATGTTGTGACAGACAATAGCTTTATTATGTCTCCTTGATTAAAAAAACAGACAACTGTATCAGTAAGCTACTTCCTAGCCTGATGTCAGTCTGCGCAAAGCAGTTGTTTTGGCAGACTTTTCCTAAAAAGAATTACAACCCCTTCCTTGCCTCTTCATCACTTTATTAAATCCAGATCGATCTTTCCTCCAAAATGTCAAGGAATCTGCAAACAGCTTAGCAGTTAATGAGAATAATGACCTGCTGTAAAACAAAGTACTGGGAATTAGAAGCACAGGTCATGTCTGCGTTTGCAAACCAGATGAGTTCTTCTTTCAACAGTTCTTAATCTTCGTCTTTAAAAATTCCCTTTTCACAATGGCATTGGTGCGAGGGAGAATAGGTCAAGGACACCTTTGTGAGCACCCAAAGATTTTTGCTGACAAACAGGATGGTTTATATTAAGTCCATATTAAGTCCACTACATCAACCATAGCCCCAAGCTGTTCACTCTGTTTTGTTTTCTTTTGTTTTGTTTTCCCTCTGGTCATGAAGCAGTTGCAGGTGTGCTTAGATTATAGCTGGCTACACTGAAGAAGGCTGAGATCAGTGCCAATTCACATGAATATGCCCGATTATAAACTGTGGTGATGCAGCAGCTACTTCAGGAGAAGTGGAACTAGTTCTGCACAGAGGGAGGGATGCCCAAGATGGGCAGACGGTCGGGAGAGAAAATTCTTCTAAGCTTTCCTAAGCTGAGCTGTATCTACTAATGAGTCAGAGCTTTAATTCCCCCTGAGTTAAATAGATCATCTGAGGGATCTGTGTACTTGAGAATATTTAAAAATCCAACCCTTAAACTACTACGTTATTTTTATTGTAGGACTGAAGCTCCTAAGTCACTTAGAATTTGCAATGCTGTGTCTAAAATACTGTAATTCCATTTAATACATGATATGTCTCTGAAACCATGTCCCAGAGTGTTCTTAATCTTGGAGTGACTACTCTGAGTGCATATACTCTTCCTGTCTCACAGTTTTCATTAAAAGGATTTTATTTTAAAGATCAAATGCTCTGCATTTCTGGACAAGCATGAAAATCAAATTGTGTTAAATGGTAAACTAAAATGTTAACAATGCTTCTAGTTAATCCTATCTGTATTTCCATTCATGTTGACATATACCATGTCAGTAAGTCTTTATCTACATGAAAGTTAAAGACATCTCTTTTACAGTGCTAGAGAGTGTGGGTGAAATTGCAGGTTACTTCAGAGGCAAAACGGTCATTTCACTGAGGTAAATTTGAGTTTTACTAGTATGTTTAAGACTTTATTATTTCTTGATGGCAATTTTTTTTCTTTCCCTCTAAAGCCAAGCAGATAAATTTGTAAAGTATCAAGACCCAAATCACAGAATCACAGAATGGTTGAGGTTGGAAGGGACCTCTAGAGATCATCCAGTCCAAGCCCCTGCTCCAGCAGGGACACCCAGAGCAGTGGCACAGGGTGGCAGCCAGGCGGTTTGGGAGATCTCCAGAGAAGGAGCCTGCACAGCCTCTCTGGGCAGCCTGTGCCAGGGCTCCGTCACCCTCACAGGAAAGAAGTTCTGCCTCACATGGAGGTGGAACTGCCTGTGTTTCAGCTTGCACCCATTACCCCTTGTCCTGTCACTGGCCACCACCGAGCAGAGTTTGGCCCCATCCTCCCTACATTCACCCCTCAGGTACTTATACATATTGATCAGATCTCCTCTCAGTCTTCTCCTCTCTGGGCTAAACAAGCCCAGCTCCCTTAGTCTTTCCTCATACGATAGATGCTCCCGTCCCGTAATCATCTTCATGGCCCTACGTGGCCCCTCTCTAGAAACTCCCTGTCCCTCTTGTGCTGGGGAGCCCAGCACTGCACCCAGTACTCCAGGTGCGGCCCCACCAGGGCTGAGCAGAGGGGCAGGATCCCCTCCCTCGACCTGCTGGCAACACTCCTCCTGGTGCACCCCAGGATCCCACTGGCCTCCTTGGCCACGAGGGCACTGCTGCCTCATGGGCAACTTCCTGGCAACCAGGACTCCCAAATCCCCCTTCGCAGAGCTGACAAAGGTGTCCATGTTCTACAAGCAGCCTCTAAATACCACTTGAGACATTTCTGTTCGGTCAGTGCGGTATTGTCTGCTGAAATTATTCAGCATGTGATGATACGCTGGCTGTGATTGTTACGCCTGTTGATACCCAAGGCAAAACGGAACTTTTTCGAGATCCTGTGCAGGAGGAGTCGTAGCGCTCCCCTTCCCAGTTTGCTTTTTCTTTTCCCGTGAGCCTAGTTATTTACAAAAACAGAAGTAATTGTTTCATGGTTTTTTTTTTTTTAAAGTTGTCTTTTGCCTAATTTTGCTGTTTAAAAATATTCTACTTTCCATTAGGCTGTTGAAAGACCTCTACAAAGAAGAGAAACTTCTGGAAATCAGCTGTGCATGGAGAGCTGTCAAATTAAAGCGTGAACAAAAGAGGAAGGGGAAATAGGTTTTCCACTAACTCTTTGAAATCTAGTAAAGGAACCTGAGGTCTGTGACGTTCAAAACGGCCATTTAACTTGAAAAGAGGACATTGAAAACATAGGCATTTCCATAATGCCCTTTGTATAACATGAACCCGCTCCTCTGATGAATCGGGAGCGCTTTGGCAATGGCCACTGTAACGGAATACCCCTATTTTGTACATTATTGCCTGGAGCTGGGGATTATCTGGCATGATTTTTAGGCAGTGTGGTTGCATTTCGTTTCTCGCCGCAGCGCTTGCTGTGCACATAAACACGGCCAGAGGCACGCCGAGAGCAACGACTGCGTTTGGGCTGGAACACCTCGTTAATATGAAAGGCAGAAGTATATCAACATCGTTTGTATTCCGTCTACGTGCATATGTTAAATCATTCTGTTTTTCAGAAAAGATATATTGTGATTTTCTGACTCTGAAGTAATTAGCTACATCAGTATTTCAGCACTGTAGCTGAAGAGATCGTCACAGTGGTTTATCTCTGCTGGTAAAGCTGTGAATATACAGAATATTAATATGGTGCAAGACCCTGAGCAGCAGCAATGCTTGGCAATGCTGGCATAGGGCGGCAATAGCGCAGTAATGAATCTCTAGCTGAACTGAGTATTCCCCTCTCCAGGTAGCAAGAGTCACCTGTCTGTCTGTTAATGCGTTCCTGTGCTTGCACCCACCACTTTGGTAAAATGGGAGAACCTGTATTAAAATCAGATCCTTCTTTTCAGTGAGAAGCAAGTATTTTTAAAAGCAGTTTTCTAATAAATAAATAAATAAAAAAGGACGGCTTTAATTTTAAACTTTCCAAGATATGGACTGCTACTCACAGCTTCCCTTGTTTTGCACTGGTTTTACAGGCACAGAGCATGTGAATTAAAGGCAACTTTAGGTAATTGAAATGGGGATTCAAATAGCTTAAGGATTTCATTTGGAAACTTTTGAGATTTACTTATTCTTCAACAATATTCTTAAGCAACAAATATTGAAGTCACTGCTGTAATCGATAATTTTTGTTAAGATTTTGCATCAAAAGAGAAAAGCAACAAGTTTACAGACATTGCTTTGAAGCTTCTGTGCGTGCTACAGATTTTCATTGCTTTAAAAAGGCTTTTCTTGCCCTTCTGTTGCTCAGGTGGGGGAGGACAGAAAGGCAGCGCCACAGCCACATCCTCCCTGTCGCTTCTGCGCCCTCCGCCGTGGCTGGAGGACACGGAGCGCGCGGACATCCTCACCCTGCCTCGGCGCAGAGCCGAGCTGGCCTCGGCGCCGGCACCGCTGCTGCTCCGGCCTAACCTGGACACTGAGGCGTTCCGCTGTCTGCGGTGCGCTCTAGAGCATGGCCCCTTCAGATTTTATTGCCTGCAGCGGCTATCTGCATAGTAAAATAATATCTACTAATATAGAGTCTTCTTTTTCTCCAGCTAAGCAGTACTCCTTTTTTTTTTTTTTTTTTTGGCCTTCCTGCCACTGGATTTCCAGTATTTTTTTCTTACTCCGGTGAGCAGCAATGCTCTGAGTCTTACAGCAGATGTCCAGCTGAAGCTTGTATCCAGAGAGCTGATAACATTATATCTTCAGAGTATTACAGGGCAGCGACTGCATTTAGCAGCGAGCAGAGTGCCAGGCCTGCGTGGTTCGCTTGCTACCTGTCCTAACGAAGAAAGAGAAGACCACCTGTGGGTGACAAGGGTCTAGAAGCTGTAGCCAAATGCCATTGATCTTGCTTTTCATTGGCAACTTGCCTTCAAGTTGATTTGTTCAAGCTAGCTTTCTGCAACTCTAACTCATCAGTTGCTTGGTTGGTTTGGCTGCGGTGGAGGATATCGTGGTCCGTGATGCTTAGCTGATCCCAAAACTCTAGGTGCCAGATTCCCCAAACTATGGGTGCTGTCTTGCTCAGGCAAGCGGTATGATGTCTTTGGACATTTTGCTTCAACCCTTTCTTTTTTTCGACCTATGAGCACCGACACAGACTTATTAATGCTGGCGTTGGGCGTGTGATGTTTTTATCATTAGCATTATTTAAATCCGCAATAGAGTAGTCTATAGCAATATATTCACAAATCAAAGCATTCCTGCAGAGAACCGGAGAAATGAAAGCTCAGGGGTGCCTGGAGCGCCAAAGGACACCGTGCCCATGGAGGGGGCCCGCGCTGTGGCCTGCGGTTGCGGCCCCAGGCGCCCCGGTGCAGTGGCGTGGCGGGGGCACTGCCCTCGGAGGCCGGGGAAGGGGCACCGCGAGGAGCAGCAGCGCTCCGGGGGCGCTCCGTGCGGCGCTGCGCACGTTGCAGAGGTACCGCAGGCAGCGGCAGAGGCGCAAAGCAGCGAGCCGTTCCCCGCTTGCCCTCGGAGGAGGCGTTTCTTCTGCATCGTCGTTATTGCATGGTAGCTTATTTAAATGCCTTGCAAAAATTAAGTAAGGTCCTACTCTGGTACAAATAGCCCTCATTAAGTGAGGCAATGCTAGCTGAACGGATCTAAGTTCTGTTTATGGCCCATTGTCTGCACTGGCATTTTTATTAAATTCCTCAAATCGGGGAAGCAACATATCCGCTTAAAATTCTAGTTGCCGCTAGAATAGCTATTTGTCCAGAATATTATTTTCTGGAGGAGTTTAATTTATGCATTCCCAGTACTTGACTGGCTGATAGTAGCTCAAAATAAAGAACATTTTTTTCTGCAGAAATTTAATCATTCCCCTAAGCTGCAAATCCCCGTTGCTCAGAGAAAATTGTTGATGCATATGTCCCTATAATTGCACTACCATTTAAACTGGCGTTTTAATTAAGGCTCTTCTGTCTATCAGTTTGAAACCTAGAACCATTCTTCATGTTCCCACATCCACTGACTAAATGAACACGGTGGAGAAATGAATACCAGTTTAAAACAGTGGAGAGCTATGTGAAATTATGAAATAGTTGTAGGTGCCGAACTAATGTGGAAATGAAATGCAAAGAAAAAAGCCAGTTGTGACTCAGGGAGCAGCAAGGGAGAGGATGGTTCCCTGACCGACTTCCCCGTGCTGGTTTATTACACATGTAAGTCACCCCAGCAGCCGAAACCCAAAACCTCCCATGAGCTGCTTTTGTTGCTGAGATATTTGCAAAGGAAAGTCCATGATGGCAGTTTCGAGCACACTTGGGATTTACCTCTGTGATTCACTAGTACCTGACTAGACTCGTTATCCTGGAGTAGGTGGTTAATGTGTTGTTCTCCTTTGTGCTGTTTTATCCTCCCCTTTTTTTTTTTTTTAATTCTTCTTGCTCTGCAGCTTCAAATAGTTCAGGCCTTTAGGGAGACCTTTATGATAGTAAAACTGAGCAATCAAATACCAAAAAAGGTGTAGCTGAGCCTAAGCTTGTGTGTGGTAGGTGTAGATCCTGTGCTGTATTGATCAGATGTTCTTTGAACCACAGTTTCCGCACTGTCGTAGACTTCAGCCTTGGGAGGGAAAAACAGTGCAGCCTCCAAAGGTTAAGGCAAATGAGCAGCCGATACCCCCTGGAAAAACCTGGTGTTTTATATCAGCAGTGAAAAACTTGCTGTGACCAAAGATCAACCACAGGTTTCTATGGTCAGGGCCGGGATCTCAGATAAGGAACGGTGGCCTCAGCTGAACCCAGTGATCCTGCCACTGAGCCCTCATAAAAAAAGGAGAGGCTCAGAAATGCTGTCTGTGCTGTTCCTGGGCAAGGAATTACTGGGTAACGTAGGAGTCAAAGTTGACTTTACTGTGTAGGTGCCTGCTTCAAATCTGTGCTGTGTGCCTTTGTTTATTTATTTATTTTCTTTTAATGTGATGGGAGAGATTTTAAAACTTGGCCTGATTACAGCAATTACTTAACTGCCTAGGAACGTGGGGGCCACCCAACCCCTCCTAATTATCCCGGCCAATATAGATAACTGGTTTGCAGATGAAAACTAATGTTCTGGAAATATATTGCAGCCTCTGAGCTTTACAGCGTGGGCAGCTCTTAGGCACATGCCGTGGGGTGCACAGAGGATAGCAAACCTGCCTGCAGCAAACCGCAGGCCCCTGCGTCTGCTCTGAGGCCTTTTTCAGCGTCTCCCCCGGGGAATTAATGCAGGGCTGGGGGCAGAGTGTTGGCCGTGGAGAATTGCCACTGCTCACGTCTGGCTGCTCTGCTCTCCTGCCCTTCCCCTGCTGCTCTTTCCTCCCTTGCGTGCTCCCTGTCCCCGCACTGCCGCTCTCCAGGCCTCCAGCTGACGCTGCGTTGAGGGGGCTGACGCTGCGTTGAAGCTGAGGCTCCCTCAAGGTGACGCGTGTTCTCAGCAGACAAACAAAATAAAAACTCATAGAAATGGTTTTTTGGTTCAGTTTCACAAATGCCTTCAGCTCTGAAGTGAGTTGAGACTTTTGTTAAGTAAATGACCCATCGCAGGCTGCACAGACTTTTCAAATTACAGAGAAAGTTTAAGGCATAATAAAGTGTCTGTGCATATTTTGGCTCCCGGGGTTTTAAAAGATTGTTGCAGACTTCTGTTTATTTTGCTGGGCATCTTGATTCGATTCGTGGGAAGTATGAATCAAGGCAATGATCGTAACTGTTTTAATAAGCTGCCTCGAAACCAGGGAAAGTCTTTCAAAATGCTTTAGGTCTCTTCTGCCATTCCTGTTCCATCCTGCATACAACAGCCACTAATATCACATGGTATCCCCTTTCATCTACCAGTTTCTGGAGTGTTTGTCTCTGCTTTTTGGGAAAAGGTCTCCAAATTTAATTTCAGCTGCTGATGCTGTTCCCTACCCCAGCCCCCATCTACATTATTGAAGATACACCTGGAGAATCCTTGCAAACTTGCCCACTAGCTTACCATTACAGATGCAGAGGGCAACACCTGAAAATGTTTTACTGCCTCCAAATACCCCTCCATCTCCATAAGTGAGGAATTCCAAAAGGAAAATTTAAAAATGTATCAACATAAAAACAGAGCTATTGATAATCCATCTCCGCAAATCAGTCTTTCTGGGTACTCATCCAGGGTAAATAAGGCTGCAGGCAGCTTTTTACAGCAAAAAGCAGCTAAGGATGTATCGCACAGCCTCAGCTGATGGAATTATCACCGGGCACGCGCCGGCCGCCGGCTCCTCCGGACATGGGCACCGCCAGCCGCCGCCTCCTCCTTCTCTGCCCACCACGGAGGAAGGATCAAAGGGTGAGGCCACAACGTGCCCACCAATGTCCAGCTTAAAGGGGTTCTTCAGCCCAGGATGAGGCAACGCTCTTGCCGGAGCCACGATGGAAACGTGTGCATTGACACCCTGCTTTGGTGTTTTCAGTCCTCCAGCTATTAATGCACATTTAAAGATGAATGTTAATAAATATAAATGAGTTGTTTACACCGAGTTCTCTTGCCCTAGGGCAAATGTGAAACACGGATCCATGGCACTGCAGGGTGTCAGAGGAGGCAGCGTCTTGTTTCAGGGAGTTATTCAGATGTCTCCACCAGATTGCTGGATTTTCTTGCCTTGCTAAGTGTTAGGTATAACATCCTCTGTGCCCATGTACTTTTAATTTCCCTTGATAACTGGCTGCCACCACAAAATATCTCCAGTTGCTGCTGCTATTTTAACATTTAGATGACATAGCACGGTCAAAACAAGCCATTTGTGCTGACGAGGATTTTGCATCAATACACATCAGCTCGCATCAGTTGAGCCGTCAGCCTTCAACAAAAGAAAAGACCCAGTCAACAACATCCATCTACCTTACACTTTATTTCAAATTTGTCTATCTAGGACATCCATCCCCTCTCTTCCATCTTTTAGAGAGGCTGCCAGAAATCAGATTAGTTGGAAACTCTCGGAGGAGTGAAATTCATCATGCGCTGACAACGCCAAAGCCTGTGACAAGATCCCTGATCGGAGCCCACCCAGGGCAGGGAGCGGCCAGGGGTTCTGGCCTCAGAGCAGTGTCAGTGCTGATTTGCTTAATAGCATCTGCTCTATAAATATGTGTTTATATTGTATTAAAATACAACTGACATAAACTATATTTATAGATATATATCAATAAAATAAAGAGTGTGCATATATTTAATACCCTTCAGACTGGTATTTGAAAGATTCCTCTCTCAAGTGTCAAGTCTTTCAATTAAATCACAAAACTGCGGAAATATCAAGACTGAATATTAATAAAGGGTTGTAACAAGAAGGCTTTTCAAGCTCCCAGCTTAGCAGTGTTAGCGCTGTGGCCATATTTGAAAGCTCACCCTGTATTTTTTTAACTGTATTCATTCAGTGCCTCACCACAATATTCTCCGGACCTCTTTTAAGGAAAGGCAGACTAGCAATGGAGTAAGAAGACCGGGTAGATTGTCCGTGGAAAGTGTAGCACTTAATAAGCAAAGCAAGTATTATGTAGCCCTGAGTGATGAATAATTCAGGAAAATATCAGTGTGTCTTTGCAATAAACTTATGGAAGAGCCATTGGCCATAAATCAAGTCAACAGCTTATTTGTGCACATTTTTAAAATCCATGATTTCTCAGAGTTCTCATCATCTCTCTTAGGCACCACATGATTGACAAGGATAGCACAGTCTTCAAATTGTTTGCGTAAATACATCAGTGTATTTGAAAAATGATCTGAAAGCCAAAGTACAAAGAGACAGTCCTGATACCTACCGCAGTCGGTATCTCACCTATACTGCAAAACATAATATAAATGGAGAAACCTAGAGATACATTTCTGAAATTTCTTCTGGGGAACAAACTACCATCATGTGTATGGCCCTTTGGGTGGCTTTTCTGCACTCATTCAATTGAATCCTACTAAATGGAATTAGGAAGAACCAGCTAGAACAGATAATGTATTTATTCCCTCCTTCTGAGACAGTCTCCTGATGGAAGTGCTCCTACTAGCTTGCAGCCACCTACTAATACGGAATCACTGCAGCTGCTCAGTGTTAAAACTGCAAGCTTTTCAGATAGCATATCTTACTTGTGATTCAACAAATTATGTTAAATATTGCACCTTATTGTGTATTGTCTCCTGATGCTGCATCTCATCTGTGTGGTTCTGCAGAACATGAGAAGAATTTATTTGTTCCAACTACAGGACTGCTTATCTTTTTTTTTTTTTTCCCCACTTTAATGGATGTCTACAACTTACTGAACTAATACCCATCAGCAATAACATAAGAAACTGGGGAGATTCCTTAGCTGCAGAAAATTGGTAGTGCTCGGAGAAGTCAACAGTTTTTTCCCAACTTCAAGACATCTTGAATACCTGCTTCTAAAAATCAGCTCAGAAACTGCTACAACCAGCCCATAATGTGCAGAACAAATCCACATTTTTTTTTCTTATTTCAATGGGTAAAAGTGCCTCCCTCAAGACTGTTACATCTTTGCTTGCAGAAACTGCTAATATTCGTCCAGCGGCCCTGCTTTATATTGCCCTGCTTATCTTACACAAGGTCCAATAGACAACAGCTCGAACTTTCAGCAGCTGAGGTTCTGTTCAGTGCAGGCGTCCCTGTCCCCATCCCACACACTCCTCAGTGCCTCGCTGAAGTGCCCTCCTCTGCCTGCAACTGCTGTGAGCACTGAGTGAGGAGGCATAAACCAGTAAAGCAGGTGTGGACCTGTGCATGTCTGCAAAATGACCAATGAACACAGAGCAAAATAGCTTGAACAATGCGTTTTAACCTCTTGAACTTCTATGGCTGGTATTTTTCTCGTTTCTGAGATTACATTACAGTATACAGACTTACTGAAAATAGGGAGTATTCATTTTCTAACTGAAGTGTCATTCACAGCAGCTGAGGAATATTAAAAGACAGGACAGGGGCAGGAGGAAATGTGCGTGTGCCTGTTTTTACCTACCCACGTTTGTATGTGTGCAGCTACAGAAGCTGTAAACGGAAACGAGAGCTATACCAAGAAGTTTGGGGGTAACTGACATCAGGTCAAAAAGAGATTTGTCGCAATGCAAAAGGAGCTGCAGCAAATTTAGCTTTGCATATGCAGTGAAGAAATCAAATAAAAAAAGGTATCCCTAAATAGAAAGCATGTTCTGTGGGGGAAAACACTGCCAAGCTGGGCACTGTTAATCGCTTCTGTTTTTAAGTCAGGGGTGGACAGGCCAAAGATGTCTGGCAGAGTGCAGTTACTAAGCATTTGTTCTCATCTCAAGAAGAGGAGGCACTTTATGCTATTTAAATGCCTAGGGACATTGTTTAACTTTAAAATGTTTATTCTGCTGCCTGTCTATGTTCACTAGGCAGGAATGCAAGAATTCCCCGTGGATTTACTTGAGCTGATCTACTTCTTTTCTGCACCAGTGAAGCTGAGTTGTGCACAGATGTGCCCTTCCCTTCCTTCTGAGTCTTGGATGTCTAAAAAAAAATATAGATGTTACGATTTTTTGTTTGACCAAACAAAGTCTGAATAACCAGAGGAATTTTGCATCTCAAGAGCGGGAGGAAATTTAAACAGATTTCATGAAGCCTCCCCTAGAGATGACACTTAGTGAATAGAAGGATACCATTTTTCTGCTTTAGTTATATACAAAAATAATTTCCCTTTCCAAGAAACCAGATTGGGTGGTTTCATGTTTGATTGTATCATCATTCCTTATCTTTTACAAGGACAACTAACCTTTGTAAAGATTCACAGCATACTGATGTGAAGAGTCTTTGCATAGAGAAGTACCTGATATGCTAGGACATAGCTAAAAACCATGGCAACTTAGAATGTGATTTCCTGATCAGTTTAAATAAAGTCCATACTAAATTCGGTGTTCTGCCCTCAGGCATGTTCCCCCTTTCACTTCCTTGTGTCAATGTCAGAATTGAGGGGCTGTGCAGCCCGCCAAATGGGGGAGCTAATAACACTAATAATTTATTTCAACATCTAATAATTTATTTTGTTTTGACAGAAGTAGTTTTCACCTGGATCAACTCTCTGGCCAGCCCACCACTGCATCCAGATTGCAAGCCAGCCTCAAGGGTAAGATGCTAGACCAAACATGAGCATTAAAGGTTTATTTCTCTTCAGTGGCAATATGTGGACGTGCAGCGTTACGGGGTATCCCAGCGAGCAGTTCTACATACCCGTCCTGAAGCAGCGACACCCACGCACCCAGTGTTTTCTGTTGCAGCCTTAAACACGTAACATAAATACGCCTCCACCCATGCCATTGGTTGTGGCAAGTTTGCATGGATCGCTTCCAGATCCGTGTCAGGAGTTGGCTGTGTGTGTTTATAGCCCTGGGGCCGCTGATATCACCCCGTGCGCGTAGTTTCACCAGGCCTCTGATGTGACGCTGCGCTCCTGGGAGGGCCCACCTGCGCGGCTGCTCGTCGGCGCGCCACGCACCTTCGCGTGCGCAGAGCCCGGCGGCGGGGCTGGCACCGCGTGCTGGCTAGCAGCGCTGGCACGGGGTGCTGGTTAGCAGCGCTGGCACGGGGTGCTGGCTAGCAGCGCTGGCACGGGGTGCTGGTTAGCAGCGCTGGCACGGGGTGCTGGTTAGCAGGGCTGGCACGGGGTGCTCGTTAGCAGCGCTGGCACCGCGTGCTGGTTAGCAGCGCTGGCACCGCGTGCTGGCTGGCAGCGCCGTTGGGCAGCACGGCGCAGCTCGGGCAGGCCCGCGCCTCCCGGCCTGAGCACATCGACCCAGCACACCTCGAGGTCCTGAAGCGCAGAGCACCACTGCTGGGAGATGGTAGGTCTTCTAATGGAAACCTGTGGGGTGAAGAACTGCTCTTTCTTCTGCTCTCTGAAAAAGAACTCTGTCAAGAGTTTTTTTTTCTGCTATGCTTTTGAGTGGTAAAAGGTTTGTGATATGTTGTTTATGTTGTTTAAGAAGGAAAAACTTGAGAAACGGGTTTATTTAGGAAAAAGACAGCCTTTCATCAGGAGAAATGTGAGATTTTGGCGAGTGTTAATGAGGAATATGCTCCATCGCTTCCTAACTGTATCAGCCTGTGCATTTCTGGAGCTGAAAATCAGTGGAATTCTTGAGTTCCAGTCAGTGACAAGATACCCCCATTTCGGTGCATGGAGTGTGGCTTTACAGTGCTGTTTGTCTCTGGAAAAAGTGCTTTGATTTATGTAGTATAGCTTCTCAGCTAAAACTGCTGGGTAACAAGCTGTATTACTTTGTCATAACTTTTATATACCTAGTCGATAGGACTGTAATTACTTATGATATATATTGTACTGCTATTAGAATTTTAATGCTGCTATTAAGCTTTGTGCGTTGCTGCAGTGCTTTCCACTGATCTAAGGCTCAAAAGTGGAGGTGTTTCAAAGCCAGTGTGTGCTAATTAATCTCTATTAGCAGAATAGGGAAGCTGGAACATTCAATTTCTCCCTTTACAGTACTTCAAATAAAATTTTTTTATAAGGGTGTGTGAGAAAAGCACACGAGCACATTTAAGGGAATATTGTAAAAAGATTAGTTTGTCTACTAAGCCTATAATTATTACCATTTTTTCTCAGTTTTGATCTGTAAATATGTGCCCATGAGATTCTGGAGAATGTCGTGCCTTTATATTGGCCTTGAGAAATTTATCTGACATCTGCAAAATCTTGGGCCTGAGGTGGTTACAAAAATGAAGAGGGGAACTGCTCAAGCAGAAGCAGTCCAGAACAGACCAGCCCAAACCCTGCTGTAGACAGCTCTCTTTCTTTCTTTAATTCATTTTTTTTAAGGAAATAGGACAGCTTTGTCCTTCAGGAAAGCTTTAGGTCCATATATAGTGGTCACGGGAAGGGTCAGAGGGGGATTTGCTTCTTGCAGTCCCGGAGCTGCCTGGCTGCTGCAGGGTGTTTTCTGTGCAGTTCTATCGGCCTACTGAGGAAATGGAGGCTCCCTACCCTTCTCTTGCTTTAAAAATAAATTCTTTATCAATATAACTATACCAGTTAGGAATGTGGAGAAGAAATCCCACCCTGCATGGATATAACCTCCCAAAGAAAAGCCCAGATGAAATTGCACTGGAAACAAAAATGATTCTTTTTCCTCCAGAAAAGGGTATTCCTGTATACTGGAATAAGAATCTTCATTGGCAAATGATGCATCTCCACTGTTCCACTTTCTGGAGATCTCATGCTGTAACATTTTCTGTAACATTTTCCTTTCATGGACATTAGGGGGAAACTCCCCTGAAATGCAGTGCCAAGATTTTAACCCCTGTTGCTACAGTTACCAGAAACATTACAAAGTAGGCTTATGATTGTTTATTTCTATAAAACACAGGTCCAAGGGATGAGAAAATCATACTATATGATATCTTATACACTTTACTGGTTGTAGAAGAACAAAGCTGAAAAACAAAATCTTTCAAAAATTGTCCCCCAAATTTCGTAAGGAGTAATAGCTTATAGAGTAATCATTTCTGAAGGTCCAAAAGGGTAAGAATGTAAGTAAGTACATGGTAAAAATTAGGATTTATATTTTCTGCTTAAAATCTATTTTATCTCACAGACTATTCTGAAACATCTGTCAGCACCAAGAGTCAGAATGGCCTATCTTATCACTTGTCTTTTTGGTCAGCTAGCAGCATGCCTAAACTCATTAAATGTAAATTCCAATATAAATCATGATTCCAGGAGACAAAATTATAAAGCTGTATTTCAGGAGAATGTATATTTCTACCATTATAAATTACATGCTACCATTTAATAATTTTAAAGTCTGCATTGATATTTATATACCAGAAGTTATGGAGGTCTGCATCTATCTTTGGGATATTATTAGTGAGTGAATTTGATGATGAATATGCAGAAATAGGTGCTAAAACCCTTGAATATTGAAGCATTAATATGGAAGTAAAATGAATTTAATACCTCTTAGCAATTCAACCAAAGACTAAATATGGCAAAAATTTTATTCAGCGAAAACTATCCTGTAGAATGAAATAGTACTAATCCAGCACCCGCTCCTTCATAAATTGCAGTATTTGGGTGAGTAAAGAGAAGGTATTGCTGGATACTTTTAGATGATGGCATATATAAATATATTTAGCCTGGTGCACGCTGTCCATGTTATGCTGTGGGGCTTTTTTGTTTGTAATTTTCTGCCTTTAAAATATTTATTGTGCAGTTCAAGTGCTTAGAAACTTTATGCCAATTAAATGTAATGGCATTTTGGCTTTTCTGCTTAGTTGATGCTAGTGTTTCAAATCCTTGTTGCTCAGATCAGAGCTGAATGTCATATATTTAAGTCTGGCAGAAGGAAGAGGAAAAAGAAGGAAGCTTTCTGGTTTTATTATGCTCTTATTAATTGGGCTCTTAAACATATTTATCTCATAATGCTTGATTAATGTACCAAATATCACACTTTACACCGTTCCCTGTTAATGTAATTTTAAATAAGAGCTTTCAAACTGGAGCAAATGGGATTTAGTAGAAGCATGCTTAGAAGGCTAGTGGTGGTCCACTTGGATGGGAGTATGGAAACATGGGCTCTACATTCCCAAACCTTGCACCCTGTAAGCTGAGAGCCCCCACGGTGAAACCAGAGGGGTTGTGGCAGCTTTCCAGTGTTGTAATAACACTCACGGGGAGGAGGTGCTGCCTACTTCCACAATCATTAATTTTCCTGTCTTCTCATAACAGAGCCATGTTTTCTGGTTGACTGGCAAAGATGTCCTAGTCCTGCATTTGACACTGCCAGTCGATATGGAAATAATTGCTGTCACCCATACAAAATACATCATTTATTTGTATAAATTATGTGTGTGGTGTATCTGTGTAAATTACAGATACACCATGGCCACGCAATGCACTTCATGGACGAATAGACAGGTTCCTCTCTGTCTCTACCTGCAGCCATCAGCCGCACACTGTGAGTCGAGTTGTCTCTGAGCTACAGCCATAAAGTAAGAGGCTGAGAGATGTGGTGCTATTCTCTTGCTGCTCCCAGGAGCCCAAACGTCAGCTCTCCGGCGGCTCACGTGATTTCAGAAGCACTGTGCGCACGTCTCCCAGCGGTGGCTTGGGGTGGCATTTCCTGAGAGCAATTCCTGTGCCTACAGACTGTAGCTGGACTAAGGTTTTGACTTGCTCGTTTTCATCTGGGGTAAAGGGTGGCATTTATAGAGCCACCAGCACGTGCAGCAATTGGAGATTCAGGCTGTATGTCTTGTGGCTGCAGCGTAAGCTGTTTAGGTGCACGTTTTGAAGTGGGGCTCTCCTTCATGTGCCACAGAGATGAGCTGAACGTGGCACTGGCAGGCACTTGCGATCCTGCAGCACCCCATGGCAGGATCAAAGCAGCTGAACCTGGACAGGCAGGTTCTTTCCTGGAAGGGCCCCAAATCACATCCTGAGAGGCAGAGGAAGATCTGTAAGCTGATGAGCAACAAGCCTTCACATTGCCCAAGGGAGAGTTTTGTGCTTTAGCCTCTGCAGTACGGGTCATCTTTAATGTAAATAGATCAGTTCCAGGCCAGTTCTGGGGTTTAAAGAACAGCTGTCATTTACCACTGCTGAAAGCATGTCTCTTACTGGAAGCATTTAAAATGCAAAAGACTGCTGCCATCCATTTGTACTCTTTCGCCATTGCTGTCGCTGTCATCGGCAGCAGTGAGGAATTACTTAGTAAAATATTCCTATGCTGTAAAAGAATAAGGAAAGGGCCTGAAGTGGAGTCTCATCTCACAGCACAGAATAAAGCATAGTGGGCAGGGGAAAGAAAGAAGAAGTTCTGTCAACATCATCTGGATTTCTTTGTTTGTTTCTCTATTCTTCACCCTCTATCAGCGCATCTCACTAAGATACAAAGACAGTCTTAGCTTAGGAGTTCCTTGCTGTGTAGAAAATGGGTACTCACAAACTGTGCATGTCTGTTACTACTGGGACTACAAAAGGGAAGGAGAGGAGAGGGAAAGGGAAAAGGAAAGGGAAAGGGAGGTTTAAAGTTTTATTTTGACATCTGAATGTTCATCAACGTCAGACCTTCTGAATGAAGGTTACCGCCTAGCCATGCAATCTGTAAATTTTGGTGTGATCTCCTGGTAGCTTGTGCTGCTTACAGATAAACAGAGTATCTCCTTTCCCGTGGGCGTGCAAGGCTCGTGTTTTGGCAGACAAACTGAGAACTGTGACAACGGTGCTCACGGATAACTGCAATACCTACGTCAGTCAGCACTGTCCCGTTTGCCGCCAGACTTAGTAGTGGCACCGATGGTCCCGTATCACGTAGTCCTTTCCCTTGGAGACTGGTTGCTACACGACGTTGGAAAAACCTTTGGAGGACGAGTCAAAAAACCTCTCCGAGGCAGCCCCGGCATCCTGTTTAGAGTACAGACGTTACCATTGTGGAAAAACAAGGGACCTTCGCCTTCTTCCCGACTGCGCTTTTGCCAACGCGTGTTCATAATTCCCCCCCCCCCCCCTTCCTCCACAACACTGCGCTTAATAATAGCA